>CP135534.1:662288-869962 GCA_032402905.1 Khaya senegalensis | reverse complement strand
TATTATATTATGGGGGTTATGGTAATAACGGAACGTGAATGTTGGCCCAATTTTCAACACAAGGAGAATGGGCACGTCATGTCATGTCATGTGATGTGGGATACTGGTGTTGGTTATTCTTTATCGGATACCGTGATAAGAGAATCTCTAAAATGCGCCCACCGCTACGCATGCCGCATGTCTTGCCCGCATGGACAATCCCGGCATTTCAGTCACCCTTTATCACTTTCTTTTACCATTCTGCCCTTTTGATTGGGCATCCGGTTAACGGACAAATAAAATAACAAGAATGATGCGGTGATGATGGAAACCCAAAAAAAAAGGGGTATTTCTGTCGTGTTTGGGAAAGCTGAATATTCTCCGACTTACAACTTGTTCACTAATTATTATTATTATTAATTGTTAATTATTAATTACTATTTCAATTACTCTGCTCGAGACTTGCCCTATTTTCAATGGGTATTTTGGTCGCTTATGGAAAAATAAAAAGCAAATTCAATAGAATATGCCTGCTGGTATATTTTGTCTTAGCCTTGATGTTGTAGCACTCTGTTCACTGTAGATGAGCAGGGCAATCACAGCCATAGCCATGTGTTTGCTAAGTTTATAGTACAGGACTGTCAGGCATGGACAGGGGCAGGGGCAGGGGTAGAGGCGGGCTTTGAGCTTTGTTCAATTTCAACAAGTAAAAGGTGATTAAAAGGTCATCAAAGTAAAGTAAGACAGAAAGTCCCATGGGGGCCAAGCCAAGCAACGCAAAACCCTAGGAGATCAGAGTCTGATTGATCGATTGATTGATTGACTGGCATTGTCCAAAATCCCTAATTTCTAAATCACCTTTACCTTTCATTTGGGTAACATGTCCCATCCTTATTGGACCAATATCTAACATTATTTACACATTTCATGATTCCCTATTGCCTTTTTGAATTCTACTTTTTTAATTTGAATCATGAGCTTTAAACAGGGGGAATGCATGTGTTCTGAGTTCAAGATTAGGTGAAGTAAATGAATAGTAGAAAGTTAAGTACAAAATTTGTGGGGTTTAGGTAATGGAGATGATTTCATAACATATGGGTCCACAATTGTTGGTGACATTACCTCTTCTGTTTAGTCATAATTCCATCTTGGTGGACCAACAACCTAAACCATCCTATGCCTAATTCAATATTTGTCTATTTTGTTATTCCATTCTTCCAGCTAATCTAACACACATGGTGTTCTACAATTTGTCATTCATGGGTTCGCTTTGCTCATGCTTTTGGTCTTCTTCAATTTCCTTACAAGCTCTGTTGTAATTCGTAAGCCCCATGGATGGGACTACCAACAGTATGGGTCATGTTGTTATTTCCTGCATGAACTTGGGCTGGTTTGCCTTGCCTTTTGACGAATCATTGGTCAAGACTTTGGACTTCGGGGTTGGATGGTAGACGACACTGAATCCATTTGGATCAGAATCAAGAAGACTACTTAAAATATATCATCTGGTAGGTCTTATCTTGATTTCAATAATGGACTCACGAATCTGATTCGAAATTCATGGGCAGGCCAGCCCAAGACCATTGTAGGGGGAATTAAGTGTTTGCATTATTACATTGAAAATGATGCCTCTCTTCTTACGTTGTGGATGCTGCAACGATAATTAATTTTTGAAGAATTAGTTATTTTAGATGCAGACGGATCATGCTCATACCCATGGCGGTATAGATGTTGTGTTAGTGATTGACAGAATAATATGACAAAGACAAGAGGAGAACGTATGCCAACACTCGAATTAATCAAAATCTAATAGAGACAAATGCAAGTGATTTACGTTTAATCTCGTTTAACTAGAAATCTGCGATTTTCATGCACGAAAGCCCTGTGCAGTTCCGCCACGCCAAAGCTCGAACAGGTCCAAATTACCCTCTCTGTAATTCCGGTCTCCTCATTCACCGCCGCGTTCTTTATGCTACTCCATCGACACTGACCTTCAACCATCAGCTCGCACATTACCAACTCTTCAGGATTTGCAGGGTTGTGTATGTACACAAAATCTCCCATCGCCGTCACACTTATCGACGCTACACAACTCATTGAGCTCAGCTTCTCCATAAGTGATTTCGGCAACTCTCCCATCTCTTTAAACTCTTCCAACGACTCCCCCTTGACTTCCCACACTTTCACGCTTTTTACATCCTCTGAAATCCCAGTTAGCCCCACCAGAATTAGACGGTCGCCGGCAAATGTGATCACTGAGAATAATATGTTTTCATCAGGACGTAAATCGTACGGTCCGTGCCAGGTCTTAGTCCGTGGATCGAACGAGTATGTTACACCGGAATATTTCTCGGCTACGTATAGTTTACGAGAATTTACTGCTACGGACAACCAAGAAGAGGCTGCTGAGTCTTTGAGAATTGTCGGCATGGTCTGGCACCTATCCCACGTGCGAGTTTCAAGGTTGTACATGTCCACAGCAAGTGGATCATCTTCGAAGTCGCACGCGCCACCCGCAACGACGACGTCATGGCCCACCACCGCAACAATCGGGTCCGTCCTCCACACCCGCGGTGCGTCCACGTGGTGCCAGGTGAGATGTAGAGGGTCAAAGGAGAAAGAAAACTTGGACGGCGACAACACGTAGAGAAGCGTAGAATGAGACGATCGGAGGGCCGAAACGTAATCGATGGAAGGTTGCTCGATCTCAATCCACAAGTGCGAACGTGGATCGTAAGCGTGCGTGGTTGTCACGTGAGGGGATCTCTTTCTCTGCTTGTGGACAATAAGCCATGGCTTGATTTTGTTGAAATGGCGAAGAGAAGAGTAAACAGCGCGGTTCCATGACTTTGAGACTCGGCAACAAGGAACGAGATCGACGAGAGGCACGTACGAGAATATGACCTGCAAGTTATCTCCATGGATAGGAGCTTCGGCTTCTGCTTCTCCTTCTCCTTCTCCGTCTTTAGCCATTTTCGTAATTGGACTGGTTTGTCGAAGGGAAAGTTGATTTAATTAACTGAAAAGCCAGACCGACAATTTACTTCAACGATTGATGAAGAATATCATTATCATCATCAACAAGCGGAAGCAAACATAGTCTTAATTACCCAATTGATTAGTGGTAAAGTAATTACATTAAAGAAAACTCCTCCAAATCCCAACTACTGAGATGGTTGGCTTTCAGTTTCAGACCATTACGTTTGATTTAAGCAAATATATGTTACACTGGGAGAGAAAGGCCGGAAATTTTTAATTTTATATAAATTTTTTTATAATAATTATTTAATTATTAAATTAATATATTTTTAATAATTAAATTAATATTTTATAACTTAAACATAATTAATCTAATTTTATGTAAAATTGAATAAGAAACTAAATAAAAAAAATTAACACAAGTGATCCTAACTCATTATATATTATATTCCAGTCTAATGAATAGGTGAAAGGTAAGACTTTGAAACGAAGCAAGCTTTGAATATCTTTAAGAAGTAAATTGGCTGCCTACCAACACCAGCTTTTTGAATTTGTGGGTTGTTGAAAATTTCTTCACTGTCTAATGTCAAAATTTTTATTTTTTATTTTTTTAATTTAAAATTGGGATATCTGCATTTACAAATAGCATTGATATGAGGATAAGAAGTAGGAAAAAATTAGTCAGAATTTGATAGGGTTTTGTATAATATGATGTGAAAGCCTTTAAAGTTAGCAGATGAATGATGCATGAAGCATGGATATTTGTAGCCACCAAGCTATGGCAAGCGATTGCTGTTCACACATTTACACTTATAGTAGGAGAAGAAGATAAGATTTTAATTTATTACGAGTTATAAACTATGATGGAGGAGAAAATAAAACAGGGATGGGAATGGAAAGATGTCTTTTTCCCCGACAACAAAGTGTGTGAATACAAATTTTCAAGGCGACGGGGAGAGAAGCAGCTGGCTTTTGATTAATTTGAATGCATCCTGTCAACTAAATGCTATTAGTTTAGTTATTTAATATTCACATTATAGACACAATTTTTTTACTTCAATTGATGATAAGAATTTTATATAATATTTTTATAATTAAAGATTTTTTTTTTTAGAAGTACTCTTTTATTTTTGGTATTTTTTTTTTTTTAATTATGGGTTTATAATGGTTTACTTGTGAAGTTGGGCTCTTAATAGTTTTACATGTGAGGTTGATTTTGTGGTTGAAAATTCATGTACTTTAAACTGGTATTCATTTCATGGAAAGTACAGTAGGTACAATGGGACTCTTCAAATTCTTCGTTGTTCGGTGGAACGTTGGGTATGAATATGAAGGAACAACAAAACTGTTCAGAGAAACATCATTATCACAGGATTATTAAAATCCTAAACCGACTCGACGTTAACGGCACGTCTAACGTGGTTGGTTGGGTTGGGTTTGTGAATTTTGGAGGTGCACCAAATAATTCATCAGAATTCAGAATTCTCGATCTACATCTGTCTAGGAATCTCGTTTGTTGTCTTGTACCATCAGGATATAGAGAATTCTTGAATGAAACATGCTTGCACTATAATACCTGACCTGGAGATATTGGCCCGATTCGTCCCGAATTGTCAGATTTCTTGAATGAAAAATGCCTTCTATCTCCACCGCGAGTCATATGTACTACTTTTATATAAGAACGTTTTGCCTTTTCCTTTTCCTAGTTTCCATGGTCTGGAAAAGATACACTGAATGCCCCCAAATCTGGGTTTTACTCTTCCTGCGTGTGCATGGTATAACAGCTTTCTCAATTCTCAACTTTACGGGACTAGACAAGGCAAAGATACCAAATTCAATAACTATGCTCTTTATAAAGTAAGTTGGCAGTTCGGGGATGAAATTTTCATCCTAGGCAACCATTAAGGGTCCCCCCTTTATTTTTATGAACTAACATTACATTCTGAGGTATCTGGTATAATGAAAATAGAACAAAGTAACGATGCACTCGAAATTTGCAATGAGAAGACAACACAGAGTGAGGCAGTAGTTAGACAACTCAAGCAGCAACCGTGATGTAATCAATAGCCTGTTTGCAAATGCCAGTCATTGTTGCTTCCGGTCCATAAACCTAAAAAGAACGGGTACACAAGAATAAGAATCTTAGAAGTAATTCGATTTTGATTCATAGAAGTTTGATGAAAGGGACGAAATGTTCCTAAGAAATTTAGGAAAAGTGGTACCTCAATAGGGAGGCCAATTTCCTCAGCAAGAGTGCGCATTTTTGCAAGGCCCCTCTGGTAATTAGGACCTCCTCTCCTTACGTAGAGGTGCATCCTTGCAGCCTTAAGCTTTGATTCCTAAGAAATAAATGTTCCATGGCAAATTCTCTACATTAAAAATGCAAACAACAAAGGTAATAAAGCATAACAATCAGGTTTGGCTCACCTTCTCCTTCAGGGCTCGGATTATGCCATTAAATGTAGCAGCAACATCAGTAAAGTTAGCTATTCCTCCTCCAATCACAAGGGCTCTCTTACGACTGTCAGGATCAGCAGTTGCACACTGCAGGGCAAAGAGGAAATACATGAGAAAACTGAGGGTGTCCAAGTGAGCATCTTAAAAGGTGTTCCCAACGTTTATTTAACATTTGGCAACCCTTATTTCCTTTTGAATTTTTTCTACAATTCTACTGAAGCATACTAAGTATATAACAACTTCATCAAATACTAGAGGTAACGACATTTCTTGATAAAGTGAAAAAGTAACGCACCATCTCTAGAGTAATGCAGAGCTAAGAACAAACAGAAGAAATCCTTACATCAATTACAACTCTGGCATACTGCAACACTTCCTCCTCATTGGGTGCTCCACTATATTCTGCATAGTTCCCAAGCTCAGAAGCAAAGCCCAGATCTCCAACCTGATTCAGCAATAATTATTAGTAAACAAGTTTAACTGCTAATGGGATGACAAAGTGCTCTACTTAACAGGAACTTTAGTTCTCTCATAAATGTGGTTAATCCTGGGAACCATACAGTATCTGCATAGATGACACTTGCACCTCCTCCAGCTACCATAGTCCAAATTCTTCCTTTAGGGTTCAAAACTGTGAATTTTAAAGATGCACTTGTCTGCAAGCAAAGATTAAATGGATTTAAACTTTCTGTTAGTTTCATATGGATGAAACTATTTAATGAACAATGCTGCAAATTTTATTGAGCTGTAATAAGGAAAACACAAGCAAATTCATAATGGGAAAAACTATTCAAAGAAGAACATTCAGAATTTAGAAAGTAGATCCACAGACAAGTGGGTGTTTTAAATGAGAATGTAGAAAGCTAACTAAATTTAACACTCAGTTATGGATTCAGGTAGTCTTGGATACATGAAAAAATGTCTTCTTATTAGGAAAAATTAAAACAAGAAAACTTAACGTATATGACTAAATTACAGGCAAGGCAACTATCAATCTGTGTTACCTTTTCATCTAGCCCGTGAATAAAGCTTTCTGTAGTGCTCATTACTCTTCCAAATGGTAGCGGAAATTCAATATTACCCCACCTAGCAAAAGCAAAGTTTCATCAGAGGATACCAAAGGTGGCAAAGGAGCATGTAAAATACACTACATAGGATCAAATTATTAGGTCTGCATAAAATTTAAGAGGGAAATACTCATAACAATCCCTTACAAAAATAAGGGCAAGAAAGAAAAAAGGAACTAAAGGAGAGGAATATACTTTTTAAAGTTCTTGAAAGCAGCAGTGTCATCCAGCTCTCCTCTCATATCTAATGGATAAGGCTTTCCATCAACCAATGTGAAAGGATTCATCTCAAGGAAAGTGAAGTCAAGATCTAGGAAATAGAAATTTTGGAAGTTAATGGCCAATTCCAACAACTAATAGAATTATCACTACATTTTCTGAAGTACCATGAATTTGTCAAACATCAAACATCTTTAAAATACCTTGAAATAGAGTGAAAACTGATTTAATGAACTCCTCAATTTCTCCTCTGATCTGGAAGACAAACACTACTTATGTTACTTATCACAAAATCTATCCTAAAGCTTAAAGTGTTCATAAAGAGCAAATGAGAATTTAGTGGCAATGAATTTGCAAAGTATGTATCATGCATATTATATTGATGATGCATTAGGCAAAAACAGGAGCTGCTTTTTTTTTCCTTTTTGGAAAGGGCAGAAGGAGAGATAGCGGCATTGATGACTTGAAGTTCTGAAAAGAAGCTATGACCAAGGAACAAAAATAGCCAGCCACATCATTGATTACACATAAATTACCTCCAAGGGAAGGGCTGCAACAAGCGGAGCACAGGTTTCTGAATTTAGAGACACGCCTGTTGGGACAAAAATTGTCTTAACCTGGACAAAGTAAAACACCATTGTCAAACTATGGTTGAAGGGTAAACGAATACAAGAGAGGAAAGACATAACTGCATACATAATTGAATAAAATAAGAAACATCTAGTTATACCTTATCCCAGTTCTCCTCAATTTCAATTCCTCCGCATTCTGAAAAGCTTATGCTGCTTCCAAGTCTCTCTGAGACAATATTAAGGTAAAACTCTTCGTTGTGCAGAATGAAAGGTTCAATGATGAATGTTGTTATGGGTCCTTTAGTTCCACTCATCTCCACCTGTAAAACAAGAAAATCAAGCATAGGTTCAATACTCAAATTACTAAAGCCAATGCATGCCTCACAAAACAATCAAAAAGTCACAGCTAAAAAGGAAAACATTATAGAGAATGATACGGGCATAAATTTACCTCTTTACCGAGGCGCTCTTTCACAAAGGCAGCAACTTGAGATAAATCCAGATTTAGAGCGACCAAACCACTCTTCCCACGCTTTCCAAACAACATGTCCGGCTTCACAACTAGTTTGCAAGATGAGAGCCAGGGTTCTTTCTCTGCTAGTTCCTTAAAATCAGTTGACTCTGTGACCTAAAATGCAGAGACACGTCATTGAACTCGAAATATAACTTGATAAAAAAATCTATCACAACAAAGATCACCAATCAACATTTTATTTACACATACGACATAAAATCAAATTTGAACATCCAAAAGACGCTTTACAATCTTAAAAGGGCCAAAATGGCTCTGGCTTGATGTAACATACTCGTATGGATCTCTAGGCTAAATTTTGAAGGCAAACTAATTAACGGCAAAATCTAAATCAATTAAATAAAATTAAGTCGTCGATTTTGATTAGAGTTCGAAACCATGAACAGATTCATACAAGATTTTAAAAAACTCTATGAACTCAACAGAATTCGAAACGGGTTGAGGAAAATAATATATATATATATATATTTTATAACAAGCCAATCCATTATTTTTTAAAACTAAAAGTAACATCATTCTATCCACAAACACGAGGTAATTTAATAAACCAAACATCCGGAACAGAATAAGCATTGCTCAAATCTTGAAACCACGCTCACCTGTGCGGATTTGATAGGCATGTCGCGACCAGTGAGCCTCTTGAAGTGCTCCTTCAGCAATCTCTTTGAGTCATACTCTCTGATCTTCTTGCGTGCCATTTCTCAACCTGTTCTCACCAAAACCACAGTTTTCAGCACTTCTCCCGGATTTACATTACAAGATCACAGCAATTCCAGCGCAAATGAGAAAGAAAACAGATCTCAAATTTGCAAAATACCTTTCAAGGACTAACAAAACGATACCGCATCAACTCTCTTTGGCAGCTACCTGACGAGTGAACACCTACCTTGAATCTCGGAGTGTGTTCGGTTCACGCACGAGTATTTATAGAGACGAAAATGAGTTTGGCTGCATTTGGTAGTGTATGCTCCTGGGAGCGAACGAACGTGCGCACCTACCGATTTGGACCAAATTTCAATCATAAAACGACAAAGATCCGGACCCAATCTAGTGTAACGCCAGCGAAGAGAATTATGCAAAGTTGTGAGGTGCATCACCTTTGATCTGTTTTACTTTGTAGATGATACGAAATCAACAAAAGCAACGGTCCAAAAATGGGGACTTACGATACCGAGTCAGCTACGGTTCGGTTATTCCCCCCGAAGAAAAGCAACAAAGAAAGGGACCATGCGGTGAGCGTGGCGTCAACATTTAATTTTATTATTTAATATTTGTGCTAAGTGGACTGCGTTGTAAATTATGTAATAACTAAGCATCGATTTTGGAATTAATTAAATAACGTGGAGAAAAATACTAGTCCGGATTCTTGCGACAGGTAATTAACCAGCGGCCGCATCTCAGGCTTCAAATCTTGGGAGTGGACACGTGGCACGTCGCATGGCGCTTTGCACACTTGAGTCAACACTGGACTGCGGCTCTCCCACCATTTCTGTAGTACTTCGAGTCAGTTCGTTGTCGGTAGTTTGACAATAATGAAGGATCATTGGCATTTGGAACTCGTTTCTTTATTATTTGTTTTGTGTTTTATTTAATGCAGACGTTTTCTGAATTTATTTATTTTGATATTAACAATTTCCTAATGTTGACTAACAACTGTAGTCAAGTAATGGACTTTGTTTCTAATTTTTACTTGTATGAGAGGTAAAAGGAGTCTGTTATGAAATTAAAGAATGGAAAGTAACTAAATAAGAAAACAACGCGTGAAAAATCTTTAGAATGTGTAGTAGATTTGTGTTCCATCGATCAATATTCAACTAAATTTGAACTAAGTTTATACTATATATAAGATTATTAAGTATAAATTACAAGCTCGATAAATTTTATTGAAGATCAACTTTAACACTAAATCAAAGATAAATGATGTTGGATTCAATGATTTATAGATTATTTAATTAAATTCAAAAATTAAATATTTATAGTGTTAATTTAATTTAAGTCGAGAATGCAATGATAGAATCACTGACAATAGAATAATAATAAAAATGATTGGGAGTTAAATATTAAATGTCTAGGTGGAATCAATAATTATCTATTATTCAAGTTAATTGTCCATAAATTATAATAAATGTGAATTACCTAAAATAATTACTTACAAATTAGAATAACTACTTATTATTTAATATAATTGCTCACTTAGTAAAACAACTACATTTCAATTAAAATAATCGATTACTAAATACTTATAAAAAGAGAGAACTTATTTTAAAGTAACAGGATATTAAAATTTTAACAATAAATTTATTATTTTTACTTTAAATACTCTTATTTCTAAATACTATTTGATCTGAGAATTAAAAATTATTATCAAATATATTTGTATAAGTGATCTGAGTTGTTTTATAAAAAAAATTAAAGTGTTTAACGGTTAAAAAATAAAAAGAATAAGTTGTTAATATTAAGAATCAAAGACCGAGAGGAGTAAATTTGTTGGTAGCTAAAGTCAAAAATTGGAGCAACAACAAATTTCATTCGCAAACAGTCCAAAAATGTGAATATTGAAAAGAGATTTTCTTTTTTGTTTTTTTAATTAAATGGAAGATGCCAGACTTTTGAGTTAGATGGGTTATAGTATGGTAGTGAATTTTATTTCTACAAAATTTTATATTGTTATTATTATTTTACTGTGAATTCCTCTTGAAATGGTGAGTCTTTTGTAGGTAAAATTTTAAATGCAATTTGATTTATTTATGGACCAACCTGACATTAGTTTTAACATCTCGTTTGCAGAAATATAAAAAACCCATAATTACACTTACACCCCATATTTTAAACTTATTTATATTTCCATGCCAAATAAATAATAATAATAATTAAAAGCCTAGGGCCTGGACTGTAATACGAGCCAACGGAACAAGAACGGGGAAAAAGTCAAGCCCATAAAGTCAAGGCGTTCACTGCTTAGAGAAATTCCCATTCCAAGTCAATTCTAAATGCATTCTTTATTTTCCTAAATAGCCCCTTGTGCAGTGATTGGAAATGCTAAATCCACCCATGGGTGACCATAAGACAACCAGGATGCATTTAGAACTAGTCGTGCTTGCTGGCAAAATGCTTATACAATAAGCCACAGCACTGACAGGCTGAGACGGCTCTGTACAATAGTGTACAGCCCGTATAAATTAGTTGACTTAGGAGGGTATGATGGACATTGTCTATTTCTAATTTATGTTAATTTTTCAACATTTGACGAAGTTATTTTTCATTAATTACCTGGTTTTTAGGCTATCGCTTCAAATTGCTCATTGTCTTGTCAGGCCTGGTGTTTCTCAGTTCAAGTTACACAGGCAAACGTTTCTCTTCAGGTTCGAAATCTTTAGATTTTGAATCTGACCAGATTTTGTACACTGGTTCGTAATGTCGACGTTAGCAGAAGGCATGGAACTGTGGAAGAAGGAACTAGAGCAATGGTTGCGTCAAGGGATTGAATTTCTTCAGCAAATTCCCCCAACTCAACTCTACATCGCTTGTGCCGTCTTGCTCCTAACCACCGCGCTTCTCTTGCTTTGTCAGTCACATTACTATCACTTTCTCTTTTATTATTGATAATTGTCTCCTTTACGACTGTATTGTTGATTATGTAATATGGAATTCGATTCAGAACAACGTGCTTCTACCAGAAATTCTTAGGAATTATTTCGGCTATAATCAAACAACAAAATCGAACATATTGATGGTTTTAGGACAGCTTTTGTTATTATTATTGTTGCAATTCTCCAAACATGAATTCGTTTTACGACGACTTAGTTAATTGCTCGTTAGGGATTTACGATTTCATTCGAATTATGAAATTGTCCGGGCTATCCCTGAAAGAGATTGTGATCTTTTAACGTTTCCTTATGTGTTAAGGTGATGTTATCTGATTAAAAAGCAAATTTTGCTGAAGCATATGATAGAATTTGTCTGTCAAAGTTTTCATTACCTCAAAATTTGATTATCTGGCACCTATTATTGATATATCCGATGGTTTATAATATCAAATTAGATTCTTTTGTTGAGTCTTTTATTTGTTTATTTATTTATTTTCTTTTGAAGAGTTCCAATTACTTTGACTGGCAGTTTTAGATAAGTGGTTCGCATGTCAGTGACGGTGATCTTTAAGCATAAACCCAAATGTTTAAATTTGGATTGGTAGTAGCTGATTAATGCCATTTGATTCAACATCTTGAAAATCGGTTCTAAATTATTGTCGTTGAAGAATGAAATGATATTTTATGGAAAAGAGGAGGAAGATTTTATTTGTATACTTTTTTTTTTCCTTCTTTTATACAGTCCTCTATTATCCTGAATGAGTGATTCCTTAGCTTTAGCATTCAAAGACGTGTAGTAACTTTAGTGCTCAGCTAACATAATAGGCTAAAGCATTATTGACATTCCTAATTGATTTTTCTTGCAGTTCAAGTGTTCAAACGCACAAAATCAAACACCATTGTACTTGCTGGCTTAAGTGGGAGTGGAAAAACTGTTCTTTTCTATCAAGTATGTATGAGTGATTATTTGCTTGGTTCTTACAGTTTAGAAACGATTAAAAAAGCCAATTTACATTGTTGGTATTATGGTCTTTTGTCTCTTCAGATGAATGTCCTGAATCAATCGTAATGTGTGTGTTGATATAGCACTAGTATCAAAAATTTCATATATCTTGATATTTTTGCCTTAGAAGGTAAGTTTTAAAATTTGCATTCTTTTTTTTCTGTCTAAGGTCCCTTTTCACTAGTCCCTGGACCTGAATCGAGGTATATTGCCTCGAACTAGGCAAGGCTATGTTTAAGGAAGTAAGGGAGAGAAAATACCTACAATAGACATATATATCCATTGAAATCCAAAAAGAAATAGCAATAATGCATCTAAAAAGTACATGCATGATTTAAGTCACTGAGTCGGGTAGAATTTCTGGAACAAATTAATCCATGTAAGCATGTAGCTTATAACCTTATATTCCTCTGAATCAAGATGCCATGAATTGGCTGGAACCTGTTTGACCTTCAGAGGAGAATGCATAGTACAGTGATCTGAGTCTCAGGTGCACAGTACTAGATCCTTGATTTACTTATAGTCTCTCTGTCTAGTTTGGAATACAAGTGCCTGTCTGCATTACATGAATATCCTTTTAATTCATGATTACAAGCGGTATGTCCTACAGATGTTATTCTAACTGTCATGACATGTATCTTTGTGTCAGCTTCGGGATGGTTCGTCTCATCAGGGTACCGTGACATCGATGGAACCAAATGAGGGCACTTTTGTGCTACATTCTGAAAGCAATAAGGTGATATATATTTATCGATCTGCTCTAATATATGAAGAAATAGGCACATTGAAATTCATGCAGCATGACTTTTATCTTTGTCAAAAATTGAGGTGTATTCATATCTTTGACAGAAAGGAAAAACAAAGCCTGTTCATCTTGTTGATGTTCCCGGGCATTCTCGTCTTCGACCCAAACAAGAAGAGTTTTTGCCTCAAGCTGCTGGCATAGTGTTCGTTGTGGATGCTTTGGAGTTCTTACCAAACTGCCGTACAGCTTCAGAGTAATTACAAGCCATATTATGCAGTTTTATGATGCAGCCATATGCATGCGTGCAACACACACTGTTAGATTAGATATGCTGTTCTTAAAGGTACTAATATTCTATGGCTTATGTTCAACAGGTACCTATATGATATTTTGACTAAGTCTGCTGTTGTCAAAAAGAATATTCCTGTTCTCATCTGTTGTAACAAGACAGACAAAGTGACGGCACATACCAAGGAGTTCATCCGGAAGCAAATGGAGAAGGAAATGTATGACTTTTGAGTTTTTATATTTCTGGGTGTCTGATATTTGGTTTAATGCTTCTTATCTACGTACTTAAGTGTTTGAAGGGATATCCATTAGTTATTACATGTATCGCAGGGAACCAGTGTAAAATCATTTGCCCTCTGAGAAATTGACACACGTTCTTCATTTTTGACTTATCAAGAAGTATTTGTTAATTACATGCAACTTCTTGAATGTAGCGATGTGCTCACCTCTGACTCAGATTAATACTCTAATGATTTTATGCTAAATTTGCTGTGAGCAATCTAGCTGCGCTTGAATGAAACTAGTCTTCTTGATCTCTCATTTAATTGTTTAACGTGATCATTTTACAGTGACAAGCTAAGAGCATCAAGAAGTGCAGTATCAGAGGCTGATGTGACAAATGACTTTACGCTGGGGATATCAGGAGAACCTTTTGTGTTCTCTCATTGCCATAACAAAGTCACAGTGGCAGAAGCCTCTGGTTTGACAGGCGAAATATCTCAGGTAGAACAGTTCATCAGAGAACATGTGAAGGCCTAGGCAGCTGTTTCATTTGAGATGAGATTTGTTAAGTTTCTGCTTTGAAAGCTGGCTTGTCTCTCAAGTGTAGCCTCATGATTGTTGGAAGAGAAAGAAGATGAGATATCTACTTATTTACCAAAGTAATGCGGCGGAAGCAAAAAAGAATCAAAAGTCAAGAAGCCCATTCCGGTTCTTGTTTGTTAGGTAAGTGGATTTGTTTGAAACAGTGGAAGTTATAAAATGGTAAATGGCATGGTGTTATACGATATACAACTAATTATTGACTGATTTCATTGATTTGTGGTTGCATCTGGATTATACATACTACCTGTCTGATTATTCCACAATTGTGATAACTACATACCTGCTGGGTTTCTTGCTCTTTGCTATCGTTAAGGTTAACCTAGTCGATACTACCGGCCATTTTATTCATGTCAAGCTTGGGCTATTGGTCTTAATGGAAGGTTCTCATACTTATATTTATCTCATTGTTCCCACAAGATGTTTTGACGGTCTTGAATTATTTATACCGGCTTTGAATGAAAATCTAAGAACTACTGTTAACAAATGGAAGTCTGTGCATTCACTATGTCAACGATTCTTTGATGAATTGGATCAATACAAGTGTCAACGATATACCTGCTCTTACAAGTTACAAGCTTGACAAGCAATGGAAGACCTGTATATGAGTTAGCTTTTATCCAATATTTCCTTGTAATAAAAAGAGAGAAAGTTTATCAAATTTGGGCCAAGTATGGGGTGAAATTCCTGACTTTATATTCTTAATGGCAACTATCTAACTCCAGTATTTCATATCTAAATGTATCTGCAGGGATTGGATCGCACTTCATGATTTGTTCAAAGAAACCATCATCAGAAACAGGAAGATGCCTGATTTATTTAATCTCTCTAAAGAACCGTCTGGCTAATAATGTTGTGAACCTCATTGAGCTTCATCTATTCTCATCTAACACACTGATAAGAATCCGGGAATGATCTTGATAACCAAAAGTGCTTCAGCCTAACGAATAAAACAAAGATGCCATAGCACGGGACATGCATCAACCCCTATACCTAAATACCCGCACATATTGTTGGGTAAACAGTAGTAGACACAGATGAGTTTTTGCGGCATTCGTTTATACAACCTGTCCCAAAGAGTGTCAACATTGACTGGATATAAACCTGTTAAAGCAACACAAGAAAGTGTTTCTTACAGGCAAAGCAAAAATTTTATCTGCGTTTTGCAGATGACTGAACCCCATAGATCACTGAAGCAAATTTCTAGCATTCAAAAGGAGCAAGTACTGGTTTGTTACAAGCTCGGGTATTTTCTTAAGCTTCTTTTGTTGCGAGTTGAAGTTCAAGAGGTGCTAGAAGATGGATCATAATACTCGTAGGAATAGACAGAAATCAATTTGATGTTACTGGGTTGTGGTTTTACATACCTTAAGGGAGCAAATGGAGATGACAAGTTGAGAAATGGATACGGCCACCTGCAAAAAAGGGTATCATCATTATGAGGCACAGGTAATATACTTCAATGTAAATAAAAGAGGAAATACAGATTACCAAAGTGAAACAAAAGCATGAATGATCCAGTGGAACATGACAAATATGCCCGTCCGTGGACCAAAATATGCAATCCGAAACATAGGGAACTGCTGAAAGAAAAGGTGATAATATCAGCAAATGCTCAGAAGGTATGCAGTGTCAAAAGCCAGAAACTATCAATGAAAAAAATGTACCAAGCAATTCAAAATTGTGTCACGGATGAGGACAATGGCATTGACTGAATGCATACAAACACTCAGCTGCGATTGAAAAGGTGAAGCAGTTAAGGTGATGGAAAAAGCAAATCAACTTGTCATGTAAGAATACAGAATGATGGTTATATGCATGAATAGCCCTGATAGATCTTTCATGCACTTCTTTGTAGTCTAAATTGGGTAAATGGCAAAAGAAAATAATACAAGATGTCTTCTAGAATGTGCAAGCGCAGTTACTATATAACTCTTTCTTCAATAGCTGTTATCTCATTCTACAACTGGAGGAAACTAATAATATTGCATGGAAGTGTTTAAACAACTAAAGAATACATTCTTATGTGAGTTTTACAATAGGCTAGTAACAGAAAATCTGTCTCCATATTCAGCCACAAATCTTTCTTGAAAGGGATAATATTTTAGTTTTCTTCCTGCATTTACTTTTGCAGTGAGGTGAAAAATTTGATTGCTAAATTCAGCTCACTCTCCATACCATCCTGTAACTTACAATCTTTGTCCAAATTAAACACAGGCTGTTCTCAAATGATAATACATATTTGTTGTAAATGAAGTAAAATTTCTTCAACAAGGCAGTAACTTGCAATATCAAAGTCAATAAGACATGACTACCTGTACAACTATGTAAGGAGTTCAGCATAAGGAAGCAAATAAAAAGTTAGAGAATAAGCTAGGACTTACAAAATTTAGACAAAAATCTTTTGTTGTTAAAAGTGAATAAACAATGAGCCAAAATACAGAATCGGTAAGCATCACAGCTCTAGAACATGTCTGTTCATCAATATCAAAGAAAACAAATGGAAAAAAACCTTATCAGCATACACACGGAATACAAATATAAAACCGCTAAAATCATACTACTTGCTTCCGCAATAAAAACATGCAGAAGGGCACTTTCAGCCAATAATGTAACCAGAATTATTTGTTTAATAATCAACAAATAGATAGAACTGTAATTGCACAAATTGCATTCTATGCACCATGCATTCTGATATCACTCAAATTAGCAATATCCTAACCTACAGAGTCAGACGAAATAAAGTCACTACAATATTGGCCGCACTCTCTCGGATACAAACTTGGCTATTGGTTTGTGATTAGGGAATCCTTCACTTCACCAATTAACTGGACCATTTACCTGAAATTTCTTATATGAAATGTTCATCCGAATTTCATGTTGCACTTTACCACCAGTAATTTTTTCTTTTGTAACCATATTAAGGCTAGCACACAGAGAATAAGCATCAACGAGGTTATCCTGGTTTCAGTGCTATGTAATCAAGAGGTTCCTGTTGCTGTTCTAGCGCTTTTAAGTTGTGTTTTAGGCTATGAAACAGAGTGTGCAGGTACTGTTCTGACTACCTCTGTATGGTTTACTGCATATGAAAATCCCAACAGTTGCTGTTAGGACAAGACTTAACCCGAAAAACAATTTGAAAGACATAACCAAATGCACCAGCATCCTGCAAGTTTGAGGTTTGTCATGGCTATTGGAACTTTTGGACATGTTGGATATGTCTGCAGTTCCCTGATCTTGGGGAGGGTATAGGTACCTTGCCTGCATCTAAACTCAGATGATCATGCCTACCGCCACCAACTGTAATGTGATCTTTGCACAATCCATATATGGAGATTGAAGATGCAAAGCTACAAAAAAAGACAAGAGCATCCATAAGGTGCTGCCATAATTGAAAAACCAAGCATAGATATTGAAACATTGACAGAATGTTTCTTAAATTGACATTGAAATATTTCTGTGGAACCGAATACTGAACATTACTAACATGCTTAAACAATTGCATACAGATAGAGCGGATGTGAAACATACCCCGAAATAGATAGTTACCAGAACAAACGTCCAACTGTTCAGCACAAGGGGAGAAAAAAAATCACAAACCAAGCATTGAGGGAACAAAGGAACAAAAAATTTTGTCTCTCTTTTCCCCTGAGTTCATCGAGTATTCAGAGCCATCTTTGGTAAATGCATCAAGAAAAAAATTAAAGTAGACTAAGTAATGTTTATGGGGTTATTGAAGATCCATAGGCCAAAGAACTACAAAAGCAATCGCCATAAAACCAAGCAACCAAGCAGGATGGATCCCTTTAAGACACATGTTCCCAGGTTCGTCCTCATACACAGTCCCAATAGTTTCTCGCTGATTTTCTCTCCTCTCAGATTCTGATTTCTTAGATCCCTCATATTTCCATATTAGAATTGATGCCAAAGCCATGGCGATTAAGATCCATACAGCACAGAGAAAAAACCTCCAATTCAACCAATAACTTAATGTGGTTGTATCTGCAGTCATGACAGGCTGCCAGGTATGCTTCGAAGATCCTGTTAAGAATCCCAACACATTACTTTCACCAACTCCACCACTCATTTTATTTTCAGATTTATACCCTATGTCAATATTGGAACTGCAATTGCCACTTAATACCTACATGCAGATAAATTTTGACGAGAAAAGCTCAGAAGAGAAAAAATAACGGAATATACAGCTGAAAGCGATTTTAACAGCGAAAAAACACTAGTAATTGATGTTCAAGTGTCCAAGAAAATACCAAACTGACAAAAAACAATACAAAGTTAAAAACTAAACAATACAAAGTTAAAAACTAACTTCACAAATACAATGCACATACTTGATCTGAAGAACAAAAAATATGAACCCAAGAAAGTCTTAATGGGCAAATTCTTTTAGTATATGAACTAGAATCCTTATGAGTCATGCAACTAGAATACTCTAAGTGAGAGTCATGATTCAACCTGCTAAAACACACAAGATTCCTAACTAATTCATTGTAACAAAACCTTGACAATCATAAGGAAATGAATTTGATGAGAAAATATTGAAATTTTGCCCAAAAAAATTATTGAACAAGTTCATTCAAAAGATGTTCACGATAAAAAGATTCAATCACAACCACCATTCTTGACATAAAGCTTTACTAAAAACTTCAAATTCATAAAATTTTGCATGTATATGTTCATACATTACTTAAAAACATGAAAAGAAGAAATAGCAGAAGAAAGAGGAGTAACGTGGGCATATATATACAGCTGAATTGAACAGAGATTCTTTACTTTAGAAGTGTTTAACCCATAAAGCTACGATCACGTAAACTGAAAAAAAAAGGGGTTGATTTGCGGAAAAAAGAGAGGTGTGTTACTCACTCGTAGTTTTACAAGTGAAGTGATCGAACCCAGATGAATAGTTACCTCCACACAAAAGAAGATGCTTTGCTTCTTCTTTGTATCCAAGAGAGAGAAAGTAGAGAGAAGGGGTTACTGTGTAGTTACAGTTACGTCTATGCGAGCTTTATCTTCTTCGCCAGATCTTCCTAATATATATGCAAGACAAGGAAAATTCAGAAGAAAATGTTTAACGTCCTCGCGCCTCTCGTGGTTATTTTATTATTCATGTTAATTTCCATTTTTGGTCTTTAGAGTAAAAAAGGCTCAGCAGAGCGGCAGTTAACTGCTTTAGTTTGTCGAGAACAAGAAGACCACGTGAAAATGATTTGGTACGAATCCAAAAAAGACCGGTTGTCCAACAAAACGGGAACGAAACTAAATATTGTGGGATTCCCATCTGCTGAGGTTAAAACAAGATATCAGAGTCAGCATATGAAATCGGATTACTAATTTATTTTGGTTTTTTTGCAACAGGTTAAAAATATGGTGATAATAATGAAATCCCAACTAACAAAGAGACTGATTAGCTGAGAGCTGGAGACTTCTCTACGCTGGCTGCATTTTTGATCTCCCACTCAACCATTCCATTTGCCCATCTGGGAAAATTTTATTGAACGAAAATAATTTTCTGAATCATAGAATATGGACAATATGCTCGCAATTTTTTTCTTTTGAAATTCAGGGTTGTAATCAGAAAGAGGGGAAATAGAAAAGATCAAAATGTTATAAATCAGCGTTATTGTATTCAAGAATTACTACTGTACACCTAAGCCAATCTGCTTTATTTCAATGTATGTGCAAATTTACATGGCTCTCCACCAAACTCACATGCAACTAGCCTTCTGGAACAAGAAAGAAAGAGATCCTATGACATAAATTTACATTTCTTTTTACCTGGATATTAACAAAAACCAATTGTTAATATACCGCACTCTTTAATGTGATCAACTGGAAATGACCCTGAAGGGACTGTGTAGTCGAGATCTGATGAGTCACTGTCATAAAATTCATCACTATCCAATTCTTGCTCAGGACAGAAGTCATCTTCACTAAAATTCTCACGTTGAGAACCCTTGAAAAACTCTGCCATTGAACTAATGGAACCATCTTCATTTTACAAAACTAGTGCTGGGTAGGAGTGTTCTGTGGCCTGTGAAATGCCCTCAAATTCCTCAACCGTCTTCAAAACTCATCAGGACCAAGATTAATCTCATCCGGCAACAATGCTTTGCTTGATTCAATAGCACGATTCCAAAGGGAAGTCATCTTAGGACTGGATCGAACAGTTCCTGGGTTAGGGTCATCATTAGGTTTCCCTGAAAAGCATTGTGAAAGTCAATGAAAACTGAAGTTTTAGCAGAATCCAATGTTTTATCAATCAAGTTAATATATTATTAAGCTGTGGTGAGGAACAAATTAATGGTAGCCAGAAGATCAAGAAAAACTGTCGAGTACTATGACTGGGGAAGATCGGTCCTCTTTCACTAGACAGAGCATTTGAAAAATAAAAGAAGGGTAACCACTAACTCACCTGGTTCCTGCCAGTCCTACGCTAACCCACCACTGTTACTGCCAGTCCTAACATACAACAACTCATAATGACTATCTAACTTTTTCTTAATGGTAAAGTAGTGATTATGATAATCTGATCCTCCAATTTAAAATTTACAAGTAAACACAAAAAAGAGCCATTGCCAATGATCAGCTCCCTGCTTCCAAAAACAGTAATAGTCGATGTGATGTAGCTCTTAGGCATGAAATTTCCAGGTAATAGCTTCTGCTGTAAGATCTGATATAGGATATTTTAACTTTTTCTAACCAGCAGTTTCCAAATTTTCCTTTCTCGAATTCTAATTCCCAGCAGAAGCTGCCTTCTTGTTTGAAAATTGCCTTAAACTGTTCTACCAAATCCATTGACCATACCAAATCTACCATTGATGAAACTACTTATGCCAGGGCCTACATAGATTGTCTAAGATGCCCATTTACCGTTACCTATATGCAACAATAGAGTTTTCCTATTCTGCAATTAAACACTCAACATCACACTCGGGAATTGAATTAACAGTTAAGAGAGACTTTACATAGGCCAAAATCAAGTGCCATCCCATCTGAATCATGGCAAGACTAATGGACATTTACACAAAAAATTAACGCAATTTCAGTTATGCTTTGAGAGACAAGTCCAAACTGGAAATTCCAATTCACCTCTAAATGCATACCTGAACCATCACTACTTCCTGCAATATCAACGGCAATGGGGATGGAAACTGGAGGGTTTTCTGGATACAATAGTTTCCAATCCTTTCCTCTCCACATCAATATTTGTTCATCGTCAAAAGACAATAGCACGTAGGGAACCAATTCCTGCCCAAAAGTGGTGACTTAAGGATTGGAGCAACAGAACACGGTAGCCAAACTACTGGGGAAATTGTGTAAAGAAGTTAAAACATAAGGTATCTCCAAACAATTTCAATAATTATTCTACCCTCGAATGAAGTGGCTGCATATTTCTGCTATTCCTTTTTGTGCCATTTAATATTTCATTTTAACTTTCATTAGTAATGATATGTCACACAATTACACAATTACACAAATACTGTCACAGAGACAGCACACAGACCTTAAGCTTAGCACCCAATGTCTTGTAATCACAAACATGCATCCCCTTGCAGTTAACCTTCACCAATGGACTTCCTTCAAAAGCATTCCTAACATCTCTTACTAAGGTAAGGTACACTCCATTTTTTTTCTGCAATTTACAAAAAAAAAATGTCACTAATCCCAAAGTGAAAGAAATTTTATTATGAAACAATAACAATGCACATATAATACCTCCAGAGAGCACATTTATGATAATAGAAATTAAAGAACAAGCTAAATTCGTGGCACAAGGCAAGCAAATCTATCAACATGCAAAGATTTAGAGCTCAGGATGCTACAAGAAGGCCGGTGATTAAACCAGGAAACACACCCTTATGTCAATTAGATCACTTGTAAGGATTAGAGGTGTATAACTCACCTAATTTATATATAGGCATGAGCAATTTTCCTTTTTTCCGCAACTCATCTGCTTCATCTTTTGTCAATCCTTCTGGGGCTTCTTGAATAAGCTTTGGACAGACTGGGGCAGCTGGTTTCCAAAGCATCAGCAGGTACTGTGGACGAGTGTGATAATTGTAGTTTCTGCCACGGAAAAGATAAACTACACCATCAACTCAATAAATGATCTTTCCCAATGGTTTTTCCTGACATCAACAATAGACTTGAGAGCAGAGAATATAAAAGTTTGATCTACATTTAACCAAAAAAGGAAGCATATAGGGAATGATAAATCAACTAGATAGTTTTAGTGAGAAGCAAGCAACAAGCTTGATTAAATTTAGAGATAAGTAAAGTTTTTCTGTGCATCTCTTCATATTTGATAAGAACAATGCACACAATTAACCTCCACAAACGATGTGAAGTGTTAATACTAATCTAATAGGGAAACAAAAACGATAGTGTGGCTTCAAACTGAAACCTCAATGTGCTCCTTAAATGAAATGTGGCATACACTCTGTACGTGCATTTTGACTAAAACAAAAGAATTCCCATAGAATGACACAAATTCTGAGATAAATGGTTAAGGGTTTGATCATAGGGCCACTGTACCGGACAAATTCCACTCATTCTTATGATAAGTATATTTCTTGTGATGTTTCCCTTCAGGAAATTCATGCTTGGACTGAAAATAGTGAGTAAGAGCCATCGCTAATTTGGTTTGGAGCTGAATGCAAACAATTTGGAAGTCAAGGAAATCCTATTTATTCATTACTATACTACATTGCAGCCATTAATTTACTCCTCCCAATTACAGACCAATAAAGGATACAAAAGTGTTTTAGAGGCCATCACATCTCACATTTCCTTGAAAATTTTGTTTTCTTCGAAACAAAACCAAGGAATGAGTTTTACTAACATCTTAAAATCATTGAGAAGTTAACAATAATAATCAGTACCTCAAGATGGTGGCAAACATTATTCATATCAACTGTAGGAACACCTTTGCATTTAACTTTAATGACACGACGGAGTTTCCAATGCGAGTGTATCAAATCCAGCATAATATGAGTCAATCCATCTCTTCCTACACCACGCCTCCAATTTCATCAAATCACATTAAATTCATGAATCGATCAATCAAGGTACTACTTTAAGAATAAAAATTAAAACTTGAAAAGCTCTTACCAAGATTGACTTGACGATTATCCTTCAAAAGAGGCTTAACAAGCATCATAATTTCTCACTTCTTCAACGGTTCTCCAAGAATCTCCTCTCTTGTCTTTCCTTCCTCGGGATACTTATCGAACAGAAACGGCCCGGGCAATTCTACGTGTTTCACGCCCTTTTTCCATGGCGGAGTGGGGTTAAACGAGTCAAAAAGCTGAATCTTTTTCTTTGACTTTTTTAACGGCTGCTTTCCGGTCCACGGACGCGGCATTGTCGGCGGAGCGAATGGCAAAAAAGCCGGTTCAACGGCTTAGCTTGTTAAGTCTCGGCTTAACTGTACTGGAACTCAAATGGGGCACCCGGAAGATGATCAGATACGCAGGACTCACCAATTAAAACGCTTCGGCCGCCATCTGATGAGACCACCCCGGGTTTTACGGGCTTGCAGTAGCGTGTTTGATGGTGAGGGAGCTTAAGGGCGGGGTTGGTACGTGGTTTTTGTGGATTGAGAGGGGTATTTTTGGACTTTTTTGGGGGATATTTTGGGATCGGAATGGGTGGTGACACGGAAGGTGATGGTTTTGTGGGGTCCTTTGGAAGTGGCGTCGATGGGAGTGATGAGAAGAGGTTGACGCCTGGTATTGAAGCTAGACTCTCCATTGAAGCTCAGTTAAGTTTACGATTTTGGACAGTGTGCAAGCTGAACTCATTTTCTGGTTTTTCTGTTAGTGGTGGTGTTGGAAGTGGAAGTGAAAATGTGAGTGGGATATTTTGAGTTTGACGTCAAACAGACGACGTCGTTGTAACCTGCATTTTGCATGCTTAAGCGGTACCGTTTTAAGGCCTTAAACAAACGACGCTATTCCCAGCGTTTTACCATCCCAATTAGTTGGATCCACGTTTCATTATCTCTATCCATTTACCACTTATCCCACTCATCATCCAACGCTTCTCATACCCGCAAAAACATGAAGCCTCCTAGACGCTCACCACAAACCTTTCCCCTAAAATCTCAAACCCTAACGTTCCACTATATAAGCTCCTCTACACAGCGGCATTTCGCACCCAAAATTCATTTTACAAAAATTGCTCTCTTTCACAGCATCTGCAACCATGCAGATCTTCGTGAAGACCCTTACCGGGAAGACCATAACCTTAGAGGTTGAGTCCTCTGATACCATTGACAATGTCAAAGCCAAGATTCAAGACAAGGAAGGCATTCCTCCGGACCAACAGCGTCTCATCTTTGCTGGGAAGCAACTCGAGGATGGCAGAACCCTAGCCGACTACAACATCCAGAAGGAGTCAACCCTGCACCTTGTCCTCCGTCTTCGTGGTGGCGCCAAGAAGAGAAAGAAGAAGACCTACACCAAACCCAAGAAGATCAAGCACAAGAAGAAGAAGGTCAAGCTCGCTGTGTTGCAGTTTTACAAGGTTGATGATTCTGGAAAAGTCCAGAGGCTTAGGAAGGAGTGTCCGAATGCCGAGTGTGGAGCTGGAACATTCATGGCTAATCACTTCGACAGGCACTACTGTGGCAAGTGCGGGCTTACGTATGTCTACCAGAAAGCCGGTGGTGATTGAGATTGGGTTGTTGCTACTCTTTTAATTAGTATTGCTATTAGTATCACCTTGGATTTTGTGTTTTAAATATAAATTTCGTGTTTTAGATTCTGTTTCTTAGTCTGTTTA
The DNA here is from genome assembly GCA_032402905.1 of Khaya senegalensis. Lineage (NCBI taxonomy): Eukaryota > Viridiplantae > Streptophyta > Magnoliopsida > Sapindales > Meliaceae > Khaya > Khaya senegalensis. The sequence goes on along the minus strand of CP135534.1, from coordinate 844,906 downwards.
ACTAAATATCGGATGTTGGAGCGTTTTGTTTTGAATGTTTTATCTGCTATAATTGTTGAATTTCTTATGATTTACTTCTTATCATGTTTTGCATATATATATATATTTATGTTTGATTGTAGTAATTGATTATTGATCTGGGTGCAGTTGCTATTCAGGTTTAGATGACGTGCTATTATAATTTCGATTTTTATGCCTGAAAAATTTGTTGTTTTTGGATTTATTCACAGGTTTCAGATTGAATTATTGAATTTAGTAATTGTTTGTTGTGAAGGAATGTTATGTTACTCTTCTGTGTCAGGTAGTATATTATCTAATACTGAAAGCTATCAAGAATTTTATGTGTGGGTTCAGAGTTCATGGATGCACATTTTGTAGAGTATTCAATTATTCAGTTAGATGCGACTAATCTGTTGTGAAAATTAGATTAATTTGTACAGCTGCTTGGATACTGAGTTTGTGTGCATTTATTTTTATTTGTAAACTGGTAGAGAATAATGTCAAAAGATACTTGTTAGTGTATTGGCTGGTTTAGAAAGTTTTGATACGTGTTTTATGTGCTCTTCTTTTTCCTGGAGATGGTTTTTTGTTGAGAAAATTTATGTACTTTTTAGTGGAAGAAAGCTTTTAGAAATCAGGTATATACAGCTTTTAATCTCTCATTTATGTTCATTAAAATTTATGTATTTGATGATGTTTAGACATGTTATGCTTCTTCTGGCTGTTGCAAATTTGCACTTTAGATAGTGCAACAAACTAGGAATACTTGAGAAAAATGTTTGAGCTAGAAATAGTGGCTTCATTTGTTAGATGTATTATTGAAATTTCTCCTTGCCTTTTGCCGGAGCTTTCTAGATTTAAATTAATTAAAGTGTATGTTTGGGATGTTGTTGTGGTCTGCAGCTAGGTAAATGAAATCCATAGCTGTTAAAGCCTTCTCCTTTGATAGGCATAATATTGAAATCTTTACATGCATTTTGTGTAAATGGAGTAGGTTTATGTTTGGGATTCAGACACTAGTCAAGTATTAGTAAGTTTGTGATTGGTAAATGATAGCGGCCAAGTAAAACATATCCTAAGTTCCTAACTAAAGTTAAATACCTACTACTACCTAGTTGGTGTCACTTTATATTTCAAATATCACAACATAGGTGGATGCCCGAGGATATGCAATCTTATTTGACACCAGCAAGTTAGGTATGGCAGTGATCTTCCAACTATTATGACGAAATGGAAGAGCCTCTTTAAGGGAAGTGATGTTTGATCAAATCTTAGTCTGACTGTAATATTTGATCAGAAGACAATGGTAGGTAGCCTGATTAGTGGCTGTTGCCGCCTGCAAGAATGTGCAAAGCTATTAATAGTTCAAGAGTTTACAAACCTGATTTAATTTATTTGGTTGGTTGTGTTTGGTGATACAAAAGAGTTCATGTTTTGGGTTGTGGTGTGGAAATGATTGAATTATTTTTGCGGCATTTTTTGGTGCCTTCAGTACTGGAGGATATGCATCTCGAATGATGGATGTCATATTAATCTCTTCCCATGTTTGGTCTATTGATCTTAACATATTGCAGACACGAAATTCATTGTGAATTATTGATTAAACAAACGATGGTGCATGCTATTAAGTTGAATGCTAATTTAGTGAAGAAAATGGATGTCAAAGGCTTAATAACAAACATATGATTACATAGTATTTTGTCCATATAAGTGTACGACTTAATAACAAGGGTTTGCTTACAGTACATTAAAGAATTATTTTTGTATTATTGAATTAATTTTTTTATTTATATTTCAAGTATTATATTTTATGTATTTTAAATAGTACAATAATATGTTTTAAATTTTTTATTATATATTTTAAATATTATATATATTTTTATATATTTTTAATATTTTTTATTTTAAATTTTAAATATAAAATATTTTTGGATGCATTTGAATAGCCAGGTCTTAATAATAAATATAAGATGCCAAAGAAAAATTTGGATGTTAACTAATCTAGTTTTTTAACTGGTTAAAAGTTTAGTCCCACGTTATATGGCTATAAATATTTCTCACAATAATCTTAAAATCACACATAAACCCAACGGACCTAACCATTTTGATTAGAGTTCTTCATGTAAGCATTGGCATATTGGGTTTAGCATTTGTAAGGAGCACTGAGGTTACATAAATGCTCCTGATTTCCTGAACTCTGCTAGTCGTTCTGACAAGTTTAGTATATGAAAGATTTTGGTTTCTGATGTACTCGGTTTGTACCTTCTAAATGATAATTATCTTCATTTGAGGGCAATGGCGCTTGCGGCTACACATCTGTTTGATTATTGATTGCTGATACAGGGAGATTTGCCATCATACCTAGAAAAGAATGTGAATTGAATTAGTGGAAGGGGATCAACGTTGTTAAGGAAATCATGTTATAAGATTTCTATTTCATATTATAATTAACTTGTAAATCTCTGTTACCTTTCTGTTGTTATTTAGCTTAGCTCAAGTACAAATCACAATTCAGTCTGCTCGTTGCTGCGTATTAGCTCGACAATTCTCCTATATGTCTGTCAGTTTCTTCTATGGTACGTAAAGCAAATAATGGAACGAAACGAATATCGCAACTTTGATAGGTGAAGCTTCTCCTTTCTAGCATGATTCAAGATTAGTCTAAAGTGTTCCTTCTCCTTCCTCGTACAAACTGCTCCCTTTAGTTAGTGTGTGTCTTCATGCGATTTAGTCCTTTTTGTTAAGTTGTATCAGAGTGTGTTTTCATTTTAGTTTCGTTTTGAGCTTTAAATCCATGGAGAACTGGAAAAATAAGCTTGTGTGCACACGCGAGCACGTGGGTAAGATGAGAGCTTAATTAAAGGAGTCAACAAACAGAGGCAATAGATTGAATTGGTCCGATTGGATTGGAAAGTAGATGCTTGCATTAACTGCTTCTAAGTAAATAAAAAAGGGATGGGTTGGGAAAATTAATGACATGAAACAAGGATGACACGGAAAGTTTTGAGTTTGAGGTTAACCTTTCTTCATATTGTGAGTTTTATTTGCTCTTTTCCCAGGAAAAAAACAAACACTAAGATGCCCATTTTCCTTCTTTATACACCCTGCCAGAAGTTTTACCATTCCTCCAAAATGGTAAGAACTCCATTTCACTATCACTTTCTTGTTAGACAGAGAGGGATCAAAGAGATTGGTGAAGTAAATGACTCAGAAAACAACACATGAAACAAATCGGCACTTGTTCACGGTGTTTGCTGTCTTTATTGAGCTTTGATTCTTGCATACCTCAAAAACCTGAAGTGTTCTATTATCATTCATCGGTTTAATGGCGGGAAATACTCTTCACTTGGAGCTTGCAGAGATTAAAACATTCTGAAATCACTGCCCGTCCATTGCAGTACATGTTATTTTGGTAAATAACAAGAATAAGAGATCTAATGAACCATTTGCTCTAACATCTCTATATCTCCCCTCAATGACAAGACCTACATCTCCTCCATTGTCTTTGTTGTTGGTCCTGTCTCTCTCTCTTTCTCCCTCTCTTGCACACACAGACTCATGGCCAAAACACAGTATGCCTACACTTGTCCAGCCGTTTGATCTCCCTGATCAAATATGCTGTGTGCAATGTGGTTTCTGTACCACCGTTTTACTGGTAATTAATAATGCATTCCATTGATGTACAGCTTAAGAGTAAGTTATTCCCGTTTTGATTTTGTCAAATTATTTATTCTGCCTATCAAATGTGCAGGTGAGTGTCCCATGTATCAGCTTGTCGATGGTGGTGACAGTGAGATGTGGCCTCTGCGCAAACCTCCTCTCTGTCAACAAGATGAAAGCCTCGTTTATTCCTGCTCGTCTTCTAGCCTCTCTTAGCCACATGATGCGGTATCTTATTCCGTGGTTCTCTCCCTTTGTTATATGAAATCAGAGCCCAAGATTCCTTTTTTTTTTTTCAGAATCGAACATATGTATCTCTTTAATAATGCTTGATATGTTTTTATACACTAATAACTCTAGCTCTTCCTCCCTAAATATAGTTATCTAGTTTCATGCAGTTAAGCAAACACATTACTACAGAGACGGGTACATCACCGTTTGCCTTGCTTTATTTGATATACTTCATGTTCTCTCCGGATAAACTTACTGCAGACAATTCAATGTCATTGATGTTTATACTAAGACACTAGCTTACACACTTTGTGATTTTCCTCCTTTCCTATTTCTCTTAAGCCAAAAGAAAAAGTTTTTGAAGAAGAAGTACATGCTGATCATCAGAAGTCCTTGGACAGGCTTCGTCCTTCAACACATACAGGCATCTTCTGACAATGTAGAAGAAGACACATTGAGTTCAGTTCGAATCAAATCGTTAACAAACGTACGTATGGCTATCTAACTTTCCTTTCCTTGCAGTTAAATTTGGAGAAAATTTACTTGAATCAGTTCATGCTTATTGCGGTTAGATTTTCTGACAGCTACTGAGAAGAGACAAAGAGCTCCATCAGCTTATTACCGTTTCATTAAGTAATTAACTTACAATTATCATAAAAGATTCAAAAATTGTATATGATTTAAGATATAGAAACTCTCATTTAGATTTTCATGGCAGGGAAGAAATCAGAAGGCTAAAGACTGAAAATCCACACATGGCTTACAAGGAAGCCTTCAGCATCGCTGCCAAAAACGTAAGAACTAGAACCCAACATTGAGTAGCGGGATTTATTGTCCAACATGCGAAAAAATCAACAAAAAGAAAGGAAATTAAATAAAAGAAAAAGAAAGTGAGGAGGGGTTTTTATTTATTATTTTATTTTGTGTTTCAATTCTGAACGTGTTTGACAATTTTCAGTGGGCACATTTTCCACCAATTCAGTACGAAAGAGATGAGGAAATCTGTGGCCAGGAAGAGGAAAAGGGAACATGGAACTCTGAAGCCACTGAAGTAAATGAATATATACAACTAGTTTAAAAACTGTAACCGGTTGCTTCTTACGTTCCCACTAATTGCTGTAAATAGTGCAAGCAATATAGACTACTGGTTCATCTTTTAGAGCTCATTGACATCAAAGTTGATCCCTTAAACTGCCTTTAGGGTAAAAGAAGAATGCACGCTTATTGATCATCTCATTATAAGATACCCTATAACTTGGTATACAACCGCAACCATCCATTTGGAAAAAACATATATGAAGGTTAGCTAGGCTTCAAATCTATCACACTCACAATTATTTGAATCCAGTTCATGCAGATGATGACAATTGGTAGTAAACATGTTACCAAGTCGTCCTAAGCAAGGATCCAACTTGTGGTGACATGTAGACTGATGGTTGGTTGCCAAGAATTGAACTTGCCAATCTTCAAGCTTGACTTTTGGGGACAGTTTCCAGTTGCCAAATTAACATCATTGGAAGGGTTAATAACGTGGTGGTATTTATCTCACTTGTTGAATTTCAAAGCCAGTCATTTTCTTGGAGTTCAACCACTGCATGTCAAATTTATGAGTGTTAACCCATTTAGGTATTTGTATGGTAACATATGCTACCGAAATGGGAGCTTAACTTTCTGTTGTAAAATTTTCCAGGTCCATGTAGAAGGCAATGGTTTCCGTGAAAGAAAAGCTCCAAGGCATTCCTTGAGGGCAAAGACACCCTTTGAATGAACAAGACTTGCATAAACTACCATAAAAAGAAAGTTGTATCTCTTCTAGGGTTAGATATGGAATTTAAATCATTTGCCTATTGGGGGAAGATGCTCTTGGTAATGGGGTTTTCACTTCAAGTGGTAGCAGTCTCACTGACTAAAAGCAATTTCAATTTCCAAAGGGTGTTGGTATTATGGTTCATATTATTGAATCTCCATCACATTTGCATGCATGCTGCTGTTTCTCGCTGCTAGTAATCCTGTTTCCTAAGACATACAAGACGAGGCTTAAGGAGAGTTTGAAGTAAAATTGACGTTCTATAATCTATATAAGGACAACATGAGTTTATGTTCTGTCAATTCACATGATGAAGACCTTGTCTGAAATTCTGATAGGAAATTACTGGACGACAGGAAAATCGGAGGATGGAAAATTGCAGTACAGTTGTATATGGCTAACTTATATTACCATCAAACAAAAGATAACCCTAGCATATATCAGACCAGTTCTAGAGCGAACTGAACTACAACTAATACCTAGTACTGTAGTACACCTTAACTTGTATATATGATCCTTAATTTCCTCACAGAAAAATCACATCCAATTTTGTTTGCTTCTCGTGAATCTTGGAGCCCTGTGAATATATCTACCTGAAAATGGAAACTCTTATCAGTATTAGATCATTAGAATAGCAGCGATTATTTAGTTTTTCAACTGATCCTTGATGTGGAAATTGTTGAGGATAATGAGCAGCGGAAAATATAAAAAACCTGAGTTCTTACTCATAAAAGGCCTGGAGAGAGAGCACGGAAATATGCTCGAAAGAAGTCCTTATTCTCCCTTTCTAGCTCCCTCCATACTGCGGACATGAACCTCACTTAGTTTACAAAACGAAAAGACATAAACCTTCTGATCCCTTTAAATCCCCACAGTCATTTTGCGTGCACACAACTAAACAGGCTCACTGTGTGCATATGTACATGTTATACGTTCTCATGTTCATCACGCAAATTGTTTGTACAGAAACATAAAATTGTATTGGAATAGAGAAAGAGAGAGATACCTGTAAGTGTAACGAGTGGCCGAACGCTGGCGTGTTCTGCTAGTGCCTCTACGCATTGGTCTCGACTCATGTGCAGGAGCAAACACCTCTCTATAAGATGATGAACCTGTGTTTTCCATGCAAAAACCATGGATCAATTACTATTAGATATATGGACCACAAAATATGTGCAGGTGATTATCCATTTTTGTACGTGCAAGTGCATGAATATGCTGTGTAAAAGAGAGAAACAGTGTAGATTCACTAACCATCCTAATGTAGCTATGTGGGTGACAATGCAAACAAGGAAAAAGGTGGTGGTTGCGATTATACATTTCTTCTCTCGATCATATGACTATAAGAATGGACAAAAAATGAACAAAGAGAACAACAGAAGGAAGTCAATAAGGACCAGAAAGAGAGCAAAAGAGAGTACAAACAAATGAAAAGTGTAAGGAGCGGGGAGATATTTAGACAATTTATAGAACAAATAGGAGGAGTAATTAGAAAGAGTGCTTGTTATCCACAGATATCCAAGTGAAGGGCCAAAAAAGCACAGGAAATCCAAATGATAGATTCACCTCATCTTCAGGAGATAAGAGGCTGATAATATCTTAAGAGTTTGATTGATAGAAATACATTATGGTGCATATTTTGACAATGACAACCCCGTAGCCACTTGAGCTACTAGTCCTGCAGGCCTGCACTGCTCTAGCAGTACACTCATTTGCTGACTCTGTCGGGACCTACATTCTTCAGGAGCCTTGAATTTGTGGTGGTCCCTTTTGATGATCGGCAGAGACTGGTTCATATACACTGTTTGATTTTGTCATAAAGCACTTCTGACCCTGATGAATGTATTCGTTATAACCTTATGATTTTGGAGAAATTTAGTGCTCAAAACACATGCCACGTTCTGATCTACCATCTAAAACTTGGAGAGACTCAAATTTCCCATTATTGGAATGGGATGATCCAATACCTTAGCCTTTTGCCAGCAACCAATCGTTAAATCTTTATTAGATTTTTGGACGAAGGTAGTTTGAGGCAATAAACGTGTGAACCATATTAAGTACGAAATTAAAGAGTTGTAAACAGTTTGGTAGGAACAATTTATTAGCCTGCTCTTATTAAGATACAATGTACCAAACATTTTGGTTGAATGACACCTTCCTCACTGCCTCTTCAATCATGATAGTAGATTTCTGTTGCATTATTTTCTTTGAAAATTGATCCAATATTGTCTGTACTAGAGAAATTGATAATTAGGTTTCTTGGACCAAACTCAGCAAGAAAACACGCAAATCGGGCACTCTAAGATACGAGGTTATTTATGTTTTGCCTTCTATGTATTGTCCCTCTTCTTTATTTAGGCTACGATAGCAGTATCTTCGTGTTGTCAGCATCGAGTTGGTGGCTGCCAATGCAATTTCATACACAACCCAACAAATGGACGAAATCGTCATGCGCTAAATTCACACTGATGGATTCTCATGAATCATAATGAATAAACTTCAAGACACCAACCACCCACGAGTTTAAGGCACTTTGCTAAAGCTAGTCCACATGAAATAAAAGGTCGTGCAACCAAAAACATTTCTTGACATTATTACGGTTTTAAACCCTAATATTAAACCCTAATACTAAGGTTTTTCACCCATTTTCTCAGGGATTTCAGATTAACAATCACCAGCTCTCCGATTACTTACTAGAATCGCCAACCCACTAAACAATAATAAGCGGCCGTTCATTTTGACTTTGTACTACATATGCAAAACCTTACACCCCTGGGTTATGCTCAAGTTATAAGCAATTTCTTTTAAAAATATTTGAGTGTATCCGTCCTTCACACTATGAACATTACATAAAAAATACGAAGAGGTGAAAGTGACCACGAATGTCAACGTAGATTACCACAGACAATCAATCTAATTCATCAAACCAACACCTGGAACTGTAAGATACAGCAGTCATTGTTACCAAAGCACATACACATAGCTTGCATAACCATAAATCATGTTTTTGATCGAGTTTAAACCATATCAAGCAAGGAAAATACATTCAAACAACTAAGACATATTCCAAGCACTTGACATTCAGCTTCTTGGGTAGGTTTCATTACATGTAAAAACCCATTCACGCATCTAACCAACAATTATAAGTCAACATGTAAAGTCTTTCCTTGTATCTGATTTCTAATATTGCTCCATACTAAACGAGACCAGTAAGCACAGGAAAAAGCTCTCACGCACATGACAACATAGAGGCTAAGATACAACTTCAACAGGCAATGGGAACAAAACCAACTTCAAGTCAATCCGTAGCTTCCCTCAACTCGTGTCAGACTTATCCAAAGCTGCAACAAAGTAAAAAATCAGTGCAAAGAAACAACTGGGAAATCAAACGCCACTGCTATGAAACAGACATGGATGCTCACAAAGAGAGAGAGGAAAAGAGGAAAAAATGTGAGAAATATTACTATTGCATTATTCAAAACTCATGCAAGCACATGCAGAGAGATAGGAAGGATAGAGGAGAGAACAATTACTATTGTAGTTAAGAAGCTTTTCAATGAGGTCAACATGAGTCATAAGCATTCGCCTGCAGCAATAGCGGACCAATCCCAAGGCATCAAGAGCATCTCTGCATACCAAACAGTTATAAGTTAGACTCTAAACAAAATATGCTAATAACGTGAATCTAGTCTTATATACCAGTCAAATTCTAGTAGTCTACCATAAATCAAGCACAATGTGAACATTCATTCATATTCAATCGCAAGCCAAATTGAATACATAGTTTGCTAGAAAAATCATATATTGCAAATCAATGATCAGGCCTGAAAAACCATGGCAGTAACAGGTAAAAAACACACAATCCATACTTAAATCAATGCCCTCAATTCACACATTCCACAATTTTATTTCGAAATTTATGTTCTAATCCAAAGTACAGGGAGCAGAAATGAGTATTCCTGAAACCGCCCAAAACTAAAAAAGAAAAAGAGCAGTGTTGCAAGAATCGTGAAAGATTAAACATGCACCAAAATTATTTAATAAAATTCATAATGCACAATGTTTATCGCGAATGAACCCAGTTTGAACCAAAGATTATTTCATCATAATAACAATATCGTCAGGAACAGCTTCAATAATGGGGTAGAATTGGAAAAATAGATTAAGGAAGCTAAAAATAATAAAAAGAAACTAAAATAGTGAAATCAAATCTTAACCCTTCAGTGTAGTCTGCCTGGAGAAGGTCAAGATAGGTATCCCATTTGTTTCCAATGACCTGAAAAATCAAAACAATAAAAACCGTAGAACGATTCGGAATAATTAACCCAGTAAGAGATAATTCGAAAATCCAGATAATCTGTAAAGGAAAAATTACCTTGCCGCAAGTGAAGCAACGAACTGGGATGATCATCTTCTCCTCCTTCAAGTCGCCTCTTCTCTGTGACAGTGGAGTCCGGAGGATTGTTCTAAAGAATAGGGCTTTTTCACTAAAATTGTCGACGAGTCATCGCCTTAAGAACATTGACCCATAATATCTAAACCCTTAATTTTAACCAATATTTCATGTGAAATGACCAAAATAACCCTGAACCAAAGCAAACATTTGACGCAGACCTTGGCGTGACTTTTAATATTTGAATAAGATTGTTCAGACCTTGACTCACAATTTGGAACCAAAATGGCTTTCCAACCAGGGCTGCATCATGGACTGCGTGTTCTTCCATGCTAAACCTAACCCTTCAAAAAGCACCTTCCCTTGTTGAACAACAATTGTTCACTGACTTGCTTAATCCAAAATTAAGAATACTAATCATAGTAATTGACAGAGACATTTCATCTTAATTTGAAAAATGGCCACGAATAAGCCCTTGTTACACTCCAAATCACATTAAAATCTTACAATACCTAAAATATCAAGCAAAATGACTTATAATAGCATGTGTTACGTTTGATTTTAAATTTATGAAAAAAAATAAATAATATTATTTAATAAATAAAAATTTTAAATTAAAGACAAAAATTAATGTATCAAACAGTGCCAAATACCTGCATTTTGCCTACGAGGTGTAAACGGACGAGTGTGGTGGATTAGAACGGATGATTTGATTGCGACAAGAAAACTTGCTAATTTGGTGGACGACCTTTCGCGTCCAAACCGACGACGTTTTGGTTTTCCAAGAACAAATCTCCACGCGACCTTGATGATCAAACCATGGCACAGGATTTTTTCCTTTCTATTTTTCTTTTTATGGTCATCAGTCGTGGCTAATTCCCCGAAACAGGGGGGTCAATGCTCGTCGTTTTGTTCACCCGCCAAAATTACCCGCCAACTACAATGGTGTTAGGTGGGACCAACGGGACCCACACGGGAGCGGGTCAGCCAGCCAATCCCGACGCACTCTCTTTTTTCCCGCTTTATATTTAATTCTTGTTGATGGGCCTCGTATCGTCCACCACCGCCCCATTCGTTTTCTTGGTAAAATGAATAATTGAATCAGGAAAAGTTTATTTGGTAGTGTTACTTCCCTGCCCTTCAATTTCTAGCCATTCTAAGTTTTGGTCATGGGGGGTAAACGTCCACCGTTACCAATCAATGCCGTTAGTCAACTTCCGTAACGGATGAAATACGAAGGAATGAAATCAAGCCACTTCCACACTGTTAAACCAGACGTTTTACTTGGTTACATTCCTGATCTCTGCATTACGTTCAATCTCTTGTAACTTTCTTGCCGTCTGTTGAGTAACCTCAACTAAGGAGCCTGTCAGATACCATCGCCACCGGTTCATTCAATTCATTTCATTTATTCATTCATTTGTATTCAATAATTCCTTCCCACCCCTACCACCGCACCTTCTCCTTTTCTTTTTACCCATTAAAGATTCAAATCATTTCATTCTCATCGGTTACCGTTTCTCTTCTTTTTTAATCTGCTTGACTTCTCCCTTAGTTTCTAGCGTTTTCTTAATCCGATGATGACTTTCCGATCCTAGATCTTGGTTTGTCTTCCGGATTCCGTGTCGAGAGAAGATTACATTTTCAGGTGTTTATTGGTTCTCTTTCTTTCTCTGTTTTTTTTAGATGATCAAAAAATGATTTTTTTTTTCTTGTTTTGTTTTGTTTTGGGTTTCATCTTGTGATTTTATATTGGTGTGGTGTTGCAGGATCTTGGGCAGCCTCTGTTTTTTGAACGGAATCAAATACTCTGCATCTATTGCAGGTAAGGATTTTGTTTTTCTTGGTGTGGATGGGTTTATTTTCTTATTGTTCTAACTCTCTTATTTCTTGCTGGGTGGTTGATTAGAATCTCGTAGGAGATCTAAATCTATAAGCTTTTAGTGGTTTTCTTGCTTTCTAATATCTCGTTATTGTTCTCGGTCAAACAAGATGGATTATTTTTTCTTTGCCAAAATTTTTTTTTTTAGATAACTTACCATACGATGTGATGATCATAATTTTCTTTGCTAAAAAGAACTCTTTTTGAGTTGCAAGCCATTTATTCCTCCTTCTGCCCCCTTCACTCAGATAGTTGGGTGTCTGGGTTTTTCAAAAGTATCTTTTCCAGTAAGATTGCTTCTTTTGATCATCACCATCTCTCTGTTTTCAAGTTTCCAAAACTTTATTGTTAGTGTTATTGTTATTTTCTGGCTAGGATGGTCTTGGTTTTCTCTGCATGCTGTATTATCTGTTTGGTAGTTCAATATGTAGGTTTTAATTATCTGTAGAGATTTTATGTCTTTTTTCCTTTTTCTTCAGTTTGTCCAACAATTTAAAGGTTGTAGATACTGATAGTAATTTTTTTAGTACTCCTACTATATTTAAGAGTAGTCTTAAAGGCCCAATTTTTTTAATAATTAAGGGCTTGTGTGCATTGATGTGCATGCTAGTATTGATTAATTAATTATGTGGAATTATGTGTAATTTTATTGTCAACAAATGGAAGTTGCATTGTGTTTGATGTCAACTGAATTAGATGGGAGAGCTGCAGCAATTAGAATATGATCCTTCCTGAATCTTAGACACGCACTAGTAATGAAATTAATTGTATCCTCCGAGTTTATGTTGTATCTCGAGGTGTACGTCATGAATATATTATGAGTATATTCTATATGGTATCGTTGTGTCATATTACCATGCATTCTCATGATTGTTCCATCTTTTTCTGCTTATGAAACACTGAAGCTTATTAATAGACCTTTAAAGGATATTATTGAGTCTTGCTTACATGTTTACGGATAACTGAGGTAATTTCTTGAGATTTAATACATATTTTATGTCATCGGTAGCTAGTTAAGTTTTTCCAATATGCAACTTAAATTTATAACTTAGATTTTTCCCTTGGGATCAGAGTTCCATAAACATCTATATTTCTAACTTGTCTTGTAATTTTTTGTAATCGTGCCATAAGGCAAACCTTGTGGAGAGACCCTTTCATATCTAAACGTCTTTCTGTGAACCAGAAATCTCCACTTGTCCATGTTCTCGTTAAATGTGGCTGTGGCAATAAATTACTGGAATTCTGCTGTAACTCATATTTCAGTTCTTTTTCTCCTTATGCAGGTGACATAGCAACATCTTTGACAGCTGTATACTTAGCATTATTGGCCTTGTTGTAAAATGTTGGGAGGCAATAATGGAAATCCTGTTGTTCCAGTTTTCCTGGATGATAATTGCTTTCAGTATCAGCCTAATGCATCAAGTCAGCTGCAGTTATTTGGGAACTGTGAGCTCTCTTTCATTCACTTCACATATTAAATTTTACCATTTATTTGCTTCGTGAATTTTCTTCATATTTTTCCATCTAATACTTTGCTACAGCAAGATGCTCCTTCTATTCCTTTGAAAGTAGTCTTGCAAAAATAAATTGAATTTTTAAAGTTCAAATTTCTAGGCATTGGTCTTTAGTTTGCATCTCTCTTTTTCCCTATTTTGGATCTCGTTTTTCTCTATTCTTCTGTTTTCTTTCCTTGATGAGAATTGGACGGTATTCCATTTTCTTGTTTACTACCTTATCTTTATGTTGTCAGACTGGTCGTAATTTGCAATCCTTGTTTCTGTACCAGCTGGGTGTAGCATTGATCCAGTCAATTATTTTGGACATGAGAATACCACTCCTATGCTTCAGTCCAACAAACGAGGCAGAGAAACAGAAGAATTCTCAAGGCAGCAAAAGCTGCAGATCTCTTTGAATTCCAATGTTTGTCAAGATGAAGCTGACCGCTCAGCAAGCATCCCGAAACCAAATCCCATATCAACAGGGTTAAGACTATCGTATGATGATGATGAACGTAATTCATCTGTAACTTCTGCCAGTGGAAGTATGACTGCAGCACCGCCAATCATCTTGTCCCTTGGGGATAATATTAGGACTGAGCTTGAGCGACAGAAAGAAGAATTTGATCAGTTTATCAAAATTCAGGTACTGATGGTCTCTAATCTCATACAGATGTAACTCCCCAAGACATGCCGATGCCTTGCATCAATATCAATTTTGTTCTGTGTATGATATAACTTAATATGATTTAAGTTATCCAATGATTCCATTATTGCTTTATTATCTATGAGACCCAGGCTGTCTTAGATGATTATGACTGGTGGAATTTAACCCGTGTCAATATTCTGTACCCAGCCAAACTCAGTAATTGAGCTATGTAATTGTCTGTTTTGTTTATTGTAGTCACATATAACTTTTGTTTGCATCTTGAAATAAAACTTTTTTGACAGGAAGAACACTTGACAAAGGGGGTTAGGGACATGAAGCACAGACACATGGCTTCATTCCTTGCAGCTATAGAGAAAGGTGTCAGCAAGAAACTCCAGGAGAAAGACATAGAAATAGAAACCATGAACCGCAAGAACAGGGAACTGATTGAGAGAATAAAGCAAGTGGCTGCCGAAGCCCAGAATTGGCACTATAGAGCCAAGTACAATGAGTCTGTTGTTAATTTACTAAAAAGCAACCTCCAGCAGGCAATTTCGCAGGGTGTCGACCAAGGGAAGGAAGGATTTGGAGACAGTGAAGTTGATGATGCTGCCTCATACATTGTCCCAGACAACTATCTAAGCATTCCAGGTGGACCTACAAAATCTGTTTCCCAGAATAATCACATAATCTGTAGAGCATGCAAGAAGGAGGAGGTCTCTGTGTTGTTGATGCCTTGTAGGCATCTGTGTTTGTGTAAATATTGTGATGTGTTAGTCAATGTTTGTCCTATATGCCAGTTGGTGAAAAATGCTAGCGTCCCAGTGTACCTGTCCTAAATGACAAAAGCAAATGACTCAAAAATGAAAAGTCACTTGCACTCTACCTGTGTGATAGATGCTGGCACTCGCTCGCTTGAATTATGATTGTATAATCTTCCATTTGCAGAAGATGCAGTTTGGGTAATTCTCCTTTTCTCAAGCTTGAGTTTCGGATATTATCTAAAGTTATTGCAGCAGGTAGATGGCTTCTGTGAGGTTAATTTGTTGACTGAACAGCAAAACTAGCGGTGGCGGGCTTTGCTAAACTGTTTGTTCGGGTCAGGTCACATCCATTCCAACTCCTTTTATTTGATGTATGTTGCCTAAGTCGTATTGTTCATTTTATGGTTTTATTGTGAAAATAGATTCCAATAACTGTAATCACCATTGATGTTACTGTACATATTGGGTTGCTCTCTGGGTAATGCTTGAGTTTCCTGTATGTATACAAAGTTTTCAAACATGACCTTTTGTTCAGTATCAACACTCCCATGCAAAAGCTCATTTGTTATACATAATTAGTTTACATGTTACACAAAATTTGACATTGTTGGTCATTCTTCCAACAAAGAACATTATAAGCGTGCATTTGACATGGATTTGGGATTTTTTTAGAAAAAAATTAAGACTAAAGATTAGTGTAGTTAAGAGCCAAGATCTGATGGCCATAGTTTACAGGTGCAGTGACATAATGTGCATAACAGATCCATAGTCCCTGAGAAGGAGATAAGGGGCAAATGAAAATATTCATGTAAGATCAGACTGAAAAACCAATTTCTACATCCAGCTAGTTTTCTCCATCCCCAAAATTTCATTAGATTCTTCTTCTATTGTCCAATCTTGGTCTCTTGGATGCAGGTTCAGCTTGTTGATGCTCGGTACAAGACTCAATCTGAAAGAAGAAAAGAAAAGAAAGGGAATAAATTTTCTAGAGCAGTAGGTACTTCTCTTGAAAGAAATGAAGCCACAAAGGCTTATCGCCTTATTGAGCTTCTCCCTGACCAATCGAACTGTATGATTCATTGATTGAGAAGCAAAATAATCCTGGGATTGATTGCCGTAGAAAACATGATTGTTAGTCCTGGGAAATAAGACATCAAGCAACTTCCACAACTTTATGTGATAAGTTCAAATAGTTAAACTCTAAGAAACGAGTTTATATTAAAACTATGCTGGGTCTAATAAATGCTCAAAAGTTCCAAGTGGATATTTACCTATAAACATGAACATTGAGGAAAAACATACCGAAAGGTAATAACCAGAGGAATTTTTCTTGGTTTTGTTTCATCATAATGAACAAGAGTAAAGATGAGGAGAGTTAAAAAACTGAAATTCCTACGGTACTACAGCAGTAAATTAGAGTATTGCTATCTAGCAGTCACAAATTTTTATAAGGGAAGAGTAAATTTGCATTAAAAAGTGCCGATGGCTAAGAACTAAAGAATTTTAAAGCACAAAAACAGGCACTCCATTAGCTTACAATAACAAGTTGAATTCATATTCACATAGCAAGCGATATCGACTGACAAGGGCCAAGTCTCACCACCAGAAGAGTGCAAACCAAGATAGCAACTCGAGTAAGTTGACCTCAACTGAACTATTGTCGCAAACAATGGTCAGGCGGAGACTGAATTCAAAACAGAGATGGGCTTGCTGTTGAAAAATTCAACCCAAAATAAGGTGGAATTTAACATGGATTAATTAAGCTTGGACCAATGCAACTTGACCCAACCTCATGTGAGGATCACTAGACAAAACAAGTTGAGGTTATTAAATGTTCACTGCTCTATCGCAACTTGTTAATGTTATTTTTTTAAGAAACGCTGCTTATCTTACTTATCTTACTCCATATATTGCATAAAGTATTTCAAGTACATTTCTTTATATTGCTCTTAAAGGAACATGAGGTAACTAAGACACACCTCTAAAATTCAAAGCAAATGACATTGTACATAAGGTGCTCAAGAATGGTAACAGAGCACTCCATGCTGAACCAACAACCACACTGAACCAACTTGGATTCGGCATCTTAAAGCCTGAAATGGAGTTGAGTTGTGCACCGAATCCTAAAGCTTAGGCTTATGCCAGCCTTTGTTTGAACGAACACACCTAAGTTCCCAAGAGCTACCATGTGTAGAGTTAGCATTACTACCTCAAATGTGAAAGATATGGTGGTTATCACCATACTCCATGGCAATTCTGCATTCAAAGAAGTTTGGCAAAAGGTAGGAAGAATGAGAATAACATACCTTGTCAGAGGAAACCCTAGTGATTGGAGAAGCATTTACTCGAGAAATATGTTGTGACTCAGTAGAGCCCTTACAAAGAGGAAAGACAATCAATTGCACAGTCACAGTAAACAAGCATAAGAGACTTTACTGAAAAGGAAAAAGTATCATAAATTTGTGCTACCTTTGCTGAGAAGTTATCTGCTCAGAAACAAAGTTAGGTTGCAATAGAGGCGCAACCAGTTAAGCTTCTCTTAGATCACCTGAATGATGACCCCTAGGCACTTTGGATCTTCCAGCTGACATCACTAAATCAAATTACATCTTGCGTGAGATACAAACCAGCACAAGCAATCAATTTTAACAAGAAAAATACCATTATGTGCCTCACTGATATAGTAGGTTAAGAAAGGCGCTTACTATACAATCTTGTGAGAACTTCCTTTCTCATGCTTTCCAACTTATCCTTAGTATCGGAGACACTCTCAAATTGAGGTGCATACGAAACCTTTAATCTATTCCCAATGAAAACAAACTCGTCCAACTTTCGTTTCGCAAATCTACACAGCTTGTGTTTCTCAATGCAAACACAGCATATTCTTAATGGTAACAAGAATTGGTTTAAATGTAACCCAAACTATAAAAACACCACTATCAAACTAATTTTGATTCACCTGGCGTTGCTGAACAGGGGAAATTTGTTAACGTCAGCGTCTGTAAATGGCTCACAGTCTTCTGCATCCATTGGTTTACATCTAAAAAAGAAATCAAGATAACAATTAACCAGGTATAACAAATTACAGCAATTCTACTACAACACAGCAAAAACAAAGACAAAGTCAGATAGAAAACTTACTCTTCAATGCTTCCATAAGTAGCAAACAATTTCAACAAATCATCCCGCATCCTACAGACGGAACATTCCCAATAATCAAGTATCTGCCGAAAATGAAAATAAGTATGGTTTCAAAAAAACAAATTACTGAAGTTGATCGAGCTCTATGATTATCTACAAAGGGAGGAAAAGACCTTGATTCGTCGCAGACAGTATACACGCGAACTGCAGGAGACTCGTCTTCGGATCGATGCATTTTCTCCTTCCAAACCCTAACAATGAATGAAGCCGCTAATTCTGTTGCAAATTATACCAATTCCTTTATTGAACTGATAACTAAATCAATACTCACGATAAAAGTGATGACTTGCGAGATATTGGCGCCTTTTCTAGTTTGGAACTTGAGAAAATCCTTCAGTTAATTGAAAAGCGGGGCGGTCCCGTGATGATGAAGAAGTTATTGTATTTATTTAAGAAAATATAAGAACTCAGGGATACGTACGTTATTATCCCTTTTGAATAATAATATCTCGCGTCGTCACCATTTCCGGTCTCCCGAAGGCAATGATTTCATGCCACGTGTGAGAAAAAGTCACCGCAATGATGAATCAGATAACGATGGAGGTCACCCGTACCCCTGGCGGCGCATCTCTCTTTTTTAATCACGATAAGACAAAAACGGTGGTGGTTTCGGGATAAATCAAAGTGCCGAAAGGTATTTGATTTCCTCCTAAAAGCCAATAAAGAGAAGGAGAGAGCAAACGAAAGCTTGCTCTCGTTAACCTGCGACTTAGCCGAGGTAAAATCTTTCAATTTAACCCAGTATCTTAATTATTTGAACTGATAATCCAATTCTTGGCTGCCGAACGTCTTTGTTGATGGCTTCATGTAATCCGATTTGGATTCTTGTATGGAGTTTTTTTTTTGTTTTTTAATTTTTGTGAAATATTATGGTTGAAACAAACGGGGCTTCTATTCTTGCTTACCTTTTCCATGTTAATAAAGGTTTTCTATATAATTTTATGGTAGCCTCTGTTTGAATTTTAGGAAGAATAAGGCTTTGTTGAGAAGGAAAATTAAAGGTAAATGAAGAAGGGGAATTAAGGTAAATGTCGAAATGAAATATGATTCGTCTTTTGCTGTTCTACTATTAATAAATTTAAATGGAAAGAAATTCGAGGTGAAATTCAAGGTGTTTCAAACAGGATACATTCGTGCTGCCTCTGCACAGCGTTCTAACTTGATATTGCAGATAGTTTTCAAGCTCTTTGCTTCTTTTCTGTTTTCTTTTGACACATTGGTCCTTTTTATATGTCAATGACTAGAATTTATTATAAAAAAAAAAAAAAATGAATTGAGGCTTGCTCTTGTTTGCATTTTGAGTTTGAATCTCTTTCCCTTATGATAAGGGAGTGTACGATCAATGATGCTTTCACCATCTTTACATAGATGAACAACTTTGTTCCTTTTGCTTTTGAATGGGAAAAGGTAAAGGGCTAAAAGATCACTCTATTTAAATCTCAGCTCTTTAAGCAAGTCTTTCTACCTCTTACCTAGAGAATAGGTTCTTATGCATGTTCACTGGAAGTCTGATAATGATACTCTCTTGCTTGATTTTGTTGTTTTCGCAAGGTTGGAGATCGGTGTATAAACGGGATCGACTAGTAGTATTACATCAAAATTGGGAACTGTATCCTTTTGCCAAGCAAGGATATGGGATCTGAAGGGCCAAAGGCTGTAACTATTCATGTTACTGGATTTAAGAAGTTCCAAGGTGTTGATAAAAATCCTACTGAGGCTATAGTCAATAATCTAAAGGATTATGTTGAAAAAAGAGGATTGCCTGCTGGTGTTACTTTGGGCAGCTGCAATATTCTGGAGTCTGCTGGAGATGGTACACTTCCTGTGCTTTACAAGATCTTGGAATCAGGCATCTCTGGCACAAATACAAGCAAAGAACAAATCTTATGGGTTAGTTCTATTATGCAACTGATATTTTGAGATTTATATGTGACATGAGAAAAGGAAATTTGTGCAAAATTTATTTGGCATGATTCATTAATTTTCTGAAAGCAGACCTGTGAATTGAGTGCACTAATAATACCAAGTTGTGGCTTTGGTGACTGGTGACAGATTAGTTGAAAAAAGAAATAAGAATTCAAAAAGACTTCTCTGGATGCCTTGCTAAAAATCAGTTATGAGACTGACCTGAAAATTTCAAACAAAATGGAAATAAAAAAGCCTGGTAAACTTTTAAAAAACATATTAGTAATTGCTTCATGCATATGCTTGTGTCTCCTACAATTAATTATTTTACTCAATCATTGCTTTCTTTTTCTTTCTTTCGTGCATTTTCTTACTACTTGCCCTTTTACATTTTTTTCCTTTTCTTATTTTTGCTGCAGTTAATCTTGAACTGTTTTGGTGTTGTCTGTCTATTTCATGTTGCTTCTATGATATGGGATTTGGCATTAAAGCATTCAAACTCATACGTGTAAAAGATTTATAGTTAATGCTTTGTATGCTTCTATCCTATAGGCTTGGTATTTCAGTAGTTGATAATCAAAATATGTCTATGCATTTGTTGGTTTTCAAATAGGAAAATGATGATATAGGATCCCATGCTACTAACAGCATTGTGCTTGAAAAGACTTAAGTTTTGTTGCTTCTGCAGATTCATTTTGGGGTGAATAGTGGGTTATCAAAGTTTGCCTTAGAGCAGCAGGCAGCAAATGAAGCTACGTTCCGTTGTCCAGATCAACTGGGATGGAAACCTCAGGTAAATTTGCTTTCTCTTCCTGTAAAAGAGCTGTTCTCTTCAACATTTAGAGAAGTTATCATCCTTTTTCCTTTTCTTGGATTATGTTCTCTACAAAGGAGCCTATCAAGTTATTCCAGTCCCACTTCCAGTAATGAAATTGTAAAAATTGGAGACTGTGATTTATGGTAGCCTTCCGAATCCAGAATATGTATCTTATACTTGTAAATTTACTCCTTCCCATGCGAGAATTAATACAATTTTGGGGCTGGCACATAACACTGGCTTTGATTTCTTTTTACACTGAATTTGCTTTTGCTTTTTCCAGCATCTGCCAATAGTCCCCGAGGATGGAGGAATTTCCCGGATAAGACAGGTAATCTGTGAACAACCTTCCTCACTCTCCCTCTCCCCACCTTTCTTTGTTAGATATTGGGAGATTGGTACGCATAATTATGTTCGTAATTTTTTTTTGGATTTATACTATAAATCTGCAAGTTCACTTTAATAACTATTGCTAGCCCAGGTAGTGTTCAATTAATAATTTTATTTTTTTTTTTGTTTAACAATAGATCCTGAGTCTAGTATTTAAACTTATCATTTCCCGTTGAGATATGGGTATGTGATACCTTGATCTATATGTTAATCCTTTTGAAGTTGAAAAGCACAAAAGAAAATGTTATGTTATTGATGCTGGGAGAAGATGCCATTTATGATGCAATGTAATGAATATAGTTGTACACAGTAGTTGAATATGATTTATCAATAGGGTGAGAGCACAGTGAACTTGCATTTATTAGACTAGCATCGTAGATGCCTAAATGTGGTAGGGTTAAATTTAATGAGACAGGATTATGAAATCTTTACTGCAATTGATGGGTCTTGTTTTTAACCATAGCTAAATCATGTGACAACCTATGTGATAGGCATTGAACTTGAATAATTTGTCCTCGTTGTGAGAGCTTGAAGCCTTTGTTTGTTATGCCTTAGCTAACAGATGTATCTATATCTCCCCGCTCCTCTACTTTTGTGTTTAACATTTTCATCTTCTGGTTCTTGAAGACATCTCTCTCCACAGAGGCAATCCTGAAGTTCTTGAAGAAGAAGGGCTTTGATGCAACAATATCTGATGATGCAGGCCGTTTCGTTTGTAATTACGTATACTATCACTCTCTTAGGTTTGCAGAGCAGAAGGGTCACAAATCTCTATTTGTCCATGTTCCTCTGTTCTCAACCATTAATGAAGAAACCCAGATGCAATTTGTAGCCACCCTCTTGGAGGCCATTGCTTCAACATATTAATCTATGAATCTATGATTAGCTGAATTTTCACGTTTGTCGGTCATCTGCTGGTGCATGTGAAACATCTGTCTCAATATAATTAGGAAATAATTCTCTTCTTAAACCTGGGTCCTGCCGCTTGCTTTTATCTGGAAATGATTGACCATCTGTCTTCCCTGTATATAATCCAGCTGTATCTTGTAAGGGAACAAGGATGTTCATTAATGTTTATTGGCCTTCGTCTATTGTTTGATGCACTGCAGTTTCACCTCAAATCTACGATAAATGATTACGGATGGGGTTGCGGCATTTCTTGTTAAATTGCAAAGCAATGAGTTTGCAGTTTCTTTCGCACGCATGATCTAAAACACAACTCGATGTCCAATCTCGTCACTGCTCCGTGCCAATAATCTAGAAGGCGGACCGTGATGGAGTTACCTTGAAGCAAAAGAGTGTAGAGTCGTCTCCATTTCTGATGGTGCCGTTTGCCAAAAACAAACAAATAAATAAAGTGCTCACTTTTTTGCGCGAAACGTTTTAACAAGCGAAAGGGTGAACGATTTTGACTGTGCAAATGTCAAGGTAGCGAGTTCATATTTCTTTCTTATTTGTTTAATTTTCTTATAGGCCCGAAGCACATAACATTTAAATAATAATTATAAATAGAAATTTTCTGACAAGCAGCCATTAAAGCGGGAAGAAAATTTCAGGAGGTTTTGTACTTTGAAAGCGAGTGATTTTCTTCAAAACTAATGCAAAACACTAAACTATTGCCCGTTCTCCGTACCATAACAACCTTAACAACGAAGTGCGCAGCATTAGTTTCGCCAACGTCCTCCCTGCTATTGGATTCATACTGTGAAACCGATCCCCAACTGGCTATATACTCCAGAAACCGTACGATAGATGCTTTCATAAAGGCTGGGCATCTGAGCTCTGCTCAAAAACTGTTCGATGACATGCCAGCTCGAGATGTTGTAACATATAACTTGCTAATGTCAGGATATGGGAAGTACGGCCACCCAAAACAGGCTCTTTATCTTTACAATGATATGGTTTCACATGGACTCAGGGAAAGTGCATCAACATTTTCTACCGTAGTAAGTATTTGTAGCAATGCCGGGTTTTATACAGAAGGACTTCAGGTTCATTGTAGAGTGGTTTTGCTTGGGTTTGGTTTGAATTTGTATATAGGGAGCTCACTTGTTGATCTGTATATGCGTATGGGACTCGATGTTGAAGCTTTGAAGTTGTTTGACAAGTTGCCTGAGAGAAACTTAGCAACGTGGAATATGTTGTTACGAGCTTTTTCTGAACTGAGCCGACCGGATGAGGTGTTAAAAATATATGCTGAAATGAGAGATGACGGCGTGGGGCCCAATGGGCTCAGTTTTTGTTATATGATTCGCGGGTGCAGTAATAAGATGCGTCTCTTTGAAGGGAAGCAGTTACATTGTCATGTAATTAAGCTTGGATGGGTGGATGTTAATATTTTTGTTGCTAATGCTTTAGTGGATTTTTATTCTGCTTGTGGGAGTTTAATTGATGCGAAGAAATCATTGGACAACATCCCAGTGGATGATGTAATTTCATGGAATTCAATTGTTTCAGTTTATGCTGATTGTGGTTTAGTATGCGATGCTCTTGAATTGTTTTCTAGGATGCAGTTTTGGGGGAAGAGGCCGTCAATACGTTCATTTGTGGGGTTGTTAAATTTTGCTAGTAGGACCTGCAATGTATCTTTTGGCAAACAGATTCATTGTTATGTTTTAAAAATGGGGTTTGATCATGGGAGTGTTCACGTTCAATCTGCTTTGATCGATATGTATGGGAAGTGCAACGTCATTGAGAGTTCTGTAGCTGTATTTGAGGCTGCTCCCAAGTGTACTTTGCAGTGTTGTAATTCTCTAATGACCTCTTTGTTGCACTGTGGTAACATTGGCGATGCTGTTGAGATGTTTGGTTTGATGGTTGATGAAGGAGTGGGAGTTGATGAGGTAACTTTGTCCACAACACTGAAAGCATTATCTGTGTCTGCTTTTGCAAACCTAGGTAGCTGCAGATTGCTGCACTGTTGTGCAATAAAGTCAGGTTTGGAATCTAGTATTGTTGTATCATGCTCTTTAGTGGATGCATATTCGAGATGTGGTCATATGGAATTTTCTTGCCAAGTGTTTGAGAATATTTCTTCCCCAAATGTTGTGTGTTTCACCTCAATTATCAATGGATATGCTCGGAATGGAATGGGAAGAGAAGGCCTTGACATGCTGGAAACATTGATCCAAAAGGGTCTGCTACCTGATAAAGTGACATTTCTGTGTGTGCTTGCAGCATGCAATCATTCAGGAATGGTCAAAGAAGGACAATTGTTGTTTAACTCAATGAAATCTGTTTATGGCATTGACCCAGACCAGCAGCATTATTCATGCATGATTGATCTGCTAGGCCGTGCTGGTCTTCTGAATAAGGCCGAAGAATTGCTGCAGCAGACACCAGGAAAGGGCGATTGTGTGATGTGGAGCTCATTGCTGCGAAGTTGCAGGGTTCACTGCAATGAAATTGTCGGAAGAAGAGTTGCAAAAATTTTGATGGAGCTTGAGCCAGAGGATTTTGCAGTTTATTTGCAAGTATCAAACTTTTATTCTGAAATAGGGGATTTTGAAGTGTCAATGCAAATCAGGGAGATTGCTATGGCGAGGAAGGTGACAAGGGAGATTGGTTGTAGTTTGATTGAAGCAAACAGTTGCCACTAGCCATTTACCAGATCAGTTTTGTTTTCAAGAAGCTGAGCCTCATTTGTGAAGTGTACGGACTCTGCATTGGTTAACAATTGAGAGGTTTCTTTTCCTTTAAGTTTTAGCATTAGCGTGCATGGAATGGTCAAGTGGGATATGTTTTTCTATTGCCCTGGTTGGTTTAACTAGTACATTACCGTTTCTTTTTCTATTTTCTCATGGGAATTTATTGCATTGTCAGTTAGTTGCTCTGTATATGCAAATACTTAATTCATAAAATCTCAGATAGTCGTCCATTTATCTGAGGGTTTTAGAGAGCACAAGCCAGACAGAATCTATGAACACTTTGACTTGTTAAATTTTTGTACAGTAGTTGAAGAGTAAAGCAAAGAACTACAAAAAGAAATTCCCTTTCACTTCAAGTGTGAGCATGTAGAAAATGTAGAACCTTCATCTACTTTTAAGCCAAGCCGTATAACCCACAAATCCCTTCATTTTCAAAATTAATCTGCACTTATAAATTAAATCCCAATGTCTTCACTGAATTTATTCAAATCAATCAAAAAGCCAGAACAGACAAAACATGGATAAATTATTCATGGTTTCCTTTTTTGGTTTGCTGGTAGTGGCTCATGCAGTTTCAGGAAACATGGTATATGATGACATTGACATGCTTGGGGAGCTTGAGAACCTGGATATAGAAGAAAAGAATGAGCTTGAACTTTTTGGGGTGCCCTCATGGACAAATGAACAAGGTGGCAAGGTTCTTGTAAATGTTGATAGCTTTGGTGCTGTTGGAAATGGAGTTTCTGATGATACACAGGTACATATTTGTGTTAAAGATTTTTATTTTGAAATAATACAAATGACATGATACAATACTTGCTAGTGTGGATATCTAATGTCAGTTTATTTAATGGCCCATGTTTCAGTTAAGCAGGGGGTCTAATACGATAATTTAACTGTCATTCTATCAAATTCTTTTTTATCCTTTATCTTTTATTCTTGTTTGATCTTTTATTTCTTCTTTCTTTTGGTAAATTGATCTTTCTTTTTATGTTGTGTGATTATCAACAGGCTTTCGTAAATGCATGGATCACAGCCTGCTCTACACCAAAATCAGTTTTCTTGGTTCCTCCAGGACGCCGTTATTTAGTTAAGGCAATGAGATTCAAAGGGCCCTGTGCAGATAAGTTAGTCATTCAGGTAATCTTCATATGACTCCAAAATAGAAATATAAATGACAGACTATTTTCTGTAATTATTTTATCACTCTCCTCCTTTGTAACCCTAACATTTATATCATTAATGCTAGCACTAATAATATTATCATAACACAGATTGATGGAACAATAGTTGCCCCAGATGAGCCCAACAATTGGGATCCGAAGTTGCCAAGAATCTGGCTTGATTTTTCTAAGCTGAACAGGGTCCTCTTCCAGGGGGGTGGAGTCATTGATGGCTCAGGCAGTAAATGGTGGGCATCATCTTGCAAAAAGAACAAGTCAAATGTAACTCTTCTATATTCACCATATATCTCCATTCCTTGCAATTTGATTCAAAAATAGTTATAGTTATGATATCAAAATTCTAACATGGATCTTTCTTTTCTTCTTGCTTGTTTACAGCCTTGCCGAGGGGCCCCAACAGTAAGGACCTTCCCTTTATTATTGTAGTCATAGTCAAAAACAATTCATGAGATGCATGATGGATTAGATTGCCAAATAATTCACAATGAGTGAGATCTAACATAAGAGTTTGTTGCAGGCCTTAACCATAGATTCAAGCTCTGCCGTAATGGTTCAAGGCCTCACCATTCAGAACAGCCAACAGATGCATTTTGTCATTTCCAGGTCTGATACCGTGCGAGTATCTCAAGTACTAGTCTCATCTCCAGAAGACAGTCCAAACACAGATGGTATTCATATCACTGAGTCCACAAACGTTGTTCTTCAAGACTGCAAAATTGGAACAGGTCTAAAGGCCTCATCCTTTTTTTCAACCTTGTTGAAGTTTTTATTGTACAAACTTGAATGGGATAAAAGCCAAATAATGGCAAAGCTTACAATTGTCAAGTCTTCAAGTTTAAAAAAATGCGCCACATCTTATCGGGGAAAAACATCCAAAGAACAGTGAAGTTGTGCCTACCATAAAAATCCTGCATACTTTCTTACATTTTCTTTATATGAAAAATGCACTGCAGTTGCAGACTGATATCCCAGGGAAGCATATTGACTGGTTGTGTTTCATTGTGATTCTGCGTGTGATATCCAGGGGATGATTGTATTTCAATTGTCAGCGCTAGCTCCAGTATCAAAATGAAGGGAATTTTTTGTGGGCCCGGACATGGAGTTAGGTATATATAGTTAACTTAAAATTGTGGGTCTTATAGTCCATTCCATAAAAATACACTGAGCACAGTGTGGATAGTATTTTGTTCCTTACGGCATAGAAAAGCTCAAATTGAAAATTTTACCAAATCTCTTCTCTTTCTGCTATAAATTCTGCTTCTTAGTATTGGAAGCCTTGGCAAGGACAACTCGACAGGCATAGTAACAAAAGTGGTCTTGGATACAGCATATCTCAAAGAAACTACTAATGGCCTCAGGATTAAAACTTGGCAGGTAATACTTTTTATCGCAATGAGTAGATTACGTAGATTACGTAGATCTGATATGATGAGACTGATGACCTTACCAATTTAGCTGATTCAATAGAGACAAAAGGAAAAGCTTAAATGGGGCTTCAGCTGTCTATGAACCTGGAAAGGGACTCCTTTTATTTTATATCTTTCTAACTTCAAAAAACCCTGGTAACACTTCAAATTTTTATGATGGTGTTTGAATGCTTTTCAAGACAGAATTTGATACAATACTTTTCATTGGTTCTGAATAGACAATATTTGTGTTGGTCCAGTTTTCTTCGTTGAATGTATTTGACTGCTGTATATACTCTTTGGGTCAGAATTTGACAGCCATACTAGAACATACAGTTCAAGTCGAAACATAAATTCATCTAAGCTTCATTCAAGCTACTTTTCTTTTGAAACTGACATGAATCCCTTTCCTTTCGGTTATATTTTCAGGGAGGTTCCGGTTATGTTCGTGGGGTACTATTTCAAAATGTGAGGATGGAAGATGTTGCAAACCCCATTATCATTGACCAGTTCTACTGCGATTCCCCAACATCCTGTCGTAATCAGGTACTTTCTCCAGTTCCCTTCTAAGGTTTTATAATTTCTGAAAATCCTGTCTGGTAATTGAAGCATGACTCTCAACTCTATCGAATTGTTTTAAATTTAACATCTTGGTGAACCAACCAGAATCCCGATGGTTACTTATCCTCATTCTATTTGCCAGACATCAGCAGTGAAAATAAGCGAGATCATGTACCGGAACATTTGCGGAACAACAAAGAGCTCAACAGCAATGAAATTTGCCTGCAGTGATACTGTCCCCTGCACTAAAATAGTCTTGAGCAATGTCTACTTAGAAAAGAAGGATGGTACAGTCGAGACCTACTGCAACTCCGCTCAAGGCATTGGGTATGGCATTGTGCATCCCTCAGCAGACTGCTTAAGTTCCAACCACAAAGATCCTGCACTAGCAGAAGCCATAACAGATAATATCATTCACACAGAGCTCTGACTTGCCTGCCACATATCGGCATTTAAATAATTATGCCATAGTATACAAATTGGATAAATGGACCGTAGAGCATACTAGCTTAGGCTTAGTTAAATTGTTATGAATATTACGCGTGTCATTATATATATAGAATACATAAACAAACTGCACCCTGATATTGAATGTGATGCAGTTACTGTTGGAGATACATGGTATACATTGTTTTATGTCATGTCCATGGAAATTGGGCCGGGCTGAGATACACAGTGTGTACAAGTAGGTGAGACTTTGAAATCCAATGAGAATATATTTCCTAATAAATAAATAATAATAATAATAAAAAAAGATAATATGAATGTGTTATATTATGAATTAAACAATGGTGGTTAAGAAGAATAACTGACTTACCTGTAAAGTGTCCGGGAATTTCCTCGGTCCCTCTCATGGTAAAGTGACAACCGAGCGACTTCTGCGGGCAGGTGTATCTATTAAACGACGCCGTCATCCACCCCACTTACGCCCGCGTAAAATATATGCATGCTGTATACTGGCGAATGGTGGTTAAATGAAATGACAGATAGATTGCTTCCATTATTTAATGTAATTTTTAAGTGCTTACAACCCGAGGAGCAGGAGCAGTGTACTGTAGACAGGCATGCTGGATTTGTACGAAATATATACTGTACGTGAAATTAAGGGTCCCATCATCAAGAAAGAAGAACATTCCAACTTGGCAAAATCAAAAGATTAAAAGAAGGTGAAAACAGTTTGTGGGCAATGCATTGTCTGATTGTCGGATTCTGAGTCTCTCCCTGATGAAATCGTACCGTTCGTAGATCGATGTCTTCATTTTAAAAACCATGTGCCGCCCGCACTTTGCATTGCATTGCATACATTACAGGCCAGGTTAATTAAAACACTAATAATAAAATAATGAGTGGAGAAGGGAAATCTTTAGGGGCTAAAAACGATCCGTGACTTGGCTTGAATTGTGGCTTTCTGTAATGGGTAGGCCATGAATTAAGGGTCGTTGTTGTAAGACAAACAGAAAGCTGGCGACAAAATTGCTTTTTGTCTTTCTAAATTTAAGAATCAAAGAGAGATCTACTCGATCATGCGTGCAGAAGCCAGAAGGCAGAAGCAGAATACACAACAGTTATAATAAGGCAAATTTGTTAAGAGGGCCAGCTGAGAAAATCAATGATTCACATGCACAACATAAGATAACATCAGCACTTGAGCTGATCGGCAACCGACAACAATGAGAAACTCAAAACTCCTACAGTGGAAAAGGGGAAGAGAAGCCTGAGATCAGATTCAGAAACTCATTGTTCTTGGTGAATTTAAAATTTATATTAGCTTCAACTTCTAGAATGATCCGTGAACCCCTTTCTGTTTTCTCTTTTAGATCATGAAAGGTGTAATACTTAATTAATCTGTTGCTTTATGTTCAGCTAAATACAAGATATGTGCTTTTAATGGGGAAGGTAATCAGGTATGATGAACAAAGACAATGAATATGACAAAGAGTCCAACCAAAATGCCCATTTAAAATATTCCTTGTAAGGAAAGCCACTTGCACCATGCTTCTTTTGATTAGCCCACCTGTCAAAATATATTATTATTAAAAAAAATTTTAAATAAAATAATTATATTACATGAATATTACGATAAAATTACTTAATTAATAAAAAAACAAAAATATATTTATTGATGGTGGATAAGAAAAATCAATAGAAATTATTATAAATTTTTTTATTATATTAATTGAATAATAAAATATTTTATTAATTTTTTAAACTACGATTAATAAATATATATATTTTTTATTAATTAAATAATTTTATTACGTCAGTAATACTAATGTAATAAGACCGTTCTACTTAAATCTTATTATTATTATTATTATTGTTGATGTTAATCTAATTAATTAACATCAAGACATGAGTATTTTACATAGAATGAGTACTTAAGAGTTTTTAGGCAACCATTGTTTTATTTCTATAAGTGACTTGGAAGAATATATGTATGTGTGTGTATGCGAGTGTATTAACTAGTAGTTTATTTTTATTTCTTTTGATGTTGGGTAGTTAGTTAAATGTAGCTAAATGTAAGTGTAGGTGATTTATACAAATTTAATATTAAATTAAAAAATAAATAATAATACACAACTTTAATTATTGATTATCTTGGACCTCGAAGGCAATTATGGTTAAACTACAATCCAATTATAGTTACGAGAATTCAATAATGACGATGAGAGAAAAACAGAAGAGAAGAGAAGAGGAGAAGAGAAGAGAAGAGAAGGGAAGGAAACCCTGATCATTATCATCATATATATATATATATAAAATGAAATTATTTATTTCGGATTGGGAATTCACGAGAAGACTAAAAGTTCACGAGCTTGCATTATATCTTCACAAAACGACGGCTTGGAAGGTCCTACTCACCATCTACCCGAAGCTCTTTTATCATTTATATACATGCAGCAATATATATATATATATATATATATGTGCTTGTCTCAAAGCATATTCATTTATAAAGCAATAATTTTTCTGTGAACTTTTATTCATTGCTTACACAGTCAAACAGGGACTTAAATAATATACATATTGTGTGAGTGTGTGTGTGTGTGGTGTCTTTATGTCCTTGAGGTTCGGGAATAGGAACAAGGGGTCTGTCCATGCATTCATGGGCTGCCCTTAGCTTCTGTATTTTTCTGTGAATTATATTATGCGAATAGAGACAACAAGCTTATGAATGACAATGGATGTAGCAACAAAAGTATGCAGGCTTTGCTGCCTGTTGTTAGCAGTTTTCATCACCATATCTAACAAACATCACTAGAATGTGATATGCTAAGCGTATGTTTTATATATATTCCTGGCTGTGAACGTTAATTTAATCCACATTAGAGGTTGTAGGACTCTTAAAACCAAACATTAATTATGTGGGAGTAATGCCAAGTATAGTATCCAATTGGTTAACTTTCGGATTGGACGTATGTATTTATCTTATTTGAATTGGATGGTATTGGCATGCATAAAGTGTATGAGAATCTAGGCAGGCAGGCTGCAACACAGCACATGAATGAGAAGAAGATGTGTGATGGCAAAATCTGGATGGAAAGTGACGAGAGCTAGAGGTCAAACACACTGTTGCCTCATGAAAGTGAGGTCTGCTTTTCTGTAAAGACAATTTTAAAAACGCCCACGTACCACATATTGTATTGTCACATTTTCTCGGCAAACAAACAGAAAACTAAACACACAAATACACACACATACACATTTATCATGTCATGCTTACTTATAGTTATATCTAATTTCATCAGGAGGCTTGAAAACCAGTGATGGAAATTAATGAGAGGGTGGGTGCAACATAATGTTCTTAAACCAGAGGTGATAATCTTTCTCAAATTTCAGATTAAGTATATGATTCCATGCTATGTCACAAATCACAATCTTTCCCTTTTGCAAGAGCTTTGTACTCTATACAGGGATTGAGCGTGTGGCTCCAAGAGCTTGGAACAATTTTTATTCTTACACTAGTTTATCTACTTTGTACTTTTTTAGTAGGTAAAATAAAACTAGTATAATTTACAAACCAAGCATAAAAAACAGTGGGCAGATGGAGGTTTTCCAGCAGTACACAGCTTCCTGCCAAGAAATGCATAAAATTTGCCGGTACCTCTTATCTTTTTCTGGTTAAAAACTTCAGAACCCAGTAAAAATTAACCATTCCTAGGATTGGATGGAGAGTACAGGCCTGAGGAGAGGAGACTGTCGGTTTTATTCAGCTACTATTTGGCTAGATTGGAAAACCGGGAAATTATTTGATTGAAGAAGAGAAAACTCTTGAGAAATTGTAGCCATAGTCTCCTTGAAGACAAGGCACAAAACTGGAGCCCGTGAACGATGCATGTGACTATAAAGAGCTGTTATAATCTGTGCCCGCTCTTGACACCAGAGAGACCCACTCACGTGCTCCTTTTTGGCTTTTCTCATTCATACACAAGGGAAGCCATGGTGGAAGGAAAGAAAACCATAGGATATGGACTTCACAAGCAAAACAACTGTAACTCCGCAAGTCCACGGTGTACGAGTATAAGTTTTACCCATTTCCAGGATTGTAATTTTCTTCCAGTATTCACAATTGAAATATAAAGTAGTGTAATGTAGGTGCATTTTGCTTGCTTTGAGTGTGAAGTGTAAGGCTTGGAATGTATTGATAATTGATTGAGGGATGCTGTTAGTATAATGAACAAGTGGAGCGATGAGTCACATGCAGCAACATTTTTACATGTGACAGAAAAATGGGGCCTGTAATCACTGTAGATGACCTAAATTAATCCCAACCAGAATTCACATAAAGAGCTGTGAAATGATTAATAATGCAGAGGAAGGAGAGAATGAAACATATATGCCTTTGTCTATTATCAATATTCAAAAGCAGTCTTTATTATCAATATTCAAAAGCAGTATTTGTTTGTTACTGTTGACTCTCATGAGCTCTGCTTTGCTTTGCTATCTCTCCCCTATATCAACCACATTGTCACCTCTTCAGGATAGCTAAGCAATTCAAGCTCTCTCTTTTTTGCTTTCTCTCTCTCTCTGTCTTTCGCAGTATAAATGAAAATGAGAGGGTTAAGTTTCAGAAGTCTCACATTCATGCTCTTCGTTGCATTTCTTGTTTGGTTTGCAACTTTTGAGACTTGCAATGCCAGAAGAGGAAGGCATTGGAGGCAAAGCAGAACCAACTCAGCTTCTCTTTCCAAGAAGAATTATAAAGGAAGTAGTCATCGCAGTAGTCACCATAATTATCACAACAAGGGATCAAAAACCAAGCCAAAACCAAAAAAAAAGGTGCCGTCTTATAAATCTTCCCCATTACCGCCGCCGTCTACTAAGCCTGTACAGGACAGCGGCCACCCTTCGGTCTTTAACGTCATGGATTTCGGAGCTAAGGGCGATGGAATTACTGATGACACAAAGGTATGCGACGTTCGATAATTGTCTGTCTTGTTAAGAATCCATTGTTGGAAAAGCAGCACTGCACAAATTTCTCACATTCTCATAAATTTTCTAATTCATTGATATGGGATTTCATTTTCTCCTCCTCTGTCAATGATATTGCATCCATTACCAGCATGGTTTCTTTCTTTTTTCAATTCAAACTCAATGTAATATTCATTAGTGGCAAGAGTCACATTCAGGCTTAGGGAGCTTCTTAAAATTTATTCTTTTAAAGAGTCATTATCTCTTTATTTTTGGTGTTGTTCAAAATCATTTATTGTCAAAATCACTAATTTTAAAGGCTCAGCTTCAGAAAAAAAAATTAACAGTAAGTACAATGAAAACGACAACAAAACTACAAACTTAGGCCCACTAGAAAATATTGATTCTCGTTACAGCAGTTTGGTCCGGATTTCCACAATAATTGCTTTCAGTTAGTTATTCCGCACACAACCTAACACCAACAGTGATTCTGTGATCATAATTATTGTGAATTTGTGACAAAAGTTGTTTCTTTTTCCTGGTGAAACGTAGTTGTTCGTAGAAAATTATATTTTAAACACGGGGTTCATGCAGGCATTCGAAGCTGCATGGGAAGCTGCTTGTAAAATTGAGGCATCAACTGTAATGGTTCCTGAGCAATCTGTGTTCCTGGTTGGACCCATTTCATTCTCTGGTCCATACTGCCAAGCAAACATTGTCTTTCAGGTGAATATTCGAAATTTATTTGTAACTTTAAGATTCGGTAACACGGTGAGAAACTGAAAGTTTGATTGATTTTCTCAGCTGGATGGCACGATAATTGCTCCAACAAGCTCCAAAGATTGGGGTAAAGGTCTGTTATGGTGGATGGATTTTACAAAACTGAGAGGAATTACGATTCAGGGAAGAGGTTTAATTGACGGAAGAGGCTCAGTCTGGTGGCAAGACTATCCATATGATGATCCCATAGATGATGAATCAAAGCTTATCATCCCATTGAACAACAGTACACTACAGAACAAGCCACCAATGCCTGTAATTTAATTACTTCATCAGTTTGTTAATTTTCCCTGTAATTGGAATTTCTATTATCCGCAACTAATCCTGTTTCTCGTTGAAATTGTGTGGCAGATAAGAAGTGAACTATCTGGGAAAATGCCAAGCATCAAGCCAACTGTAAGGACCACTTCACAGCTACCAAAATTCTTTTTGCAATTTATGACCCTGCAGTTCTCTAACACGCAATGTTGTCTAACAGGCTCTGAGGTTCTATGGGAGTTTTAATGTGACAGTCACCGGCATAACAATACAAAACAGTCCGCAATGCCACCTCAAATTTGATAATTGCATTGGAGTCGTGGTACATGATATGACTGTTTCATCGCCTGGTGACAGTCCCAACACCGATGGAATCCACCTGCAGAACTCCAAAGACGTGTTGATTCACAGCTCCAATCTTGCTTGCGGTAATTACATTACTTGCGGATGCATAAGTTTTTCCGTATAAGCCACTGTGAACACTTGATGGCAATGTCACAACCATATATCGAAAAGAAAGAAAGTAAAAAAAAAGGGCATCATTGACATGCCTTGGAGTAGGTTCCTTAAAATTCATAGCACACTCTTATCCAGAGCCAGTAAGCTTATTCTTTGACAGATAGCAAGAAGCGATCTTCAGAATTCTGGAAATTTTCATCCACTAGTTATTTGACACCTGTCATACACAAACTTGTCAGGGGATGGACCAATTTAGGATGAGGTTTTGAACCCCACCGGCAACAAGAACTTATCTTCTGTTATTTCTTCCAACTTTCAAGTTTGCTTTTGTCTTCATCTTGCAACATAATCTTATGCTCCCATCTTCTTTGTTTTGTTGGCTTCTGCTCAGATGAAAGCCTAATTAGAGAGCATACAACATAGAAATGAGTAAATCAATTTCATATTGCATTGATGCTAAGCTTTTACAATCCGATGACTTTTGCAGGAGACGACTGTATTTCTATTCAAACTGGATGCTCAAATGTATACGTACACAATGTGAACTGTGGGCCGGGACATGGAATCAGCATCGGAAGTCTGGGAAGAGATAACACCAAAGCCTGTGTCTCAAACATCACTGTCCGAGATGTTATGATGCATAACACCATGAATGGTGTCAGAATCAAGACTTGGCAGGTACTGATACCATCTGTAATCCCATGCTATACTCTATAAAAGAACTAATGTAATAAGCACAATGCCAACAAAAAGACTACTTGATGTCAAGAGTAAAGAGAGGTAGAGTGATGGGTTAGATTAACAATCACATGCAGAAACAAAACATATTTAATAACAAATACTGACTTGAAGTGATGCCTTATCTACTGGCATAAAATTTATACCAATATGGAGAGGAATAAATCCAGAAGATTTTCACCATCTTATTTAAATCATTTCAGAAACCACTGGTAAGGACTTCTAGACATAAATCCAAATATGTTACAAGTTTTTCGTTCTCTCCATAAATTCTAATAAGGTTTTTGAGCATTGGACAAATGAGGTTTTCCAGTAACTCTGTTTCCTTTTCCATCTCTTTCCTTGGCCAAATATCTCCAAGTTCTTTTGCTAATGTTAGAGCTTTTCTGGCACTTCCACTTTACAATTTATTTTTCTCACATTATTTCAAATTTCACATCTGCAGGGTGGATCAGGCTCCGTGCAGGGGGTACTTTTCTCAAACATTCAAGTTTCTGAGGTCCAACTTCCAATTGTGATTGATCAATTCTATTGTGACAAAAGTACATGCAAGAACCAAACATCAGCAGTGGCTCTAACAGGAATTACCTATGAAAAAATTAGAGGGACATACACTGTAAAACCTGTACATTTTGCCTGCAGCGACAGCCTACCATGCATAGATGTAACTCTATCTTTTATAGAGCTCAAACCACAGCAAGAACGCTACCACATGTATGATCCCTTCTGCTGGCAAACTTTTGGAGAGTTAAACACTCCAACTGTGCCCCCGATAGCTTGTTTACAGATAGGCAAGCCACCAAGCAATCGACCTCAGTCTGATCATGATGCGTGTTGAGCTCAGCCTAAGGTAACTATGGTGTATTCATTTGTGTGGTAGGCATGATTTGCTGACCCCTATCACACCATTAGTTAATTAGGTTATGAATGTATATTTAGACAGTTCTTAACTAATAGAAATTCTTCTCTAGTAGGGTTAAGTTGTTTTTCATTGTGTAAGGGTATACCAGTATTAATATCAGCTATAAGCTTATTGTAGCAGAATATTAAGACAGCCTTGTTTGCTACGACAGATTGTCTTGTTGTCAGACTGTGAGATAATATACGGGTGCTTGATTTTTTATTTGTAATAAATAATAGATCCCTATGAGTAAACTATGGAATTTCAAATCCCTCTCTTATCTGCAATTCAAAAGCAACCATACTTTTGCTCAGGCATCAAAAAAGAAATACAGATAGAAACAAGCATTAGAACAAAAGTAAATGAGAAATGGAAACGTAGAACCAACTAAAATAGTAATCGAATTCTTGGCATTTCACTCTCCTATTAACTTTTTGGGCAATCAAACAGTGTACTGTTGGCTATCAATCGTACTTTCCAACATACCCTAGTTTTTCATTTTACCCATCAAAACATCCTAATTCTCAGACAGATTGGATTGCCAAAAAAACCCCCACGAGCATTTATGAAATCGAAAGAGTAATAACACAAGCTAAAGAGTCAAAAGCAGCTTAAAGTTACAGAGAAACTACCTCACCGAGTGAAAACAGATAATGAATTCAGTCTTTAGGACTAACAAAGCAAACAAAATGCAAAATAAAATTCTCACCTGGCTACTCCTGGAGAGGCCACTCCAGCTTCGGAATGTCACGGTGAGACGTGAGATCAGGCTTGAACAGTCCAAACACTTGCTCAGAACTAGGGCATGGGTTTAAGTCTGTGTGTAAACCAAAGTATTAAACAGACAAGAATCTACCGCTTTGATTTCCCCGGCATTAACTGGATGGATAGTGCCTCGGCATTCTCCACACTTGGTCCCTCCCGACTTCTTCGTCAAA
Source organism: Khaya senegalensis (assembly GCA_032402905.1). NCBI lineage: Eukaryota > Viridiplantae > Streptophyta > Magnoliopsida > Sapindales > Meliaceae > Khaya > Khaya senegalensis. The sequence goes on along the minus strand of CP135534.1, from coordinate 807,427 downwards.
ATCTCCCCTCATCATGGGGCCGAACTCCCCATATTGGGTTTGGAATGTCCACCACATCGTGGGCTGAAACTTTTAGTCTTGCTTTGGGTTTGAACTTCTTAATTCAACTCGTCCTTCGATCGCTAATTTTGTACTGCGTTGAAAATCTAGAGAATTTTGATGCTTCTTGACTTGGGCAACCTCGTTCTGTTTGCTGCTGGTACCAAACGCACCGTTTCAAGCGCCACTGAGAAAAAAAATACTAACGGTGCATGCCCGTGAATGCACTTGACCGTTACGTCCGCCTTATCTTATCTAATTTGCTACGTGTCAAATAACAGCAATGCGATTCCTTCTATCGTTTCAAAGATTACACTTCAATTTAAAGAAGTCAATCTTTCGTGTAATAATCTTTCAAAGCGGTAGTTACTGTCGAGAGCTTCACCCTGACCTTCCAATGGCGGAAGTTTCAGAGAAGGAGCGGGATTCCGTGAGAAGAAGAATGGCCGCCATTGCCAACCATCTTGTTTCGGTAATGAACTCGGACTCCAATTGCGGTTCCATTGCGTTAAGTAATGCCTCGATGAATGATAGCTATCACAGGATACATGGGGAAGTGCCACGTCAGAATGTCGTTTGGAGAATTGCATGTGATGAGTCTGGCAAGGAATTCACCGATATTATTTATGAGAAAGCTGTCCGTGAAGGTATTGCCAAGGTAATATAGTCATCAGTTACTTTAGACTTAACACGCGGCCGCAAGTCTTTCTTGTTAATTGAATTATTGTTTTTGTTGTGTAATGCAGATTACGATTAATAGGCCGGAGAGAAGAAACGCGTTTCGGCCGCAGACAGTCAAGGAGCTCATTCGCGCGTTTAATGATGCTAGAGATGATAGTTCGGTGGGAGTCATTATTCTTACTGGGAAGGTATCAGTTCACTGCCTATGCACAGTGCACAGCTCTCTATGTACCGATTTTTGACTTGTATAACTGCAAAGGGCGTATACAGATGCAGGACATATGCGACCCAGCCACCTCAAAAATGGTGGTTGCCTTCGAATATACACATTTGAATACAAGATTTATGATCCATAAGATACGTTTATCTTATAGGTCCTGGCACCCCAACATAGCTTTGCATCACAAATTCATCTACTAGTTGTCCATGTTTATTTTAAATGCTAATAAATCTCATAAATTATTTTTGGCATCTTTGTTTATCCTTTGATTACATTATATTTGCAACAATGGTTTGTCTACGACTCTGTGTAGAATAGGTGGCATTCTTATTCATAAGAAAGCATTTAAATTCCTATTATATACTCCAAAGGAAGAATCCAGTTTTGGAACTATTAGCATCTTTTTTATTAGCAAAGTAAATTATAAGTTGTCCGTATGCATTACAGATATTGATGGAAGTACAACTTTGTGAATTCCAGATTCCAGAGTGACATTCTGCTTTAAATATTTCCCTGTTTCTATGGACCTTATATTGATTTTCTTTTATTCACATGTTGTTGTAGGGAACCAAAGCCTTTTGCAGTGGTGGTGATCAGGCATTGAGAACCAGAGATGGTTACGCTGATTATGAAAATTTTGGTCGTCTCAATGTCTTAGATTTGCAGGTATTATGTTTACTGCTAGAAAGCATACATATTATAAAATGTGCCTGCACTAACCTCTAAGACATCACTCCCAAACAAAATTTGGTGAAGCTTCCCCCTGGACACCTTCCCAGAATCCACATTCATCATTCATATTTGTCTGTAGTTCGAATGCCAACTGATTAGCAATTTTTAGCATTTCATGAACTTTCGGTGTTTTGATATCCATGCTACATGCATCTTCAGCTACAAATACATCTGTTCTTCTCTTTTTACTTGATTGTTTATTTTATATTGCTTCATCTTTTATCATGATGCAGGTTCAGATTCGGCGTCTTCCCAAACCCGTTATAGCAATGGTACGCCTTTCTTAATTCCACATACAGATGATCTCATGGATTCTCTCTTATAAGGTGCCATGTAAATAAATGTTCTTGGAAGTTATGGTTAGATTGATGGCACTCAACTCTATGTAGCCTCAAGATACATGTGATTGGCCCACACTTACCTTACCACAGACTCAAGTCTGCAAGACAAGGACCGCTTTCAAATTTTTTGATTCATTTTGCTTAGGGCATGTTTTATCATCTATTCTAAACCAGGTTGCAGGTTATGCTGTTGGAGGAGGACATGTGCTGCACATGGTTTGTGATCTCACCATAGCAGCAGATAATGCTATATTTGGCCAAACTGGTCCTAAGGTGCTTATGTTTTATCCCCCTATTTCTTGTTATTTATTGAATTATATCTGATGTGCCTGAATTGATAGGGCACATAAAGGTTCACAATAACCCTGCTTTGGTCAGTGACCTGTTTTGTCACTTGAAGAGTGGTGACACTACCTGGTTAATTTTGTTGCAAATATTTTACTTTCCTTGTGCACTAGCAATGTCAATTCTTGCCCCATGTATGATTTTCTGCCTAGCTGCTGTTAAGTGTGATCGCTACTGTTTTTTTGCCTAAGACAGGTTGGAAGCTTTGATGCCGGTTATGGAAGTTCAATCATGTCCCGTTTGGTAAGCACCAGAGGCGAATGAGCCTTTGATATGCTTGTTGCTTGTATATCATTCAATATGATTATGCTGAAAATCCAATAATATGATTTCTAGGAGTTAACTGGATTCTCCAATACAGTAAACGTGGAGGATGAGCAGAATTTGTTTTGGTATTTTCAATTATGGGAAATTTTAAGGCATGATTTTGGGTTATATAGGTGGGGCCTAAAAAAGCTCGTGAAATGTGGTTTTTAACAAGGTTTTACACAGCTACGGAAGCAGAGGAAATGGGACTTGTCAATACTGTTGTGCCGGTGAGTTTGGTTGAGGTGTACTTCATGCCCTCGTGAACATGCTAATCATCCTTTGAATTCCTGACTTCCCATATTTTTCCCTTGCTGAATACTGATCACTTCACCATTTTGCTGCTGGATACGTTATGGTTAATGTTTAGTTGTTCCTATTTTTGTCCAGCTAGAGAACTTAGAGAGAGAAACAATCAAATGGTGTCGAGAGATCCTAAGAAACAGCCCAACTGCAATTAGAGTGCTCAAATCAGCTCTAAATGCTGTTGACGATGGCCATGCTGGACTCCAGGTATATTCAATTCATAAATGAAGTTAAAGAAGTACATGTTTATGAACTGCAATCTATTACAAACCAATAGCTCCACCTGCACTATTATAGAACTCATGAATGTGTTGAATCACACTTTATATACTTCCATGTAGGCACTTGGTGGAGATGCCACTCTCATATTTTATGGCACCGAGGAAGGTAACGAGGGGAAGACAGCATATGTCGAACGCAGACGCCCAGATTTCTCGAAATTTCCTCGAAAACCTTAGTCCCGAGTTAGTTTCTTCTCTTCACAGCATGGTGTTCTTCCGCATGGGCTTCTGTGGACAATCACACTGTTTAAGGGTCAAGAATCAGAGGAAGAAGACCTTGAATTAAATACTTGGCTTTGTATTCTATTTTTCGGATGCACGCCTGATTCTTCTTGCTCGTTATATGTTGTCTGGTGTCAAACTGATCAACCAATCTCTGAATAAATGTCTGTCCGCTCTTGTAATTCTAAATGTCTGTCCGCTCTTGTAATTCTGTTCTTTTACTGTGACAGCAGTTGATCGAATGCCCGGGCGGCTAAAAACATCAGTGGATATGTGATGTCTATTTCCGTAATTTTCTTTGAAAAGGGAGATAAAATTGCACCATCGTTGATATACATCTAGATCAGTCGACGGATTTCCGTGGGCCCAACCCTAAATGCCAACGTGGCACTTCTATTTAAATTCTGATTTACTTCTCAAATGGCTTTCATCCTTTCCTTAAAAAACAGTCATCCCAGTCCCTGTCTCTTCCACGACAACTTTCGCCTGAAATTTTAACGGGACTGTTTACTCCCTGACATCGAAAATTTCTTTCGAAACCCTAAATTATGAAAATTTGCAGCCTGTGAAGCGAAAATAAACTATGAGTGGAAACGAGTTCCGATTCTTCTTGTCTTGCGACATCAATCTCCCAGTGACCTTTCGCGTCGAGAGATTGGAGGGAACTTTTCCTTCTATCAAGTCTCCCAATTCAGGTATCAATTTAGTTTCGACTCATTTAGGCGAAAATTCAAAGCCATATAATTTTTGGTATTCGCTTAATTATACACGTTAGACTTGATTGAGGTATTGGAGTAATTAGTGCTGAATACTCGTGATTTTTCGCTGAATTATATGCGAATCGGTAGTATGCCAACTGAGCTGTAATTTTCAATACTAAATGCTCGTTCAGGGATTGATTCCGCTGCTGAGGAGAGAAGACCGCAGCTATTTGTTGAGTGTGCATTGTACATTGATGGTGCGCCGTTTGGCCTTCCGACGAGGACAAGGTTCTGCTTGTTTGTGTTCAAATTTTTGATAATTTCCTGTTGAATGGTCCATTCTATCCCAGGATGATACGAACAAAATATATAGGAAATAGATAATGTCTTTGCTTATGATTTCTCCCGTATTTAAATTTGATCTTTGATTAGGCTTTTTTTCCCCCAAATATTGGTGCAATATTCCTGCACATTAATCTATGTTAATCTCTCTTTTCTCTACCAGGTTGGAATCTATGGGACCAACATTTTGCTGGAATGAACTTATCACATTGAGTACTAAATATCGGGATTTAACAGCACATTCACAACTTGCTTTAACAGTGAGTGAGCAATTTCAGTTCACACGCCCCTTTTTAGGTGTTTTCAAGTCATTTTTGTATGTGTGTTTGTTTGTACTTTTCTATGTATTGGTGTAATGGTGTTCCTAATTCAATTTTTATTCACTAACTCCTTTTATGTTTGTTTATGGTGGGAGTTTTGGGACTTGGTCAAACACTTTTCATTTTTCAAGTTTAGGAGATGGCATTTAATTTATTTTTGATGTTCTGTGGAATTAGGTATGGGATGTTTCATGTGGGAAAGATGAGGGATTGGTTGGTGGGGCTACCATACTTCTCTTTAACGGCAAAATGCAACTCAAAACTGGGAAGCAGAAACTTAGACTTTGGCCAGGAAGAGAGGCAGATGGATCCTTGCCTACAACTACTCCTGGAAAGGTTCCCAACCATCAATGAATAAATCTGATTATTGTGTTATGGTTTCAGCATTTTGTTTTTATTAAATGGTTGATTTTGCTAATCCATGCACTGCTTCATCTTCAATAGGTTCCTAGGAACGAGCGTGGGGAGTTGGAGCGTTTGGATAAGCTTGTAAATAAGTATGAACAGGGACAGATACAGCATGTTGATTGGTTAGACCGACTCACATTCAGAGCTATGGAGAGAATCAAAGAGCAAGAAAGCTGTCAAAATGGAAATTCTTACTTATACTTGGTTGTTGATTTCTGTAGTTTTGAACACCGAGTTGTCTTTCAGGTAGCCACCATCTGCAATCATCAAATATTTATTGGTTCATTTTTTTTTTCTGCATTTTGTACAAGTACTATATAATCTTCAGAATAATAGTGTAAGATTGATTTTTCTTTCCTAATCTTTTTCTTTTCTATTTACTTGGGTTTTACTTGCTTTTTAAATTGTATATGTTCATTATACCAGTTTTGTCAAAGTAAACCTCTTTCTCTCATATGACTTGATGTGTTGGCTACTTATCTGTAAATTATATCTGTTTAATGCTAGTCAATACCTGTCTCTAATGGGGATTTGGAGAAATGTCTTAGGTTGATTTCGTGTATCTAAACACTCCTTGTAGCTTAATTCATTTTTAATATCATAGGTGATTGTTGTATCCCTGCTAGTTCAAAAGCCGAATTCTGATGCTGGATCATGAATTGATATTTGTCTTTCCAATTGGCTTTGGGTACATTATGTTAGATGCCTTGTCTATGGTGAAATCTTTTGTTGCGTTATCAATTATAATTACTTATGCACATATTAGGGCGGTTCAAATTAACTTCTTCATGTTGATCAAAACATTGACTACAGTGGCTTTTCTTTTGTTTGACGTGTAGGCATCAGGAGCTAATTTCTTATTACCTACTCCTATAACTTCAACAAATGAACTTGTCAATGTGTGGGACCCAGAAGTGGGAAGGATAAATCCCTCTGAGCACAAACAACTAAAGCTAGCCAGGAGTTTAACCCGTGGCATTATTGACAGGGACCTTAAACCTAGCTCTAATGAACGAAAGTAAGCTTAGAATCCTGTAATCAAAATATAAAAAAATATTTTTTTCTTGCTTCAATTGAAAGCTTGAAATTGATGGTTTGATTTATGTTATATCATTAATGTTCTATGGTCAATAACATTTCATGCTATTCTTTTGATTGATTGGTTTTTTAAGGCTTGAGAAGTATGTCATTTTGTTTACTTCTTGATTGTTAGGTCAATACAACGAATTTCAAAATACCCACCCACAAGGACTTTGAGCGGAGATGAAAAACAACTCCTTTGGAAATTTCGTTTCTCATTGATGTCTGAGAAGAAGGCTCTTACAAAGTTCCTCCGAAGTGTTGAATGGAGTGATGTTCAGGTCAGCATTTTCTTCATCTCATTTTTCTTATAACTATTTAACTTATTTGCCTATTAAAGGGATGTTGCACTTATCATGCTTTCTGTATTTCTCTTTTTAAAATCTTTCTTTTTCAATCCCTTTTATGTAATTCTTAATTTCTTGCCCTTTTCTGTTGGTTGTGAGATTTCTTTGAGAAAAAGTATTCAGTACCTGACATGCAAAGTTTGTGCCATGGGTAATGCTTTTGCATTCGATGGTCTAAGAGATTACCTTGTATACTGCTTGCAGCACACAAAAGCAAGTGTTTCTGCCATGGGGTATGCTCTTGCATGTTTGGGTTTGATACAGATTACTTTGTGGGCCATAGGGGTTCTACATGCTCACTTTCGGCATTTGATTTCTTTCTTTTCTTTTTCTTTTTTTATTTTTTTAATTACTATATCAATCTTCATTAGTCTGCACTGAAAATTTGCTTTCTATATTGCATTCAATCTTTTTGAAAGCAGACTCAAAAATTTTATGTAATAACTCATGAACAGATCTATTTGTGTAGTTTAACAAGAAGTAATGTTTTGTGATAGTTGTTCTGTTTTTCATTTCTGATATGCCATCTTTTTAGGTTGAATTGGCATGCTTAATCTAATTTATGCTCAATATTGCTGCTTCATATTGGTAATTCTGAAGATTGTTAAACTGATGCAACTACAGGAAGCAAAGCAAGCATTAGAACTAATGGGTAGGTGGGAAATGATTGATGTCTGTGATGCATTGGAACTTCTTTCACCTGTCTTTGAAAGTGAAGAGGTTGGTACATTGTTGAGATAAGTCTGGTGTTTTTACTGCCTTCTTTATTGTTGTGTTCTATACAGCTGTGGGTTATTTATTATGCCATAAATTAATTAGGGGGTGGGGGGTAGTTACTCAACCATTTTTTATGCTTTCAAGTTAGAAGATACATGGACTTGGGGGATTTGTTTTCGAGAAATATTAATTTAGTTATCTTGCAACTCATCTCCATTTATCTACCCTGTATCATTATAATAACACAGAAAGAGAAGGAAGCTGATTACTTACTATAGAAAGGCTTGTCAAACTTAAATTGCAGATCTCGAAGAGAGCTGCGATTGAGGTGCTTAGACCCAATCTTGGAAAGTAGTGATGCACAGAATATTAGAAACAGAGAGCAATTATATTAACAGCTTTTGACAATGTTTTACAGTTTATGGATATAGAAACTGAGCACATCTCATTTTTGTTTAAAATAATGTTGACAGTTTAAGCATCTCATCCAGAATGAATAATGCTGACTGCAATCCCTTTTCAACAGGTTCGTGCTTTTGCTGTCAGTATTCTTGAAAGAGCTGATGATGAAGAACTCCAGTGTTACTTACTGCAACTGGTTCAGGCTCTTCGGTTTGAGCGCTCTGACAAATCTCGCCTTTCTCAATTTCTTGTACAACGCTGTAAGCACTTTACAAGCTTAAATAATGCACATGTGTGTGGGCACGTGCACTCATCTTTACATGTTCTATGGCCACATTTAATTTATTGTACAATTAATTAGATGGTCTTTTAGAGTATTTTTAAACTGTTCCAGCATCACACAACATCGAGTTGGCAAGCTTTCTTCGCTGGTATGTTTCTGTGGAGTTTCATGATCCTGTGCATGCCAAACGTTTTTATTCTACACATGAGATCTTGGAAGAAAGTTTGAAGAAGGTGTGATTTCTTAACTATATATTACTTCAACACTTGTATATTTGGCATTGATGCCACAGATTTACAAATTAGTTGTATTATGGATTGCATTTTATATATATTATCCATCTGGAAGTTATATGATATGATTCAACTCTTCAGAAAAAAATTGGCATTTGATAATATTCTTTTCATTTTTTTCGTTTAAATTGAGAACCTTTTACAATGTCATAACACCCAAACAATTAGATTTTCTAAAAGCTTTGTTTCTCTGGATGGGACTGGATGTTGACCCTAATTGTGGGATACATTTGCATTCCTCCAAATGGAAGGAAAAAAAATGAAGCAAAAGAGTAGCTATTTATTCTGGGACTTGCAATCTTTATAGTTCAAAAATATAACGAGAGTAGGTGTATCAGCAGACTGTAATACAATGTTCAAGTTCCAAATACTGGTTAGATTGGATGGAACATGCATTCCCTTGGGTGAAGAGAAATGATATCTGGAAATGGTGTTTTGTTAATATGATTCCACCATGTCAAGTCCAAGGATTTAAACAAATTGCTTCTAGAGATAAATTACTTGGTGTTAAATTTTAATTTTGCAGCTCAGTGGTTGTATCCTCTTTGTAACAGTTGACACCTGGTGTGGATAGTGAGGATGGTTCAAAACTGTGGCAGAGTCTGGTGCGTCAGACAGAACTGACTGCTCAATTGTGTTCTATAATGAGAGATGTTGGAAATGTACGAGGCAATACCCAGAAGAAAATTGAAAAGCTTAGACAACTTCTTTCTGGTCTCCTTAGTGAACTTACTTATTTTGAAGAGGTGGTTCTTTGATTCTAAGTCCCTTGTCAATTAAGCACTTCAAAATCATTTAATTCTTAATATTTTGCTTACGCCGTCTGTTTATTTCTAGTGCTAAAATCTCTTGTCTATGTTTCTTATGGTGTCTTTTCAGCCAATACGGTCGCCACTGGCTCCAAGCATTCTCATCACTGGGATTGTTCCATCCGAGTCATCTATATTCAAAAGTGCACTGCATCCTTTGCGTCTGACTTTCAGAACGGCTAGTGGCGGAACTTGTAAGATGATTTTTAAGAAGGGTGATGATATTCGGCAAGATCAACTGGTATGCTGCTAAACTTGTGCTCTTGCCTGGAACAAATTTTAAACCATCTTTTTCGTCATATCTTTCCTGTCCTCTTTCTCCATCCTTCTATTCTTCCACCCCTCCAAAGAAAGTGTTAATCTGTGTAAGAGGTTGCAAAGCTTTGATATCAGTCATATCTTGATGTGGTTACTTTAGGTTGTGCAAATGGTGTCACTCATGGATCGTTTGCTTAAGCTGGAAAATCTTGACTTGCACTTAACTCCATATAAGGTGCTTGCAACTGGACAAGATGAGGGCATGTTGGAATTCATACCATCTCGTTCGTTAGCACAGGTATTATATCCTTTGAAAGATGCTTTTTCAGTTGAAAAAGTGCACTTACTGCATACAATATCCAGCCGTTTGTTTTGCTTGATGATCAAGTTACAAATAATTATTGTCATTCTTGTAGTTGATAAATATATAATAATATTGGGGCCATTGCTTAAAAACTCAATTGAAATCCAGTCTTTCCATTAATATTTGTTGTATGGCTGATCTGTCAAGAGTAGTTTGATCATTTTGAAGGAGACATGAATTTTAAAGTTCTGTCATGAGGACAGTCAATAGAAAATGACATATTGAACATGCTTTAAAGCTGGCCCATAATCAATGTTTTTATACCTTTTATTCCTACTTTCTTAAAGTCAAAAGTAGACTTAATTGTTTTGCTTTTGGGAATTTCAGTCTTTGTGGCCACACAAATGGGCAGGATAACCTTGTCTAGTTTTTGAAATATGCAATAATGAAATGATTAATAAGCTGGTTGTTTCTATGTCAAGATTCTCTCAGAGCATCGTAGCATTATAAGCTATCTGCAGAAGTTTCATCCTGATGAGCAAGGACCATTTGGGATTACAGCCACCTGTCTTGAAACATTCATAAAGAGTTGTGCTGGTTACTCTGTTATCACATACATACTGGGCATTGGAGATAGGTACCTTTTACGCTTGCTATTCAAATTTCTATTCACCATTTTTATTAGCGAGTGAAATTTTATTTCATTGTAATGTTGTTTAGAAGAGGTTGTGGTGATGGGACAAAGGCTATAGTTATTGAAACCTGTGCAGACATTTAGGTTGTGTTATTAAGTACTTTTTAAATAGCAAGGACAAAAGCATATCACATCTTCATGCTTACAAGGCTATGAATGGCACCGAATGAGTTATAAAATAATTTCTTTAATAGTGTGTGAAATATCTCCTTTTTCTTCTTAGCAAAGATGTACATTTTTATTCCGTGTATAATGTTGCTATACCTTAGATGTTGAATATTGCATCTAAGATCTTATACCCTCAGTCACATTCTCATTTTATGGATGATTGTCTGCTTTATGGAATGTCTTGTTTTTGAGTTATTTATTTCCTAGAGCATTTCTGAATCTGTCAAGCTAAATCACATTTCTGAAAGGCAGGCACCTAGACAACCTTCTTCTTAGGGATGATGGGCGTCTTTTCCATGTGGATTTTGGCTATATTCTTGGCCGAGATCCCAAGCCATTTCCCCCACCAATGAAGCTGTGCAAAGAAATGGTTGAGGCTATGGGTGGAGCTGAAAGGTTTTTTCCTCTCTCTTGAAGAAAAAAAAAATCAATGATTTGCTCTTCTCTTTTGAGAATGTTTTTTTGGGATTATTTTTGATGTACGTGTGTGAACATTTCATTAATGATTGCTTTTTTTTTTTTTTTTTCTTGCAGTCAATACTATACAAGATTCAAATCCTATTGTTGTGAAGCATACAACATCCTCCGAAAATCAAGCAACCTTATTTTAAATCTGTTTCATTTAATGGCGGGTTCAAACATTCCTGACATAGCATCTGATCCTGAGAAAGGCATTCTTAAGGTACCTAATTTTACATTCGTAATCTTTGTGTACACACGTTAGTTTCTTATATGACATGGATTGTGTTGGTGTTCAATAGCTCCAAGAGAAGTTTCGGTTGGACTTGGACGATGAGGCCTGTGTACACTTCTTCCAGGATCTTATAAATGAGAGTGTTAGCGCTTTGTTCCCTCAAATGGTTGAGACCATTCATCGGTGGGCTCAATACTGGCGGTAATCCAGGAATTGAAATCGGGGGTTTATTAATGTGTTTTTACACGGCCTGGTAAAGTGGAGTTGTGTTCTATATATGTTCTGCTTCTGTTTCGATTTTTGCTTGATATTCAGAGCCGGTTCCATTCTATTTATAATGCACATGCACGCATGCATTCAGGTCCTCAATTTTCACTTCTTTTTCCTGGTTTCCGATTGTCGGTAAGTTTGAAGAATGGAAGACACCTTCTGAAGAAGTACAATTCTGGTCGGTAGAGAAGATAAAAGTAACAAAGTTATTAAGGTTTGTATGTAATTAATTTTTGGCTGTATTATTATTCAATGTGGATTTTGGAAGAAGCATCAGCAGATTGAAATTTACCCAGTCCCTCGGCATAGCCCAACTTATTCATCGTTTTGTATATAATTTCATTCAGTCCTATATTCACAATCACATCGATATGCAACTTTCTTGTTTCTTCAGCTCGTTGTTTCAGCTTCTTTTGTGATCATAAACATCTGTGGATGCATAGCATCAACCGGATGATAATTGCTACTGTAAATTTAGCTTCAGAATTTCAGTATTGCCGACATGACATAATCTTCAGGCCGCCTTCTTTGGAAAAAAAAAAAAAATTGCTTTTGATTTTGTAGAATTTTTGATAACACGCCTTGCTCCCAGCCTCGGCCAGCTTGGTAGAAAGGTCAAATTTACAGGTTTTGCTATTTCAAAATATTGCCAACCAACATACAAATTAGAAAATAAATTTCTTGGATGCTAGAGGATCGCAGATATTGCCATTCACGCGTTAACACTGCAAAAAGGAGGGATGATCAAATCGATCTGTTAGGATAAATCCATTTGTGTTAGTTCGACTTAATAATTTATATTTAAATTTAAAATATTAATTTAATTAAATTTTATATTATATCTTACAAGTTTTAAAATAAATTCGGGTTCAGTTCATTGTTTTAAATTAAATCAAAAAAATAAAATTATTTTTCTTTGTAAATCGCCTTCGATTGAGTTCATAAATCGGCTCGAAAGTGTAGCGTGGGAACTAAACTACTAGGGACACCTGGAACTGGAATTACTGTTAATACCTTTTTCGTAACAAAAGTTCTACCAATTTTCTAATTTATATAATGTAAGGTTATAAATGTAAATTAAGAGGCTGATGGTTGACAGATGACCTTTTGCATTTAATTACTTTTGCTTCCACCGCTTACTATCCAAACCTTCTCATTCAATTTTGCCCCTTCCCTTCCCCAAAATTTGACTTTGAATCTGAACCTTCAACGACCCGTGTGGTCACGTTGGTCACATTTCTAGTAACGTGGCACTCACCGATTGGGTCGCCACAATGAATCTACCATCAGCTTTCCCGCCCCTGAATTATTAGACACAGTGCGTGGCAACGACTGATTGGTGTTGATAGCGTAGGTCAGAATCTAACATTTACACCCAACTTGGGGGCATTTCCGTTATTCCAAACAAATTCGGTGCCCCTGCTCTGTCCTTTATAAATCTCCTTGCTTCACATTTTTCACCCCATCTCGCTTTGTTGTGAAGCTTCTCTCCTTCTCTCTCTCTTGTTCTCTGAAGGTAAATTCAAATCTCGGTTTTCGATTCTTAATCTATTTCTTGTGATTAATCGGAGCCGTAGATTCGTGCAAGTTAATTCGGTTCTAACATTAATTTTGTGCTTCTGGTACTTAATGTTTTGGTTTGCATGTTATTGTGGTTTGTAATTCAGGGTGACGCAGTTAGTTTATTGAAATTATGTGAAGTTCGAGTTTTCTTGTGGTTTATGATTTGATTCGGGCTTTATAGATTTGATTTATGGTTAATGATCGAATTGTACGGTTTCTTCGTCGATCTATAGATCATAAGATCAAATCGTTTAGATCTATTGTATTTATAATCTCACTGCACCTGAGCAATTTGATTATCGTTTTGATAATACTTTGATATTGTGGTGTTTCGGTTGATGTCTTTTTTTTTTTTTTTTCACTGGATCTCTCTGATCTAATATCATGCTTGTTGGATTTTTTTAATTTGGTTACATTATTATTTGAATAAGATGAGGAGTTTTTTGGTTTTCTTAATTACCAGACACTAAACTGAATTTGTTTTGTATATTTTCATTTTTATTTGATGAATGTTAGATTTATTGGCTGATTATAATGACAATGTGATGATACAGAAGAGATTCTCGACCAGGAAAAATGGGGTTGACTTTCACGAAGCTGTTCAGCCGGCTTTTTGCCAAGAAAGAGATGCGAATTCTGATGGTTGGTCTTGATGCTGCTGGTAAGACCACAATCTTGTACAAGCTGAAGCTCGGAGAGATTGTCACCACAATTCCTACTATTGGTGAGTCTTTTTAGCTTAATTTAATTCAAGTGCTTGATTAGTTGATTATGTTGTTTCTGCTTTTCCTTAAAATGCTCTTGCTTGGGTGGTATTGGGATTCTCATGTTAATTGCTAGCAATTTATCAGCCAGCATTTGCTTCTTCTAGTTTGGATATTGTTGCTTATATCAGGACTCCCATTGGATAACTTTAGAAGTCTTTTTTTGTCTTTTCTTTCTTCTGTATTTTGTATCATGAACAGAATTTCATTGAGTTGGACTCAGGATGTCAGTTTTCAACTTTTTTGATGACATGCTCCAGTTTTGTCCAAGTTAAATCCTAAGGGTTGAATTCCTTGATGCCAAAGCATCCTTACGTCATAAATGTTTGAATCCTTCATTGTAGTGTTCATGGTAAATAGATCCCTTTGACCTGAGTCAGAATTAGGCCACATGGATCCTTTACTAGTGTCATTAGCTATCTGCTCTTGCTTCAATTTGGTTTTCAGTGATTGCTTCAGTTTTTTTTCTTTTTGTCTTATTTTATTTATTTATTTCTAATTTTTTTTATGTAATCTATCTCAGATGAACCTGTTAACTTTATGAACTCTTGAAAGCCTTTATCATGTTGTTGCTTTATGATCTTTTGAAAGCCTTAATGATTTTACCATATGATCTTGGGTGGTAAAGTTTGAAGCATGGGTTTGGATTCAAAAGTATATGTTTGTAGACTAATGTAAAAGTTCTTAACTGAAGTACAGACTACTGAAGAATACTGCAGCAGATCTTAATGTTTGAATAGATTCATTTGCACATATATATACACTATTGACACATACATACATATCATTTTGTGGTTTCTGTTAAGCTGTTCAAGACTGTAATCATGTAAATAATTATCTATCTACAGGGTTTAATGTGGAGACTGTGGAATATAAGAACATCAGTTTTACTGTGTGGGATGTCGGTGGCCAGGACAAGGTACTGCAGTTGTGAACTGAACTATCATTTTTCTTTAAAATCTGTAGAAACTGATATTTAGTAATGGCTTAACTATGATGTTTGCGTTCTCATACAGATCCGTCCCTTGTGGAGACACTATTTCCAGAACACTCAAGGTCTCATATTCGTTGTGGATAGCAATGACAGAGACCGTGTTGTGGAGGCAAGGGATGAATTACACAGGATGTTGAATGAGGTATGTTAGTTGCTATTTAGGTAGCAAACTTCTATTTGTTTTTGGGCCTTCTTTTCCATTTCATGCCATATTTATAAAAATATCTAAACAGAAATGCATGGCAAAAGTCACAGATAAAACCCCATGTTGATACCTAGTAAGTAAATCGCGTGCCCACATTTGCTATGGTTACTTTGCCATTGATGCATTGGTAGTTCTTTGCTAGGGAAGAACCAAACAGCAAAACCATCAATTTAGCTAACATGTGTTGGTGTTTTGGCTCACAGGAATTTTCAAATTAAGATGCTACCTCTTTTATATGGGTAGAAACTATGTGCTACCTTAAAATTTCTTGAATGTTGGATATTTTGGTCCTAGCTATTGGAGGTGTTCACTTTTTTATTTTTTTGTGGATTCATTGGAGGCCCATTGGACCAATGGGCTACACAATAGGAAATGGCTTTTTCCCATCCCTTATAACTATCCCTTCCCCTGGTATACGCAGGATTTGAATTCTCGGGTCCTCCTGACTACCAGAAATGGAATTTACCATCTACAATAGCTGTCAACTGTCAAGTACTTTTAATTCAAAGTTTTTCATTGTTAGCTGAACTTAAGCTCACTGGTTTCAGGATGAGCTGCGAGATGCTGTTTTGCTTGTATTTGCTAACAAGCAAGATCTTCCAAATGCAATGAATGCTGCTGAGATTACTGATAAGCTTGGTCTTCATTCCCTCAGGCAGCGCCACTGGTAGAATTTTGATCAAATTTTTTTTATTTGGTCTCTTCTCATGTTTATGATGGGATCTTATACACTTCTCTGTTATTCCAGGTACATCCAGAGCACCTGTGCTACCTCGGGTGAAGGTCTTTATGAAGGTCTTGATTGGCTCTCCAACAACATTGCTAACAAGGTGAGAATGCTTCCTTTTTCTGGATTTTCTACAAAATTGGTGGCAACCCAGATGTGCTATCTTGGCAATCTCCAAATTTTATGTGTCATTTGAGTCAACACTGGCGAATAGTCTAATAACATGTTGAACCCTTTATTTATGGCCTGTCTGTTCTTATTTTTCCTATTTTCTCAAATTGCAGGCTTGAGGCTGTTAAGATCTTTTGCGGACTGGCAATTCTGGATGCAGGGGTGAATATTATCTATTTCTTTTTGTCTTTTTTCCTTTTTTGACTTTTTGGTTCACAACAGTTGGGTTGTTATGTTGATTTTCATTAGGATCTTTTTACAACTATATTGTAATAGAAGGAAGAATGGTTGGTTGGATACATTTACTTTCGATCTTTTGGCTGGGTTTAGATATTATGCCGCTTATCTGTAATCGAAAACTAATTTGGTGCACCACCCCTTTTTGAAATTGTTTTTTCACATTTGTTCAGCGATTGCTGCTCAAGCATCCAAAAATGAAAGCACATCTCTACTCGTCTTGTGCTCTGATGTGTAATAGGTGGCTTTAAGACTCAGAGGGGACAGGAAACTCGGTATTTTTTTATTGTACTATTAATATTCTGCATTTTAAATTCTTGCCCCTTTCGAGATGTGAAGCATATTTTATTAATATTTCACGTTAAATGTTTTGGCCACAGTATCATAGTATTATAAAGCCTTCTACTAATCGTACCAATGGCTTATGTTTTCAATCCTTGTAGTAATTGTTAAAGTTTAAAAAAAAGCCAGTGAGTAGGAGAATGTTTCTAGGACTCATTGAAGTGATGATTTGCAACCATATACTTTTGGGAACTCGTGTCTGTCTGTTGGTGACCAAGTATTGTGCAACTTATATTATCCTATTGTTGGCAGTAGTCTGTAGTAGTCGATTTTGAGGGTCTGCATGCCGAATGAACTATCGGTGTTGCAAATTGTGTTATGTAATAACTCCGTTGTCATTTGGTTTTGGGTTTTAATAAGTTTTCTCTCTCGGAAAAGAGTCTGCCATCATGTTGTCGTTGAAGGCAAGGATCTGTGCATGTTCAGATTCTCCAGGCTACCCCAGGAAGTGGTCCATTCCGTTGGTGATTTTGTGTCAACCCGAGAAAATTCGTTTGACGTTCTCTCTGTTTTCGTAATGGCGTACACGGGAAAGATTGTGTTGACTTTGTTCGTAATGCTCGGTGACGGCTATTCGACGGAATCATTTGCGTCTAAACTAACTGTACTGACTCGGACTTGTAAAAGCATAGCTCTATGTCGACCGGATCATGCACGCTTGTTTATCTGAGAAAAGCCAAAACGCATTAACTATTTAACCACATCTCAAGTGCCCACCGAGTGGGGCATATTCTGGAGGACCAGAAAACTGATGCTATAAATGGTGAAGGATGTAGGCTGGTTTTAAACCATAAATGAGTCCCAAGCTCATCCTCGGGGAAGTACTTTTCCGTCAGCAAGTTGGGCAAGAATATTTTGACTTGGTCCCAGAAGACAAAAGAAAACTTGAGGATCTTGTATGGTGGGAGGACTACATTCCAAAGAGAAATGCATGACTGGCATCCTACCTATTCGGTGAGATCGAGAGGCCGAGCCGCTGTTCTTTTTTTCGTACGCGCATCTTGAGTTTTGTATGGATCGTGTGTTACCAATCAAAGCCAACCCGTAAAGGGTTTTCTATGGAAGAGCGGCATCTCAGTCTCTCTCTTCTATCTCTGTGGTTTCTGTCAAATCAAAATGCTTCATTGTTTAGGTCAAAGAAAGAAAGTTCAGCCGCTTTAATATCCACGGATAAGAACAAAACTTGTGTGATTTTCTTCCTCCTCCTCTACCTGTGGCTCTTAGCAAATTAGAAAGGTGCATCCACGTCTTTGGTCGTCTCTCTCTCTCTCTCTCTCTCTCTTCCTTGGATCTTTAGTTACCACCACATAACATTAAAGCTGGAAGATTCCTGCCTCATCAAAGTTTCACCACCCAACTTTTGACTTTTTTATGAACCTGAATTCCTATCTTTTTAAGTAGGACATGTCATCTTTAGTGAAAACGATCTATTAGGACACATGACTATGAACCCATATCTTAAGAAATTTCAAGCGGGCAGGTATTCAAAGATAAGCTAAGATCATTTCATTCGATTGGCTTATTCCTGCTTCAAATGCTGGCACAAGAGAGAGTATATTTGTTCCCATGTTCCGACCTACTAGTCCTACAATAATTTGGCTTCTAAGTTTCCCTCTAAAGGGTTCTTCCAATGCTCATTTCCTTCCCAAAAGTTCACAGCCTATTGCTTGGACAATGACTTCACGAAACCCACGTCTTTATCGAAACTGTAACAGCTGAGCCTGCGTGATTTTTGTCGCAGGCGGTTCAACGGGCATATACTAGACCACAAAGGCCATGCAAGGACTCGTTAAAACTTGAGGATCAACTTCCAAATTTGGTTAATTAATCATTGTCACTAGTTTATATTCTCTCTTTATCCTTTGAGATTTAGTCCTTGATTCAAGGCCTTGAGACTATCCCGAGCTTCTATTGATAAGGTGAATAATTTTCTATTTTTGAATTTGCCATAGTCGTGAACGACTTAAAAGATGTGATATATATACTAGGCCACCGTCGTGATTCGTGATCTATACATCAAATAACATAATCTAATTGGCATTACTTATTTATTTCAATAGACACAACCACATGTGATAATTGATAATCAAGTTGCTTTCTTACAACAATTTTGGTTTATTTTTCTACACACAGGTATCAACATCATGGCTGACTTCATTTTTATCTTTAATTTTTATATTCGACCAAATAATTTATTTAAGTTAGTCGTGTCTTCTTGATTTTAAATAATCTTCGAACATTAAGTAGAAGTTAACTACTTCACATTTTTTAAAGAATTTTCATGGTTCGTGATAGAAACTTTTGGTTGAATTACACCTAATGGCAATATTCAACTACATTAATTATGACCAATCTTAGAGATAACTACTATTACATTTTATATATAAATATAGAGCGGTCTAATTCCACAGTAAAAGCCAAAAAAAAGGTAAAAGGAGGAGAAGAAGAAGATTAAATGATCAAGCTAACAGTAATTTAATTCCATTCACCATTCGTAAGTCATAACTTGGTGCCTCTTTTAACTGCAATTGTTAGTTGTTACTTTACAATCAGTGCACTTAGTTGTGAAAGACGAAGAATATTTCTAACCACTCACTCAGAAATGTTTTAGATGTCGGAGGAGTCATTGTTACTCCGTGTGAAAGTCGACACTATGCATACTGTACAGACATGCCCACAAACCTAAAAACCATGATTCTATGAGAACAAACAAACATACATACATATATATATATATATATATGTTTTGATCAGATATGCTCCGAGACAGACGTTATATATATATATATATATGTGTGTGTGTGTGTGTGTGTGTGTGTGTGTGTGTGTGTTTTAATCAGAGATGGTATGAGATAAATGACACAAGTAATAGAATAAGTTTTTTAGAATTCGGTTTAACATTAGTCTAACATTCAATTTAACATTAGTTTAACATTAATCTAATATTGAGCTCCATATCACACTTCAAGAACTTATCTTTAACTTTCAAAAATTTTTAAAAAATTCTATAGTCAAGATGGCCCCTGGTCTTGGTACGAGTTATTGTAACTTTTAATTTATCAAAATTTAATTTGTGGAAATATTTATAGTTTGCTTCCATTTGAAATCCACAGATACTCCATCCTACTTTTCTTGTTAATGTTTTACTTTGCACAAAGGTGGAAAATGACTCCCACTTGATTCCTTTACGCGTCCTCTACAGTATGCAATAAGCATATTTGAAATATGCTACCATAATGGCAACAATCTAATGTATATCTCCAAGTTCCGACTGACTACGACTACAACCAATCATCTCTCAACCGTCGATTTTGATGATAAGGCTGGATGAGTGATGGAGTGTGGAAAAAATGATGTTCATTCATTTTCTTTTATTATATATATATATATATTTATGTATGTATGTATACAATTATTTATTATCTAGTTCAATATTATACCGTCCTCCATTTGAACAGAAAAATATTTTAAATACACCATGATAAGGACAATATGAAGTTGCATTTGTGTTTCATTTAGCTTGCATTTAGTGATCCTTCTATTTAAGAAGGCAAAATCTGCCATTGTTGGCTCAGGAACAAAGGTTGGTAAGTTGGCATCGCCAAGTGTTGCTGGTTTGCTTTCCCAACACTCCTCACACACCAATCCTTCAAGCCTTCTATTACCTCAAAGCATCTTTAATTCAAAATTCAATGGCTCCTGAAGTGCCTGTAGATGTCTTTTCAGGATCTAGCAAGGTTTCTAGTCTTAACACGGGCTATTCTAAGAGGGCTTATGTAACTTTTTTAGCCGGTAATGGTGATTATGTGAAAGGAGTGGTTGGTTTGGCTAAGGGTTTGCGTAAGGTCAAGAGTGCATACCCTCTTGTGGTTGCAATCTTGCCTGACGTCCCCGAAGAACACCGTGAGATCTTAAGGTCTCAGGGTTGCATCGTTCGGGAAATCGAACCAATTTATCCACCAGAGAACCAGATTCAATTTGCCATGGCCTACTATGTCATCAACTACTCTAAGCTCCGGATATGGAATGTAAGTCTAATAAAGTATCTTCCCTTTACAAATATTATAATATGGGTGTGTTAGTACTTTATGGATACGTGTACGTGCAAAGCTATCCATGCATATGATATATGAACAGAGGATTAATAACATGCTTTCTTTTTTATATGTGTACAGTTTGAGGAGTACAGCAAGATGATTTACCTGGATGCCGATATTCAAGTATTCGAGAACATAGACCATCTGTTCGACACAGCAGACGGGTTCTTCTACGCTGTAATGGACTGCTTTTGCGAGAAGACATGGAGCAACTCGCCGCAATACTCTATTGGGTATTGCCAGCAGTGCCCGGATAAAGTGAAATGGCCGGCTGAGATGGGATCTCCTCCTCCTTTGTACTTCAACGCCGGGATGTTTGTGTTTGAGCCTAGCCGTTTAACTTACGACAACCTTCTCCAGAAACTCAAGATTACGCCACCAACACTATTTGCTGAGCAAGTGAGTTTGAATTAAAGTCGAGATATCATCGTTCCTGTCACCATAAATCTAGGAAAATTAAGGATAAACAGGCAAAGTTAAAGTTTACAAGCTTCAAAAAAGAGAAAAGTAAAGTGCTACAATTAATCTATCAACGACGGTTACTATTTCTAATTGTCTTTTTATTATTGTTTTTAATGCAATATGATAGGATTTCTTGAATATGTTCTTCCAAAAGACGTTCAAACCCATCCCACTGGTGTACAACCTGGTTCTAGCCATGTTATGGCGCCACCCAGAGAACGTGGAGCTTGACAAAGTCATGGTGGTTCACTATTGTGCTGCTGTAAGTATTGTTTTGCCTTAAAGTTCATAAATTTTGGATTGCTCGAGCTAATTGGTATTTACCTAAACCCTTTTTTTTTCCTGGTAAATAGGGATCAAAGCCATGGAGGTATACTGGCAAGGAAGTTAACATGGACAGAGAGGACATCAAGATGTTAGTAGAAAAATGGTGGGACATATACAATGATGAATCACTTGATTTTCAGGCAGATAAAAACCCAAGTGTTCAAGAAGAAGAAACATTTGCTAGGCCATCGATCATGGCTTCCATGCCCGAGCCTGCCATTATTTCTTACATCCCTGCTCCAACTGCTGCTTGAAAACTTACTTAAAGAGAGTGTTTAAGTTGGTGTCTCTTCCTGTACCTCTATTTCCATTTTTAAGGCTACTGGGCCTTGGTTTCTTGGGTCTGAGAGTTCATTAGATATACATAGGACTCTTGTTATAGTACTTTAATGGCTTAAGTTATGTGTAAGTTTTGTCTTCAATACGTATTATCAATAAGCAAGTTTGTTACAGTGAGCTACACTGAAATGACTTATAATTTCTTATATATTGTAATATAAAAGATTAATATTTTTTTAATTTTTTTAATTTTTAATAAAATAATAATACATAATATAATTAATAATAAGTATTTTAAATTATATTTTAACAAAATTTATAAATTTTTTATATTTTATAATATAAATTTAAAAAAAATTAAGAAAGAGCTATCTGCGTAGGCTTACAACTATCTGCGTACGTGGCAGCATATTACTGAGGCTGGACCATCCTATCAAAACTATCTCACAATCGACCTCTATTGGATTGTTGCTCTGTGAGAGATTCCACGGTGGACCTACTCATCGAACGTTCTGGATTATGGAAAGGCCAACGTCATTTTAATATTAAAAGACTAAGCCACAATACCCACTTCCGTTAAAGTAAGGTCGTCGTGTTTAATTGCATAGCCACATGTTTCAGAGAGACTGACAACAACGCAAAAATCAATTTAGTAATCCGAGGAACTACACACACATATGTTCACCTGAATCGTATTCCTCATCGAGGAAGATCAATTCCTGGGGGCATTCATCTTCGAAAAGGAGAGACGCTGCAGCCTCTTTGCTTCTCCGGGACTTCCTATCATTCATTTCTATAACTGATATAATCTTTTCCTCTATACAGTCCTTGACAATTTCACCTCCAATATTTTGAGATGGCAAACCGAGAAGAGAGAGGCATTCTTCTTGGAATTCTGAGTCATTAGATGACAAGATGAGGTCGGCAATTGTTCTTGCAAGGTCAGGGGCATAACTGCATATCTGAAACAGAGAAATCAACTTGGTAGATCAGTCAAAAGATGCTTATGAATAATTTGAAATGACCATGTTTTTTTTGACAATAAAGACAACATTTGGTCAGATGTCTGTATTGTCAAAACTCTACCAATAGACAGGCATTTGCTTGAACATTTTGTTTGAAACTTTAACCATAATCTTGTTAATAGGGAACAATTCGAAGTCTGTTGATGTATCATCACTGAGAATTTCTTTCAAGGCATCAAATTGGGCCACATTATGCCATTGATATGGTCTTATATCCGAAACATGTTTTAAACTAACATTTCAATAGCCTTAGAATGATTGTGAATGCCATAATTATATCTAAAAAAAGATTCATTAACTCTTCAGGAAATATAGTCAACTCAATTCAACACTAAGCCCAACCACTGTTCCAGAGACTAAATTGCATTTATAATGGCTGCAAGTGGAAAATTTTTGACACTGTCAGATACTTTCTTGAATTTTTTTGTTCTCTTTTAAGTATCAACTGATGAAACTTTAAAAGTGTATTCCATAAGAAAGATACCTTGAGGGCATGTGCACTTAGAAGCATTCCTGCATGTTTCTCCTTCAAATCATCCAAAGCAAGTTTAACTGCCTTCTTCATGAGATTCCGATCAGGTCGAGTCTTTTGCCTAAGTGGTGGCCATTTGATCTTCCAACAAGTCAAGGAATATAGACAGCACATAAAGTGTGTATCAATGAGTAGTGAAACGAGTAAAAAGCACCTGAGCCAAGGTTAAGGCACACAAATAAAAAGAAGCATATTATAAGAAAGTAGATATTGCTCATGGTACGAGTGCAGTACGACATCAATATGAACATGAGGAGGTAAGTTTTCCCATTCAAGCACTGTGTAGCCTCCCTGATCCACAACCCTCCCCAATACCAACCCGTAACTTTTCCAGTCAATGGTAGTCAACGCAGTAAGAGATGGTTGGTAGATTGAGCAAGGTGAGAAATCTTTAAAATATACAACCTGGGAAAAAAAAATAAGGTGAGGTTATCCAAGTAAATCAGGGAAAAGATAAAGACTTTATGAACGGACAAGTATAAGCATTAAAGATAAAATCTTTCCTCTCAAATTCTGGTTTTTTTTTTTTAAAATTTTTTAATTGAGCTAGACCATAGGTGAACACTGAGTTCCAAACAAAAGTAATTAATTGGACCACATAGATAAAGCACTCTTATTCATGGTTATGATTAGCATGCATAGAAGTGCAATTTGTCCAATGGCTTGCGTCTTCTTAATTCCTTTGATGACATTGTTAATTGCAGTTCTGATCACAAAACTAGGTTTCATTATGAACTTGCATCATTTGAAATCATTTATGTTAGACCAAGAATTAATCAAGGGTTGAAATTCCTCTTAAATGAATAGCAAGTGGGATCCAAACGATTGCAAGTTAGAAGAGAATATATATGCAACTTTCAGCATGTAGTAGTACATACTGATTATTATCCCAGTGTTACTCGTAACTTGTAACCCACATAACTAACCCCATATAGACTCAAATTTACTAAAATCTATGACATTGATTATTCAACATGAAAACTGTTAAGAAGTGAAGTAGAAGGTTGACATGAACCTCGGTTTTAGCACTGGATGACCTCATGCAAGGACTGGTCTCTGACAATTCACTGATTATTATTACTACTTCCATCAGCAGTCCAGCACTCCTATGACTTTCTGTGCTGCGTGCTATTCCACTCCCAACCTTCAGATGCTCCCTAACAGAGACAGAGAAAAGAATTTTGGACCTTTCTAAAGATTTTAAGGATAAAATATGAGCTTTTGAAAGTGTAGATACATGATTAGTATAGAATATGTGCCAAGATGATTATATTTAATTAATCAACGGCTAACTTAAAAAGATTGTCAAGTCCATTTTGTGCAACAAACGAGGGTAGCAGCAATAGACATGATTGGTTCCTATTATTCGCTCCATAGTTGCTGCAAAAGTTTACCTTTAATTTTTAGACTTGAGGGAACATAAAAGAAAATTTTCATATCAGATTGCAAACATCTATATGGTGAAATATTTTCCAGGTACAGTGATGAAGAAGAATAAATATCAAGCAAGATTGGTTGTAAGCTGTCAAATGAAGAAGTTTAATCTTTGTTCTAATTAATATACTTGTATTTGATAGAATTTTGTATCCAACTAACATTTGTTCACTGAAGGAAACAAAAAGGCAAACACCATAACATTATACATGTACCTAGATTTTAAGAATAGATGGCCTCAATCTCAAGTACTTGAGCTGGCCTTAGGCATCATGAATTGCACACAATTGTTGAACAAGAATACTTATATTTTCTGCTGATGGAAATCTTTCCTTATTGGTCAACTGCCCAAAACTATCTAATAACTTTTGAATCAATGCCATTGATCCTAAATAAAGCAGGAAGATAACAAGAATTCGGTGTAAACTTACCAACTTGGGAAGCAAGAACCACACTGTCTGCGTAAACTATTTCCATGTTTGAGAACATAGTCTTGAAGGCCTGACATCAATCTTTCAACATTTGAGGCTGAAAAAGGTAACGAATTGCCCTCGTTTGCCAGAAAAACATTTTCACATCGTGATCCAGGAACATCCTCATCTTCAACTACCAGTTCAATTGCAACATTCTGGAAAGAGAAAAGGTAAAGCAAAGCAGATCAAATAGGCATTGCAATATCATGGCATAATGGTAGTGTAAACCTTTTTACCTGCCTAATGTTTTTTTTCTAATGTCTACTTGGCAGATATCAGAAATGTGAAAATGGTCCGGGGCGAAATCACAGATTAATTAAAGCCATAAAAGAATAAATCATAGGCCACAAAACTTTGAAACAAAGGTTATCAACTTGTTTTAAAAACAAGCATCCATAACCATTTATAACTATATTTTCCTTTTCCTTCTTTTTGAGATCCAAATGGAAAGTAAACCTCAAGTTTTTCTCAAAATTAAGATTTTAAACCTCCAATTTTTTCCCACAGTTAGTACTTTTTTTTTTTGCCCCTCAGCTTCTTAAACAAAAGCCATCAACATCATTTGAGTCAAAGGTTGAACTCACAGGAATCTTCAGGATGAGCATCTGCAGAATCAATAATGAAACAAATTTAGGGAGAATGGATTGGGAAATATGAAACATCAGACTAGATATACGAATCATGAACAAATGACTTCATTGGGAACTCTCATTTTGAATTAAAGAAACATCAAATGAATTCATGGTTACAGAGAAAAGCAACAAGTTGAAATTATTACAGGCAGTTTGTATAGTGCAACAATGAAAGTTGGTAAGTCCTATGTAGAATTGAGTAAACAGGAAGAATTAATAACATAAGGAATTCATGGTTACAGAGAAGAGAAATAAGTTGGAATTATTACAGACTGTATAATTTAACAAAGAAATTTGGCAAGTCTTATGTAGAATTGAACAAACTATATTTGCTGTAAAAGTTGGTGCATATTCACTGTTCCTGGACCTTGAACTCCATAAGACAAAGACTCAATTAGTGGTATCAACGAGAGTATGCATTGGTGTAATAACAACTTCTTTCACTGCAGAGGATTGTTTAAAATTATCAAGAGTGGCTGCTATGACAATGCTTTGCTTGCACAGAATCACACAAAACAACACACTCACGGTATAGAGTCAACCAACCTTTTGAAAGAAGTGATTGACCTCTGCCAGTAAAGCATCAATGCTTTCAGAGGTGGATAGATATACTTCAGTCCCACTGCAGGAAGATTAAACAACCAACTTAAGATGAGATAACATAACCATCAACAACAGAGGGTTCAAATGACTACATGCCTGAATTTTGCACCATTCTTGGGATTTGAAGGCAGCCTAGTAAGCCTTCTAACAGAATTGCTTTCTCTTAGATTTAAATGATAATGATAAATCTCATCATCAGAGATGTCTGCAACCTCGACAAAAAAGAAGTTAGCAACACAGAAAGAAATGCTATCTAAGAACATAAATGAGTATCCCAATGAAATTTAAGTTTCTACGGTAGCTCTACAACCCCAATACACACAAATAACATTAATAATGGCAAAGCTTTGTAAATTTTTAGCTAAAGCTAGAATGCTTCTGCACTCGCATGTTATAAGTAAGGTCACTAGTGTCTCATTGAAGAAGGCCAAATGAATCTATAAAATCAAAGCAAAGTTACCACTAAACGATGGAACTTACTAGTTGTTTGGACTAAAAGCACTCCATCTGCAATACAATTATGGACATCAAATAACGATTTTATATTTTTTTTCACTACAATTATTCCTGTAAATCAGCATCCATTTGAACTAACATTCAAGCAAATTGGAGCACTCGGAACATTGTAATCATGATCTTACCCCATTTGTTGGCATCGAAAAACTCCTTAGAGAATTTTAGGTCCTGAAACTCCTCCAAGCAGCTACCAATACCTGTATCCGAAACTGCTCCAAGGAAAAAAAGATTAAAAGAGTTTGATTGTATAACTATTATCAACCTGATCTAAACAACCTAATTGCGGTTGCTTTCACGAATTCAACTTGACGTAAGGACAAACTATATGGTTTTTATTTCCTCAAACACTCGAAACAACACGATTCTCAATTTATTTTCTCAGATACTGCATTGTATTACTGATTCTCACTTGAATTGAAGCCAAAGGTGAGCCAAAATTAACAATGTCCAGAGGGAGCAAGAGATTAATTACTTGAAATTCGAACGGTAGACGAATCAAAAGCTGAAGAGGATTTAAGAACAACTGATAGCCGGCAAAGATCTTCAGCTAAACGGCACCTTTGAAATGCAGCAGAAATTAACTGCAGATTTAAATTTCAAAAATAAGGTAATAGTTGAATCGGAATATCAACTGATTATTTGAAATTAGCGATAGCGAGAGAAATTTAAAGTGATGATGAAGATTGCACAAACTCACGTTCATACAGAGATTTTGAACAGAAGAAACCTCCATTTTTGAAGATTTAAAAGATAACAAAATACAAATTCCTCACTCCCGCGCAGCTTGCTCCTGCGGAAGATTTTATACGCGCCCGTTCAAATTTAACATTAGACAAACAGTGTTGAGTTTGAATTTTTTACAAAAATAGCACTTACCGAGAAGTGTTAACGATAAACAGTACTTCTACAAGTTTCTTTACATTTCTAGGCAACAGATAATATGATCTGACCAAAGTATCCTTATCATAACTCATCTAAAAACGAAGGGATTGAAAGAGTTGTTCACCTTGAAGTCTTTAATTTTTCAATGGAACATTTATTTTTAAATATTTTAATTAATTTAAAAGAATAAATTTATTGTATTATATAAATAATATTTTTATTTTATTTTATTTAAAAAATTATAAATAAAATTTATTTCTTTCGTGATAGATTTGGTAGAATTTTGAATATGATTTCCATTAAATGGTTGTAAAATGTATTATTTTTTCTTTAAATTCCCAACTTAGGTCGGATTGAATGAGATCGGGCTAGGTCTAGGCAATCTTTTGGGCAAGCACAACTGAAATTACAATCCTCATTTTTTTATAATAATTAATATAATTACATAAATTTTATCTTCTATATGATCGAGAGTAATAACTTTTAATATAATTGATAAAAATTTAATATAAAATTCATAAATTTAAAATTAATATAAAATAATATAATTATTAAAAATATAATATAATAAAATATATTAATTGTTATATGAATTTAAATTTAAATTTTTTAATATTTAAATTTATATATAATACAATTAATTATTTAAATAAATATTATATTTATTTTTTAGTATTTAAATAAATAAATACTATAAAATGATATTATTACAGTTCGTTTAATTATTTAATATCCGTATTAAATTTTAAAATTTTTTATTCTTGAGATGGTTAATAATTGAATTAAAATCGGATTGATCTTTGTTTAATAAGATTGATATAAAAATTAAAATTATTAATTTTTATACATTATTTAATTTCTAGCAAAAAAAATTATAATAAGAAAATGACCAAAAAACCAGTCAAACTTGGTTGGCTATCGCGAGCATGCAAGAAGCATTTTCGAGGTGACATAAACTGAAAACCATTTTTATTTTTGGGGCATTGACTTGCACGTGCTCCATAACTATTATTTAATTGTATGCTCCGGAATAATAAGTCAACAAGAATTTTTTATTTTTATTTTTTTATTATATCAGAGATGACGTAACCTCGAAAATTTGAAACGACACCGTGGCACTGAGGACAACCTTATGCCATCCGTTTAACGGTTTGTGAAAGAAGTCGGACATAAAAAACGGGTCGTTTGGCAAATGCCAAGAGGCGAAAATTAAAGCATGTGAAAGCGAAAGATTCTTGGTATTATCATAAACGAGCAACAAGCAACGCGCGTGAGTGGCGCGACCATCACGTTTACATCTGCCTAAAAACATAATTCGATTTCGAGACAAACGCCAGCCTAATTCGCCGGGTAGTGATGGGTTAGGTGAAGAGCTGTCGCCTATTGTGTATTTATTGGTTCCAGGCTTCAGCTCTTACGTAATTAACGAAGTAACCATAGTTCAATTCACAAAGCTGCGGGTCTCCGAGACAGAATGGATGTGAAGAATGCCGAAATTCAAGGGAAATTGGAGGCTGGCGAATCCGAAAGTCAGATATCTCATTTGGCTCTTGACATTGGAGGTGATCATCCAACCTTTTTTCTATTCTCTTTTTTCGAATCTGTATTTGATTTCATCAGTCTGTTTTTGTCTGTTCATAGATTAGGTTCATAATTTGAATTTTCGGTTAATTAATGATACTTTACAACTTTGTTAATATGACGTATTTGACAGGTTCTTTAATAAAGTTGGTGTATTTCTCGAGAAATAATGGCAATTCCGTTGATGATGACGGTAAAAGCAAACATCCTGTTCTTGGAGGGAGGCTCCATTTTGCAAAATTCGAAACCAGCAAGATAAATGATTGTCTAGAGTTTATTCGTTCCAATAAACTCCACCTTGGTGGTATGTTTATATGTATATTTGTTTCCACCTTGGTGGTATGTTTGTATGTATATTTCTTTTCATTCACATTCAACTTGAAACGTTGTTTATTTAGATTACCGAGATATTTAAGGAAACATGTTAAGACATTATTGACTGATTTGCTTAGTTTTGTTTGTCTTAAGCTTGAGCAACCATGTTGGAGCTTGATACAAGCTCAGGCAAACTTTAAAGATTGTGTCGTAAATTAACCCGTGTCTGCAACCCCATCTAACTGGTCGTTTAGTCTAATGCATCATTTAAATGTATGTTATTAACATCTCAGGCTCATATAACATTAATGAAATTAATATACCTATTTTTGTAAAATTATAGTAGATTTTGGCTGTGAAAATTAGGAATTTAATTAATGCCTGGCTGTTTAAACTGGTTTTGCCACATCTAATCTAACTTAGCCTTTGTTGGTCAACATTGGCTGATTAAGTTGTCTTGTGAAACCTAAGCGTGGTCTGAGCTTGCTTGATTGGTAAATGTGCTTCTTATGAGCATTTAAAGTTGTGAATGTAGTGCATCACTGGTTCTGAGGCTTTTAGAAGACAAATGTTTTACCTGCCTTTATCTACAGGATTAAAATTGATAGCTATTCAGATGAAAGGTTATAAAACTTTCTTTTTGAAGCACCATTTTTCAATGTCATGATTTTCTGAAGCGTGAAGGAACACATAAATTCCATATTATCAAACTTTCTTAATTTTTTTGAAATGTGTATAATGATTTGCCACTTGATCAATGATAACTTGTATTTATTAGGAGAAACTATTTTGGTGGAAGTTATTTAGTCTTTTAATTTCATATTATTTGTAAATGTAATAAAAAGAAGGCGTATTCCAAAAAGGTAGTCCGAACTAACTACTGTAGTCATAACTCAGATGAGTTAATTTTCTTGAGTTTTGGAGGGCATATTTTCTTATCACTTGCTTATAGACAAAGTTGAATTCAGGTCTCCAGCATCGTGAGGTACCTGCCACTGAAAAGATCCTTATTAAGGTAAAAGTAATCACTGAGCACTGCTAAATCATGATTTCAAAGAAGCATATGTTCCAGATAGAAGCTAGGTATTTTGGTTATGAAATTGTGATTGAGTTAATGTCATAGTACTGGGTCTCTGTGGACTGCAGTTTTGCCAAGTATTATTCTTCCTCAAGTCCACAATTCATTCTACTTGCTCATCATGGGACACTCCAAATTTTTGCAGTAGCTTGAGCCATCAGTTAATATATTGCTCTACAAAAGAAAAAAAAAAAAAAGACTTGAAAATTAAAAAGTTCCTTAGCATTTTTGGTTATGACATAATAATCAGGATTTGCGGTCCCTGTACTGAGGTATGCCAATCTATTAACTAGTTCTGTATGTGAATAGGCCACAGGTGGAGGGGCTTACAAATTTGCCGATCTAATCAAAGAAAAGCTTGGTGTCAGTCTTGAGAAGGAAGAAGAAATGAGCTGTCTCGTGGCTGGGGCAAATTTTCTGCTTAAGGTGGGATACTAACAGCAAATACATATATTGCTTTGAACAAGTAGGAATCTCTTCTTTCAGTACCACAACGTGAAGTTCTCTCATGCATGGTCTATTGCCCTTCTTCTGCTGTAAATAAAATGCTGTAGATTGTACACTAGAGTGTCTTTCTATACTGCCTTTTTAATTTTCTTTTTACCTTAAAAGATTGTTCTATGCCATTTAGCTCATTTTTTCGTTTATTTTTTTCCTTACAAACGTTTTCCTGCATTTTCTTTGTTCTTTGAGTAGGCAGTTCACCAAGAAGCATTTACTTACATGGATGGTCAGAAGGAATTTGTGCAGATTGACCACAATGATTTTTATCCCTATCTTCTTGTTAATATTGGCTCTGGTGTTAGCATGATTAAGGTATTGTCATATACTAACCTTAGAAACAATTTTCTGGTCAAACAAGTTAGTCTCTTTACATTTCTCATTGATTGTCAATACTGTGTTTTATATAGGTGGACAGTGATAGCAAGTTTGAGCGAATTAGTGGAACAAGTGTTGGTGGTGGTACCTTTTGGGGTTTAGGCAGACTTTTAACCAAATGCAAGAGGTAACTCTCTTTTTCAGAAAAAGAAAAAAAATCGACTTTCCAATATAGTTTTTCTCATTAGGGATACAAATGCATTTTCTGTCCCAGTTTTGATGAGTTGCTGGAGTTAAGTCATTGTGGAAACAATAGAGTTATAGACATGCTTGTTGGGGACATTTATGGCGGTTTAGATTATTCAAAGGTATAAATCAATCCATTTTTGCTGGCTTCTATATTTGTGCAAATACCTTTGAAGCATTTGAATACTAGGGATACTAATTTTAATTCATGATGAGTACTATATTAATTTTCAATCATATAATGGTTTACTGTGTTGTAATTTTTGTTGCTTTTTTCCTTTTTTGGTTTTAATGATGAAAGATTGGTCTTTCATCAACAGCCATTGCTTCCAGCTTTGGCAGGGCGGTCTCTGATAATAAAGAGCTTGAAGATTATAAACCTGAAGATGTAGCCCGGTCCCTTTTACGAATGATCTCAAATAATATTGGGCAGGTTAGTTTCATTGAAACAGTTTTCTCCATTAACAATGTAAATTATGAAGCTGATGGTGCATCTGTGAAGTAAAGATTAACAAATTTTTATTATATTACTAACTAAAAGACTCTTTAGCCTGCTCCAAACAGCAATTTATCATCACTCTTAGGTAGTTTAGCGCTGTTTCGTTGTGCTTGGTACAGATGAAATCCAAATGAAACCCACCTTAGAGAAGTTATTTTCTGGTTACTTGCAATAATGGAAACTTGGTTGGCAACAGGTTATAAAATATTTTGCTTTCATAGAAATAGAACTCGTATGCATTTATCTTAGCTGGCTTCCTAGCAAAAATATGCAGATGTGAATATTCATTGTCATGGATGGCAAATGTCTTTTTAGTTTTAAATATTTTTTCACATGTTACATCTATTTTTTCTCAGGTAACCCCTTGCATTTTTGGGACCTTCTTTTGATAGCTTTCAAGGTTTAAAAACTCTAATTTCAGTTTGAATTTAAGTTCCCTAGAACATATGAGTCACACTAATAAAACAAGACTGGCATTGTGCTTACTGATCAGGTGCTCTAGGCAACCCTGATAACTTCGTTTTGCCCTTTTGATGAGTGCCTTACATTTCAGGAAGTTTTGTTTGGTCTAATTGATTTATATGCTGAGTTAATTAACTAACTGAATCAAAGCGAATTAACTTTTTTTTAGGATTTTATAAGGATGCGTTAGCCTTTTATTTTAATTTCACAACAATGAAGAAAACGTGCTTTTTCAATTTTTATTTTTGTTTGAAGATTTGATAATTTCCATATGATTGTCTTCTTCAGTTCTTTCATAAAAATAACATTTTTTTTACCTTATTTTGCTTGTTTTGTCTTCAGATTTCTTACTTAAATGCCCTTCGATTTGGGCTCAAGCGGATATTTTTCGGTGGATTTTTTATTCGTAGTCATGAATATACCATGGACACTATTTCTGTTGCGGTTCATTTCTGGTAATCATTGGGAGTTTTTCTTTATTTCATGCCTCTAAACTGGGTTTTTTTTTTTTCCCACCTGCATGTGCTTTGATGAGAGTATTATAAAACTAACTCTAGCTTGTGCTTCAACTCAGGATAATGGCTAAATTCCATTTAGAGTGTGATAAGAATTTCAAGGCACAACTTATCCTTAGGAATTGAGCAGCCTCCAGAAAGAAAGGGGTACTAATGTTGAAAAGTGGTTTCTGATAAATGTTTTTAGGATTACATTCGATAACTGTTTTTGAAAAACCAAACACATTTTGTTAATATTTTCTGTAACCTTATTTTCGAGAACAAATATTTTATCCAGATAATGGATCCAAGACTGTCTCCAAACATTGCAAACAAAGAGCAATCATATACTGAAAATGTGGCAGGCAGTAACTTATTTGCATACAACAGAAAACATGTTCATTGATATCAACAAAATGAAATGAATCATTTTGTGGTAGTTGAGTTGAGTTATTTATTTATTTAACTCTTCCAACATTTTCCACTCAGCCATTGCTTCAAATTGCATGGAAAGTTTGTCACTCTCTGCCAGCTTTCCTTTTGCTTTTCAGCATCAATTTCCTCCCAAGGCTTTAACTTATCTTATTTTCTTGCTTCCCCCCTCCCTTTTCAGGTCTAAAGGAGAGGCTAAGGCAATGTTTCTGCGTCATGAAGGGTTTCTTGGGGCACTGGGTGCATTCATGAGCTATGAAAAACATTCTCTTGGTGACCCAATGACCCCTCAATCACTGCAACAGTTTCCTGTCAGCACAGCCTATCTAGGAGATAAGATTTGTTACTCGCTAAATGGGGATTTGACAGATAATGAAAGTATAGAATGTGGTGTCTTTGCAGCTTAGTTTCTGCAGCAGAAATCTCTCTTAGGGTTGCATATGGCCAGACCTGGCAATTCTGTATCAGTGACCAACTTCCCCACCATGCAAGATAAGAGTCATGAGGTTACTGCATGTGTAACATAGTCGAAACATTCTAGACCAATAGTTGAAATAGAGAAGAAAGCATGGAAAACGATAAAACAATGAAGCAATAAGGGCGGCGGCTGATGACTAAGTAGAGTTCTTTGTAACGTCAGTGTCTAGATTTTCTTAGTTTTATGTACACAAGGTAACTTAATTAGAGAAGTAAAATTAAAACTCTTTCACCAGGATTACTGAATTTTACTCGTTATATTAGTGGCTGTCTGATAGAAGGTTAGTAGTTATCCGGTCCAACAGCAAAATTTAACAGCATTGACTTCTATTATCCAAGGCCTGGTTCGAAGGCTTGCCTGGGAGCACAAGATAATGTCCTGCAAAATTCGGACAAGTCATCAGTTCTGTATCATCTCTGTTTTCACCTTCTTACTCTTGGTTGAAGTCATTGTTTATTATATAAAGACACAGCTTACAAACAATAGCTAGGAAGAAAGTTTGAGTGAAGGCCGGTAAAATGTATACAATTAACAGCTTTAATTACAGGAACATTTTGGTGCGATGTAAATTAGAAGGCTTCTAATAAATAAAATTCAATGCTCATTTTATCCTACTCAGCTCTTCCTCAACTTAATTTCTGGAGGTTGATCTGTCCATGAAGGATTTTCTCTCCAACCTTGTAGTTGTCTTTCCAGATCAACCTCCAAGGCTGTAGATGCTCTCTCAGGACAAAGAGAGTCGAGTTTGCGCTCTCATGTTTTGCTAATTTCATGAGCTATGCTTGTGACGGGTTTTTATTTCTTATTTTTTCAGAACTTCAATAGAAAATCAACATCTACACCAGCAGTCTATAGTATTGACCTTAAGATCATTCTGAAGCTTGAGGCAGCTTCACAAAAAACGAAGAACTAGCTGGATCGACCATTTTCAGGCTTGTGTTCATCCTACTCTTATGAACATCAATGATTTTCTTGATCACTTCAGACTTAGTTATTTGAACTTGAAATTCTTTTGTAAGAAAGAGTTTTAAGTAAGATGATCTTCTTATGTCAGCATTGTTGATGTGGTGATATCTTTTAATTAATAACATGAGAGAAACATATTAATTGGATTTAGGTTAAAAAAAATTAATAAAAAGTTTCACATATTTTTTTTATTATATTAATTGAATAATAAAATTTTTTATTAATTTTTTTAATTTAAATTCAATAAATATGTTTCTCTCACTTCATTGATTGAATGATTTCATTATGTCAGTAATATTAATATAGTAAAACTATCTTACCTAAGAATCTCTTCTTTCCTAAATGTAACTCCATTTGATACTTAAAAGGTTTGTCTTTTCTTTACTTTATTCCTTTTGGTAAAAATACAAATGCGGTTCTGTTATCCAATAACACACTACTAATATCTGGCAAAGCAGAGAACAGAGCTAGGATGTTATCACATATTTGTATTGACTTATGATCAAACAGCACTGACTTTGTCAGAATTAGCCGTAGGAACTGCAAGATAACTATGATTTTTGTCACTGCTCCTCATTTCTTTGTGAAAGCTAGTGTTTAATCCCACCTGAAACCTCCATTTCTTGGGGACCCTTTGCGCAATGGGCAATAATTACCAGGCACTGCACATGTAACAGCTGACGGATCAAAGCTGGTATAACAGAGAATGTACATTAAGCCCGTTTCAAGCCCAGAATGGTTTAATATTGCTCAAAGCCTTCAAAGCAATCTAGGGAGTCAAGCAAGCAACTAAATGATCAAAGTAACACGGTAAAAATTTCAGGGTGACCATACTTCAAAGGTTACACTTAAATCAAACGTCGAGTCTGCAGAGTTAAAGTAAGCTAACCTACAGTGAATCACCATAAGAAGGAAGTAATGCAACCATACACCAGTGACTTAAAACAGCAATAATCTCCCCTTGCAGCAAACAAAAACAGAGTACTTCTTCGGCCATTGTTTGGATGACAAATTGGTAGTTCATTTAGTTTACCTGAGAATACGGAGAAAACAAAAACTGAGCATTGAGTTGTTTGGCTCCACACCACGCCTTGCAGCTTTGTACATACAATTTGAGCTTAAAATTCCGATGATTGAATTTGCGTCGGCTCACAATAAGGTAGAATGACATGAAAATTAATGGGTACGGGCGCTTAAATCAAATTTATTTAACAGACACTTTTTATTGTCGCGGTTCAATCCTCAGTGTGTCTGAGCAAGTGTGTTTGCATACACGTGAACGTGAGAGAGGACTAACTTTTTCTTCTGCAACTGTAAACATTAAGCATTAACATCATAACATAATCCCTTACTTCTAGGAAGGTCAGGATAAAATAGCATTTAATACCAGGACCAAATGCATCCACATTTCAAACCATCGTTTTCATCTATGTAACTAACATACATGTACTTTAAAGCTTGTCTGGAGAGAACAATTTGCAGCTAACGCTGCTATTACATATTGACCATATATTGCACAAAAGAAGATAATCCATCTGGATTAAGGCAAGATGAATAACCTCAGTTCTAGTACGCTCTAAAACTCGATTATCTCAAGCTTTGAAACAGACTTCCCCATCACAGATCCATTCATCCTTGCTGGAATTCTGTTCCTTGGCATTATCTTTGGTTCCTTCCAAGGAACAGTTAGGATGGAGACAAAAGTCACACTCATCGCAGCTGAATGCCCACACACTCCCTTCTTCATCACATTTATCACAGCCATAAAACTTGCAGCGAGCAAGGACAAGCTCATGCTCCTCGTGGAGTGCATGCTTCAACTTCTCAGGCCACCCCTTTGCCATCTCATCATATTGTCCTTCAATCTCCTTCATACGCTCTTTAGTAAAAGGATACGCATCAGCTCCATGGGCTGCAATCATATCTCTGGCTTCCTTTGTGATAGTTCGGCCTGTTGGTCCAATGGCAACAAGCATAGGAATACCAAAGACCTTGAATTTGCGACTTAAGGATTCCTTCCTAGCATCACCAAAGGGAAGTGCCAGCCATGGCATTCCTGAAAAGTAATCATTAAAGGAAGTTTGGTCCCTGTCACTAGAGATAAAACCACTTCTAATGATTCATTCCTAGCCTTAATCTTCTGGTATGTTTCAGTAAGTTTTGGAAGAAAGGCACGGCATGGAGGGCACAATATGCTGAAAAGTACAGGAGGATGACCTTCCCCACTAGATCAGACACTGGAATCTGAAAACAGGAGTACAAGTCAGCATTTTGAGAGAGAGCGAGCAACAGAGGAGGGGCAACATGCAAGAGGGTTTAATATGTACAAAGTGGATAAACTTGCATTTTAGCATACTACATCTCAGGGCAAGACCCAATTGATGGATCCAAAAGGTACTACAGTCGGATGAAGCATTTAATACTTTAGAGTAACATACCTTGACTCCCTCTTTCCCAACTACAAAATCTAGATCTCCAGAAACCAAAAGTGATGCCAGTGTTTGTGCTTCCTCTCTTGCTTTCTCAATTTCAGCAAGCTCAGCAAACTTTTCTGGGGTGAAAGGGAAAGCCTGATCTCCATGTTCTTCTATGGCTTCAGCAACATTAGAATTCAGAGTCTTCCCATCCGGCCCAATAATCACCAGAGTGGGAAGGCTGGTCAGCTCAAAGTACCGTGCCAGCTTCTCACAGCTCTTGTCCTTGAAGGGCAAAGCTAACCAAGGCATGCTTTCTAAGCTTTGCATGAATGATTCTTCCTCATCATTGATATCAACACAATTTCAAAGTTCTCCCCCTTTTCTTTCAGTTTCTCATAAACCTCCATAAGCTTTGGAGTAAAATCAGCACTTGGCTTATACGAAAACATTGAGAAATAAAGACCAATTATCTTCCCTTCAAGATCTGACACAGGTATCTTGTACACAATCAAGAACAAAATTCAGATTAGGGAAAAATGAAGACATTTCAAGACACAATCCAAGAAGATGAGATTAGCTTTAAGCATATTTCAAATAATAAGCCGTGTAATCACAAGTTACCTTTTTCCCATCAGATGAAATTACAAAGTCACGCAACTGGGAGACCAAGACAGATCTCAAGGATTGTTCCCTTTTGGCTTGTTCTTCTTGCTCCTTCATTTCTTTGATCCTTTCTG
The DNA here is from genome assembly GCA_032402905.1 of Khaya senegalensis. Taxonomy (NCBI): domain Eukaryota; kingdom Viridiplantae; phylum Streptophyta; class Magnoliopsida; order Sapindales; family Meliaceae; genus Khaya; species Khaya senegalensis. Next base: position 769,075 of record CP135534.1, on the reverse strand, counting down.
TGGTAAAAGGGTACCCTTCCACTCCATACTCTCGAACTAATTCAACTCCACCATCAGTCAGAACTTTCCCATTTTCATCAAGAATCACAAGGTGAGGAATTCCCATAACCTTGAACAATTCATCCAAATTATCACGTGTCTCTGAATCAGAAAATGGAATTGCAAGCCATGGCATCTTGGAGAAGTACCCATTGAATGACTCCTCATCTTCATCACCTGAGACAAAAATGACCTCAAAATCACCTTGAGGAGAGAGTGCACGGTACACCTCTGCTAAAGTTGGTGTGAACCGCTGACATGGGCCACACCATGATGCTGAAAAATACAGCCCAACCTTCTTTCCCTTCAAACTGTCAATTTTAACCTGTAAATTTTGGAATGTAAAAGGCAACACCATTTCAATCATTTAGTCAATAAATTTCTTACTTGACACAGTAGTTTGTATAAGCAAACTCATCAAAAAAAAAAAAATCCAGGGCATGACCAACACATTATGCAAACTTTGTGCATCTAAAAACACTTATAAAAATGTTTCAACTGCTGAAGTCAATTAAGCTGCAGATATCGTATGATGTCATGCACAGTTTAAAAGTAAATAGTTGGAAGCTTTTCATGATATTTGCTTGTTTAGTACCAATCAATTCACTTATTGGCAATTACAAATTAGCCAACATCTAATTCGTCACATCTGCATTTCCTAAATTTCATTAAACTGCATATATCAGGGCAGACTTGTTGAAGTACCATTATTAAGGAAAAGCATACTAATGAATGGCCTTAAAGACTGGCCTTAAAAGACTTTGTCGAGTTGAACAGAAAAACAAGAAGAAGCAAAATATCATAAAATTTCTCAGCAAATATCATTTTAGATCAATTTCATCAGAGATTCCAAATCCACATATGTTCCACATTTTCACCAATTCTTCTTGAAATCACAAAATAACCCACCTAAGTTACAGGGCAAATGAACTAATTCAAGCATCCTACTAAAAAAAAACTAAACGAAACATACACAAAAAAAATAAAAATAAAAAAAATTCCCATGCCGCTGAAACTGACAAAAAACACAAACTTTAATCATGTAAAACGTAAACATAGTTACCTGATCGCCGTTTTTGCGAATGAGAAAATCCCTCTCCGAAGAAGAGACAAGAGATTGAATATCGTGGGAATCTCCTCCACTCTGCATCTGGGACACCGCTGCCTTCACTGATAACTGATTCTCGTAAATGTTTTCAGAGTGGATTAAAGAATTGCAGGGGCACTCCAATACAGTATATGGGATAAAGTGGGATTTTTCTTTCTGATTTCAAATGTAAACCGACGACGATGGGTAGTTTATACAGATTTTTCTTTGAGACTAAGATATGCTGGTCAGCTAGACTCTGCGTAGGAATAACGTGGACCACCTTTGTCTGCGTGTCGACTGCTTATTAGATCGTCTCTGCCTGCTTCCTTGCCCTCTTGACTTTTGAGTGCTCTTACTTTTCTTCAATCATTATCATTTTCACTTTCATATATTAATTACAGTAATAAAATTTAATGCATTTCTTAATAGGAAAAAAAAAATTAGTCAAACATTAATTCACAAGTCAATCTGTCTAAATGTCGTAATCACATGCTGTAATATTCCTTGTGTTTGTAAGTACTGCTGAAGATAAACTTGTGAACCAATCACCCACCATGTTGGAGCAACTGACGGTAAAGTTTATTGCTTAACTTGACCTATACTAAACAGAAGCTGAAGCTGGGCCTTCAGTCGTCTTCGCTAACTTGTTTATGAAAGGTTAAGCATTAGTCCAACCCATTAGCCAGTATAAAAGATCAGCTGCTTCATGTGACACGTCCATCATCATCCTAAAAGATTCCTATAAAATAAATAACACCTTCTAGAAATTAATATAAGAAAAAGCTCCAGCGAACAATATTTATATAGTTATTACAACAAAATTTGAGCATACGTCGGACTGATTGCTCATTTAAGAACAGAAGGGGAGGAACTATAGCAGATTTCACGTGAGGATCACACGTTTTGACGGAGGGAGGAGATGAGACTGAGAGAACTGAAGCTGCTTTTGGGGAAGATTACTTGATTGAATTTGCGAGGATAAGGTTTTGTAGTGCTCGGTATAGATTTGTCACAGGCAGAAACTATGTAAGGAGAGTCGTATGGGTCTTTAAGGAGGAATTCATTACCGATAGCAATGTAGCGGATTTGGTTTGGGGAATGTCAGGAAAGATGTTGGTTTGAAGCCATCGTAGGGAGACGATGGAGTTGCCGGAGGATGATTCCGGTGCCTGAAAAAGACTGTAAAGTGGACGGATCAGTGTTGAAGATGCGTATGTTTGTATGCCATTTGATTTGAGAAGGTTGACAACTTCGGATGGTGGTGGAAGGTTGTTTGCGACGCGGCCATAACACGTTCCAATAGGTGCAGCCACTGCAAGAAGAGGAATTATATGGGTTATTCAAATAGAAATCATGAATTAACTTATAACATGAAGAGTTTACAGTGAACATCGACAAATGCATACGTAAGATCTTATAGAAAGAGTTTCAATATAGCTGTTGGAGAAGGTAGAAGTAAGAGAAGTGATACGAAAATTAAAATTGAAGCTTGAATCCATTTACCCTAAAGTATGAACATGCAGATGATCACTTTGAATTCTGAAAGGTTGAGTTGAATAGCTTACATATTTATGGTCGAAATGGATGGTATTGATACATAGCAGGTATTATATGGTTCCAGAGTTGCATTTTGATTTTGGATTAATTTAGGATTAAAGTTCTTTTTGAGCTTAATTTGCCCTTAATTCTTTTGGTGGGGTTCTCTTCCTTTAGCCGAAAGTCCTTTGCCTCCACAAACAGAGCTTTTGCTTCCCAATTTTTCAGGGTTCATCAGCAAAGAAAATATGTGGTTTCACACTTATATTACTGGTGGAACAACCAACCTTGGCATGCCGAACTTCATTAAGAGCACTCTAAACTTACCCTGCATAAGAAAAACATACCATGGAGCCAACCCACATATTCTTTAAAGCCTAAGATCAAATATTTGCTTCAAACAGTACCACATTTGTCTCAGGATTCTGCTAAATTGTGTTGTCTACTGGTCTTAGCAACAACTCATCAACAAAAATTCCACGTGGACTTTATATCCTCTCCCAACCTAAGGTCAACTTAAACTTTGAAGAAAATTGCAACAGACAAACATGTCTATGGTCAAGTTCTGTCTTTGTTAAACTACTTTCGGATAAACTATAAATCACAGATTCATCTACGTGTATACTTTTGGTAAAAAGTTTAGATATCTTCGAAAAGACCCATAAATCGCACCATGGACTGACCTTATTGCCTAAACTTTTATTTATCCCAAGCAAACAAAAATCTTGCTCTTTGCCTTCAAGATGAGGCACTACAGAGTCAATCACTTCACTGACTTCAAATTGTCTTAAGGATGTTAGTTTTTGTGGTACAAGAGTGAACAAAACTGGTTCCAGGCAAATCCTGATTCCAGATCTTGGTGAAAAGCAAGGAAAGTTGCATACTGCTTCGTGAATTTTGCATGTTCACGTGGTAGGTAGGTATGCGAAAAAATAAATAAATAAATAAATAAATATATATATATATATCTTAAAGGGGGACAGCCCATTAGATTCTAAATGTAACTTGCATGTTCTTTTATAGATAAGTGCATACTTACTGTTTTATATGGTTTCTTTAATCATCAGAAGATGTATCATCAAGCTCAGTCCATTCTAGCAGAATCTTCTTTGTTAAAGCAAGGAATAAATACGCCAATTATGCAGAAGGCGACCCCATTAAGCAGATAAGCTTCTATATGGGAAAATGGAGCACGATACATGTTACACAGATCCCTAAGTTGAACCCATGTTTTGTCTTTCCAGAGTTACTTCGAGCCTCACAATTTGGACCAAAAATCCAACTGGTCCAATCCAAATTTGAACAAAGCTTATCAGTAACTTTAATTCAATGTCGTGATCAAATTATTTTGGAATGTCGATTGACAAGTTGTTTGTAACGAAGCTGAATCCATCAGATAAAAAGTAGATGAATGCATATAGACTTTTATGATTGTATGATTTGCACAGGAGATTACATTATTCCATACCGATGATTAGATGCCAGCGCCTTGTAACATTGTACCCAAAACGCTGCTTTTTTAATGGGCGAATTAGATATGCGTGTCAAAATGTTCCAAAATCTTAACTTTATCTCCAAGCAAGTGCAAGTACACCTTCTTCTGCAGTAAAGAACCATACAAGGAATATAATTAGTTGTCGCTTTATTCAAAGAACCTTCCATCTTTATTGAATTGAAAAACCATATATTTGAATTGATCAACCATGGCATTACCCATTATAACTTTATACATTACCTCTTCTCACAGTCACAGGCAAATATTATTCTTACTTGTCTCATGAGTTTTGTCCAAAGTCTCTCTTTGTCTGCACTCAAAGGACAACAGCTGAAGACTCATAGTAAATCCAGGCCTTCTCAGCTTTTCTCTTCTCGCAACCAAACTACAAGATGTCTACTATGTCTTCATCTCAACCACAACAATCCGGCCTGGTTTATCCCAACAATGTTGCAAGGCCGCCCCCTTCCTCGTCATCCCACTCAGGTGGATCTTTTGGGACAGTTTTCATAGTCCTGGCTGTAATTGTCGTCATTTCAGGTATTGCTTGCTGTCTTGGACGACTCTGCAACAGACGCTTTCACAGAGAGAAACCCTCCAGAAATAGTCACAACTTTCATCACAATGAAAGGCCAGACAACGTCCTGGAATTCGAGCATCCAAAGAGAGACCAGAGCTTTCGTCCCAGAGAAAGGGAAAACAGAGACCTGGAATTAGGGTTTGACAAGAATATTGCAGCTTCAAAACCTGCAGGGACTGGAGAAATCAGAACTTTCAAACAGTTTGGAAATGGAAATATCAGGATTGAACCAAAGTTTGCTGATTATGGACAGCCCAAGTCCACTGCATGATTCAACAAGACGAGGAGCACTGAGTGATCTCACCTTCCCATTGCCATCCTCGTAAATCTATCAGACAATACTCATCCTATATCTACCTTCTTCTCGTCCTTTCTAGTCTATGTTCTTTTAATTTCTACAAGCAGCTTGAATTATGTAATTATCTCTGTTAACACCATAATACAACTCATAGCCATTTATTGTGAAGAACGTTGGCCGTTTGATTTAGCCTTGTAGAAATTTGTACAGCTTTGATCGATGTATCATTGTGCCGTTTTAATAAAACAGAACAGATCGTACTAATAATCCCTTGCTTTGTATTACTCTCCTTGAAACAAACATCTCCTCCATGCGCGATTAAAGGAAATGAACAGTACCGAATCACTCGCAAGGAATTTATCACAGGCTACCTGGGGTGATGAATCCACATGGAAAGAGAAAGAGTAACAAGTGTTACTTTCCATTTTGCTAAAGCAAATGAATTTTGATGATTGTACGTAGTTACGTTAGCTCTCAGTAAATCTTTTTTGAACCGTTCGATGGCTGGTTTTGACAAATGACGATTCTGGTAGTGAGTCAAAAACTAAAACTGTTTCTGCAGTTACGGGTAGCCACTCTCTCTTTGCTGCGGCATCAGATTCCTCGCTGTCGCGGCTGATTTTTTACGGATTAAGACGATACTTTCCCAAGGTTTCACCGTGAGAAAGCTGGTTACACTTGTCTTGTAGAGAAAGAAACTTAGAAAGTTATGGAAAGAGAGACATGAAATGAAAGTTCTCTGTTACTAAAATTTATACATCATCTATAAAAACCCAGAAGAAACTCAACAAATAAAGATAAGAAAAATTATTTTTTTTTTCAGCTTTAAAAAACTTAATGCTTTCAATGGTTTTTGTAGGTTCATTGAATGGTTGGGTTGTTGTTGCAGTGGAGGTGTTGGTACTGGCTATTATGGCCATGTTAAGATCAAAGAAGAAAGTAGAGAAGAACAGAAAGTTTTACTACAATTCAACGATTTGATAGATTTTGTGTTTCAATGACGAGACAATACTTGATGTTTTCAGATACCAAAAGATCAGAACATCATAGAGTTAGTCATAGCTCAATTTAATGTTCCTATAGAGCATAAATTTGTGCCTGAAGGAAGATATGCCAGTGTGAGCCTCGACGAACAATGTCTTGATCGTTCACTTGAAGAGTAATTGCGTAATATTGCATCTGCAATGCGGTTGTTAACTTGCATTCCAGGGATACAATTTCTTCCTGCAGTAGCCCATCCTAACTATGAGGGATTAGACAGTGGTTTCATTCCTTCAATTGAACATCCATCACTAGATTAAAATAGTTGCTACATTGACTCAAAAGTGCTCCTGAAGCAGCCTATCAGAAAAGGACAAAATATCGAAAACCAATCTTCTGGCAGCAAAAGACCGAAGTAAAAAAATCATGTGTTGAAGGAAGAAATGGGGTTGGTCTTGGATTGCAAGAAAAATGAGGGTGAGAAAGATAACAAGGGAGGTAGCCAGAGAAATAGATGAAGGCACCAGGTACTTGCATCGTACTGAGCACAATAAAAGTTCCCCAGAATGCGAAAGGAGAAAGGCAGAGGTACAGAAATCTACCAGCAGAACCTCCAGCAGAACCTCTAATTTAGCTGTTGCATGTCTCAAAACTATTATGTCCTTTATGTTCTTAATCATGAAAAGCAGGTGGGCTGTGAATTTCATAATTTTAACATACCTCTTCATAATTTTAATATTTTCCAAAAAATATTTCTTGTGTAACAATTCAGACCCAATAACTACTGAATATATATTATCCGTTTTGAGCACACAGTCTATCACAGGTTTGTTTTTTGAAATTTTATAACCTAAAACGCATCTATTTAATTAGGAGAACCCAAGATATATATCATATAATTCAAACTCACTCGCTAGCGATATGGGATATAAAGTTTCGAAAAATAAACTCGTGATGAGTTATGTACTCAAAGCGGACAATATTTATACAATAGTTGTTGGGTATGAACTGTTACATATAGTATCAGAGTTGGCACGCGATCCGATGTGTGAATGTTCTATCATTATCTATGATATGTTTACTGATATGTGAATGTTTTGTATGGCCCCCTCACGGGGACGTAAGGTCCAAAGAAGGGGAGAATATCACATCTCATATCGTTAGCGGGTGAGTTTAAATTACATAATATATAGTTTGGGTTCTCATAACTAAGTAGATACGTTTTAAGTTACAAAACTTGAGAATAAATCCGTGACAGGCTGTGTGCTTAAAGCGGACAATATCTATTCAGTAGTTGTTGGGCCTGAACTGTTACATATAGTATCAGAGCTAGCCCGCGACCTGATATGTAGATGTTCTGTTATGATCTATGATATGTCTTCTAAAATGTGAATATTATGTCTAATCCCTCACAAAAATTCGAGGTCCAAAGGGGAGGAGAATGTTATATCCCACATTACTAGCAGGTAAGTTTAAGCTATATAATATATAATTTGGATTCTTCTAACTAAATAAATATATTTTGGATAAAAAAAACCCATAAGAGACTGTGTGCCAATATTACCACATTCAATGACAAGGTCCTGAACATTCTCACTCTCTCTGATAACATGAAACAAAATATATAGAGAGAGAAGAACGAAAAATATTTTTTGATTGTTGCTAGCTGGTTTAATACATATAATGTCAAGTGCTGAAGGATTGTAAGGAACCACACATGACTCATCTAAAGATAGTTCATGGATTGTTTTTCTTATACTGGGACATTTTTAGTTTTCCTGTCGGGCACAAAAGGAAAACATTCGACCGAAGAAATTGATGGGCTCATTGATTAACAGGGTAACGTAACAGATATGAAGTCCGAGAAAGGAAAAGAAAATGAGAGAATATTGTAATCTCAGAGAACAAAGGGTTCAACTGATAAAGTCTAGAGCTCCTCCGTTCAATCTAAATTCGCTTTAACATTGTTTTATTACCCCTTCCAAGCCTGCAATCACTAGCGATGTTTGACTATGACTCAACTTTTAGCTGTTGAAAGTATGAACTTGGTAGTGTATTTCCCTCTTCTTGCTGGTTTCAAAATGGCAAACAGCGTAATCAAGTGGGTCTTGTATTGTTGACTGTAAGTTATGTTACTATCTCTTCATCTATTTGAGACTGCAGGGCAGACTGATTTTGTAATCGTATGACAAGTAACTGTTAAAGGCAATATTCTGTAAATGAAAAGGGCTTAAAATTGAAAGAAGAAACAAATATGGCTGAAATAACATATGCAGACTTACGTTGCTATAAGTTATAAACTCGACATAAAAATCATAACTTTCTGACAAGTATGCACTCAAAAATGAACCACCCACAAAAAAAAAAAAAAAAAGGGGAATAAAATCGCAGTTTACAATCTTCACCATTCTCTTCTAGATCATTTGAGGGAACTGAAGAATGCATCTCTATTTCCCATAAAAGATAAAGATTTTGTTTTACACGCTAAGTAATTATGGATCTGGTCAGGCAAAGATTACCAGTCAGACTTTTCCCAGTATTCTGTACGTAAGATATAATGCGAAGAAGAATCTAGCTGGTAGACATATCAGGAAATTCACTTGGTTAAAACCGACGACCATAGCGGCCTAGACCCCCGCCGTGTCTCTGCTCACTAGAATTTTGGTTCATGGCTCGAGTTTCTGACTCACCACTGGTGAACTCCCCCGAAGCATCCTGAGACCTGTATGAAGCTGAGTATCTACGGGATGCATCCCAGGAAGTGTAATCTCCACTGAGTTCAGAGCTATCTCCACACCCAAGTGCCATCTTCCTGAACATCATAATGTCTTCATTGTATTGACCAGAGTCGTAAACGGTGCTCTGACCATATTTCACACCATTGCTGAGATCAGACATTTCTCCTTCACTGTCCAATGCTCTTGCAACCTTCAAGAGAATGAGAAAAAAAAGTCATTGCTCAACTCTCAAAACAGAATTAGCAGTTGAAAATCGCCAGTTCCATTCGGGGTAAATAAGAACCCTGATAACAAGAGCAGCTGAACAAATGCAGAAGACTAGTAATATCACCTGAACCATGCGAGGACGCTTTGTAGCAGAATGGCGAACACATGCAGCAGCTGATTCAATCATTCTAAACATTTCACTCTCCACATAATTTTTTTCAAGTCGTGGATCAACTAATTCACTAAAATCACAGGTTTCAAGGGCATGAACAAGGTGAGGGCGAGCCTGCCAAAATGATTAAGAGATATTGTTCACAGAGAACCAAGTATACCGTAAAAAGAAACAAGGGTATAACCATCATCATCTTTTAGGGATGAAAGAAGGAAATAACAAAAGAAATGAATAAATTTATCCATACCCATTCAACCAAACTCTCATCCCCTAAAGGCTGAGATGCATCAACTGGCCTACGCCCGGTTATAAGCTCTAACAGCACTACTCCGAATGAGAATACATCTGATCTATCGGTCAATTTTCCACTTGATGCATACTCTGGTGCCAAATACCTGAAATAGAGCTCAGCTATTATAAACAAACTGCTGTAAGTCATAATCTGAAAGAAGTTCAAAACTTGTTTCTTCCTTTCCCAAAAAGGCACTTTTCTTTGAATTTGAAACTATCTTGGGGCAAATGGAAAAAGTGGAAAATCCAAGCAGTTCTCCATTTTAAGTGCTTGTATTAGGACTTTAATGGCTTCAAGGACCCAAAAACAGACAGGGAAGGAAGGGAACATATTAGAAACAGAATTAAAACCCCCAATCTGCAAAAGAACTCAGCTGTGCTGTACACTCAAAACTCACCCAAATGTCCCCATGACTCTAGTTGATACATGAGTCTGCGTGGTGTCATTCAGTTTGGCAAGTCCAAAATCTGCAACCTGTAATTGAAGCAATTTGAATATTACAATGCAGATATACACAAATGCTTAAAAAGAAAAGAAAATAACCCATTTTGAGTAGCTGAGAAACAGAAAAGGATTTGTGAGCACGACTAACCTGTGCTTCAAAATCATTATCAATCAGAATGTTCGCTGACTTAATGTCCCTATGAATAATTTTTGGATGACCTACAAATAAATGAAACAAGAGGAAGAAAGTAATTCAGCGATTCTGATAGCTAAACTACAGTTAACTCTAATTTGAACTTTTAAAGTGCTTCATAAAAATTTTTAACAAAACAGATCGTGTAACGGGACACAAATTTAATTTGTTTTCTTTTGCCTTTTGTGATCTTCAGATGTCAAATCCATTTACTTTAAAAGGTTTTCTGTGTCTTGACTCTGCTCTATGATTGATGGGGCATTCCCAAACCCAAGTATCTTCAGCAATTACACTAGCGACATGCATATACTAGAGATGACTAAAGGCTGAATAATCTTATTAGGTAAATTGTGTCCCATGGTTGCATAATGGAGTGGGGAAGGAATTAATGAGTTGGATTGTTACAGTTATAATCAAATATCACTATGAAATAGGAGTTAAATAATGAAAACGAGAGGGATTGTTCTCCAATAAGTCAGAACTTCAATATACGATGAGAATGAACAAAGAGATACGTACAATCTTCATGTAAATATGCTAAACCCTTTGCAGATCCTAGCGCGATCTTCACTCTTTTTGACCAATTCAGAACCGGCATTCCTTTACCTGATCACCCAAAACAGTAACTGTGTTAATACTTTAGTGATCTAAAGATAAAAATCTGACGGAAGAAAAGAAAAGAAAAGATAAGAAAAGAAAATTGGTTTACCATGCAAATGGTGCTCCAGAGTATTATTTGGAACAAATTCATAGATGAGCAATCTGTTTTTGTCAGAAACGCAATATCCCACCAAAGAGACCAAGTGTCTATGATGAACCCGACTGATAATCTCAACTTCAGCCCTGAATTCTCTATCCCCCTGTCCACTACCAACCTTGAGCTGCTTGACGGCCACTATTCTCCCATCCTGAAGCCGACCCTTATAAACACATCCAAAGCCTCCCTCACCGATGACATTTTCACGGCTAAATCCGTTTGTTATTTCCGTTAATTCTTCATAGGTAAAAAAGGACTTAGAACCAGCTAGTACACCAGAGTCTGATCCCCCACCATGATACTCATGCCCTCTTGTACTTCCATAGCTGTTTCCCAGAGTAATTTGTTGTGGTTGTGCGCCATAGTATGCATCTGCTGGGCCAGAATGTACCATTGGATAATTCTGAGAATAGTAATATCCCTCTGCATGAAAAAATAAACAAAAATTTAAACAATGTATTACCGCAATGAGAACCTCTGAAACAGACATAAAATTTTACCTGTTTTTTCGTTGAAGTTAGGAGGCGGCATGTAATGGCTAATGTAGCTGTCTCGCCTCTTTCTCCTTCCCCTCATCACAAAAAAGATGGCAATTAATGCAAGGACAAATACACCAGCTACTGTAGCACCAATGATTGTCCCACTATCTGAAGTTTCTGTTGTTGGTGGGCTGGAGTGCGAACTGCTAGTTGGCGTGTTCCCACTGGAGCTAGATTTTGTGGCTGGAGATGATCTTTGAGCGGGTGATTCATTTGAAGGGGAAGGCTTGGAATCTGTAGGAGGGCTGAGTGCATTTGAGGATGAATTAGAATGTGGTGGTGAGGTTCCACCTGGAGTAGATGATGGGGGTGGAGGAGGAGCATTTTGTGCTGGGGGAGACCATTGTGAGCCACCGGAATCAGCAGTTCCATTTGTGGGCGGTTGATTTGACGCTGGACTGGATTGACCAGGAGGAGGAGGAGAAGATGATTGACCAGGTGAAGGGGGTGGCGATATTTGAGATTGGTCAGGAGGAGGGGAAACTGGTGGTGGTGAAGATTCTGATGACGATGACGATGGAGGTGGTGAAGATGGTGGCGGTGAAGATGAAGATGGTGGTGGTGAAGAAGGTGGTGGGGAAGAAGGTGGTGGTGAGCCTTTATTAGGAGGTGGTGACTGATCTGACGGAGGAGAGTTAGCTGATCCTCCCGAATCTGACGGTGGTGGTGACGAAGGTGGTGGTGATGCAGGTGGGGGAGAGGCTGGGCTGGGTGGGGGTGATGAAGATGATGATGAGGAGTTATTATTATTGTTGCCACCGCCACCACCACCCCCGCCACTGCCACTGTTGTTATTGTTGTTGTTACTATTGTTATCATTAGCAGGTGGAGTGCCCGACTTCCCTGACTCAGGCGACGACGACGAGGAATCTGGTGGGGCAGGTGGTGACTCAGAGTCTCCCTGTCCTGATGTATTTGATGGAGGACCCGGCGTTTCCGCCGAGTTTGCCATTATTGTCCTTATCTTATTTTTCCTTCAATACTCGGAACAAACACTATAGAATCCAATTCAATTACCCTCAATCCTTTGAATTTCGACTCAAGATTGATAAAATTATAAACAACTAAACAACAATAACAAGATGCAACGATCTGCAATCAAATAAAGACAACAACAGAAACCCGAAACGAAATCAAAGAACAGAAAAACGAAGAAACAACAACAAAAATGAACGTGAATTCTAAGCAATGGGAGAAACTAATCTGTCAAGAAATGGCGACCCCCATTTTCAGACATGATTCCAGGATTTAGGCGTAAGGAGAAGCTGCTTCATTACAGAACAACAACTCCCTAAAATGTCTCAATGTCTGTGTGTGGTTTTTTATGTTTCGTTTCTAGTTTCTCTCAACATCATAAACTTGAAGGCACGATTTCCGTTAATTAACTACCCGGTTGTTCTCATTTTATTTATTCGTACGATCCGCCTCCTAAAGTTTCGGGTTACCGCGCAACAGACAGAGCCGAAGCGCTTCTCTTTCCGGGTAATCCAGCAGGCCCATTATCCGTTTCGGGATTGCCACATCAGATTTGATATATACTAAGTCTCGAGTGACATAATCTTAAACTATATTTCCTTTTTTGGTAAAATGCCTAAAATACCCTTCCTTTTAACGGAACATAATTCATCATCTCTTTCAAAAATCGTGGGTATTTCAGTAATTTAATCACTTCAAAATAAAACACCACCGGCTAACATATTCCATCGATTTTACCCACGAATGAACGGTGTTGGCGTTCAATTGTCTCCTAGTAGTTCTTCTATTGATGGGTAAATTTCAATTCTCAAATGATACTAGTTCTTGCTCGCTAGTATGATTCCTTTTTAAGTTACTGTTTCATTAGGGATGTGTTACATCTGATTCTCTTGCATGCTTTCTAGTCTCTTTTCTAACATTTATGATATCGATTTACAATTTGACAGAGTGCTTTCTTCGGAGTTGGATGAAAAGGGAAAGGCATTTATTGCTATGTCGCATAATCTTGGGGAAGATGGAAGTGGTTCCTCCGGGTTCCAAGCAAATTCATCCGAGTTCGGAGGAATTTGATTCTGGTGTGGACAATCTTACGGCGCCTAGTAGATATATAGTGTGGTGTTGTTGCATGAATTCTCGCATCTTTCTTGACTACATCATCAGTTTCAGGATCCAGTTCTTTCATGGTAAGCAACAATATTAGTTTTATTTGTAACTTTGGGATTTCATATATCATCTGCCTTAGTATATGATGCTAAGCCCTGTTCTGTTTGTGTATGCAAAAACCACTGGCAAATGCAATCAGACCATCATCATCATGGATCGAGTTTCCAACTATTCTAGCCATACTTTCAAGGTTTATACCTGCTCCTAATATGCATCTGGTTGTAAAATACTGTTATGGTTTTAAAGTATTTACATCGTCGTCATTGTACTCTAAATTTTCATACTTCACGAAATTACTTCATTTCTCCTCAATTTTTAGTCAAATGATCTGTGGAAATATGTTTGACCACAGAATCAGATGATTACGCCACAACAATTTCTAACAAATCTGAATCAAGTAGGTGTGCCCAAGTTGTTTAATGCAGCAGTAAAACTTTATAAACATGAGGTATGATTGTTTAGAAGCTGTTACTTCCCGAACGCATGTTATAAATCAATGCAATACCCGACTGTGAGCGATGGTATATGTTACTTGTTCTTTGATGGATCATATACATTCAGTTTGGAACTTCTCTTTCAACAGCCTTTACTTCTAATATACATGGGTTTAGCGCATTCTTCGTTTTCTTTTTCAACCGATGAACTCTTACAGTCATAGTCATTGATGTAGATGGCCATGTCAGAGCATGTATATAGCAGCAAACATTGACTTTGTCTGCTAAATTGAAAAAAAAGAAGAAGAAATATTTTCCAGAGCCACCCATGTTTTTTTAATGTTTGATGCTGAAGAAACTTGGCCAACAAGTAGTCTATTCCTGGGAGTGATATAGACAACACCTTGTCCAGAATTATGACCCCAAAAGAGTAGGAGTCTCTCTTCTTTCACATTGTTGACAGCAACGTTTACTGTAATATATTAGTTTTTGGGAGATATTTGCCATACTATTTATAGTAATTGCCATGGTTTGCCAATGTATGGAGTATAATCCTCTAGTTATACAAATCAATGGATTTAATTTCTTGACGTATATCTCAGACGTCAAAACACAGTCTAACCAACCGGCCAATTCCATAGGCAACCGTACAAATTGATCTCTATGGCATTCTGTGTTGCTGGACAGCTGCCAGGGTAATGCTGACTATCCGAGCATGATATGTATATATATTCAGTCAATATTTTGTTTTTTATTTCCAACCTTCACTTCAAGAATTGTAAGCTTAATATTTAATCTCTCCCATACACGATTTGTCGATTTCTAATTAAAATTCAATGTTTGCAGATACTATCGTCAAGAAAATATGGTAGCGGCAGCAGCTGAGTCAAGTAGAACAAGAAGGGAAGAAGCCTATGCCGAGTACTGGTGTTAATTGCAGTGGTGGAGGAAGTGTAAAGTGGTTCGTTTTGCTCCTGAGTCTCAAGACTAACAGAGAATTTGTAGGGTTAAGGGGCAACGGTTACATCAAACAGTTTACCTGTTAGAGATGATTTGTCAATTGTCACTAATAGACATCCATGAAATGTCAAATTTGAACCATTACGGTTTACTAGTACGCCATGACCAGAAAGAGAACTGACAGTACTGTGGATGAGATGAGAGGAGGTACAGTTTTAGGCTTCGGCATTTCTGTAAACACTCTGGGTTTTTACAAGGGCCCAAAGTAAGTAACCCGTAGCGTGAAGCTGGGCCTAAGATATGGGTGGTGCTAGCCATTCACTTCCCGCAATTCCCACTCTAAAAAACAAATACAAATTTAATTTAAGAGACAAGCGTGATTCCTTGTCTTAAAAAGAATTCTTTACACCCACGCATTGCATTCTGTGCTAAAAGAGAATAGACGAAAGAATTTAAGAAGTTCTTTTCACTATTTGGGTATAAGTGTCACTTGTTAATCTCCCTTCTCAATTGATAAGATAGTCAACATTCGCAGAGAAGTCAAAGCCTAAAATGAAATTGTTTCTTCAACAACGACATCATCTCCAAATGGCTTGTTATAAACCTTAAAAGCCTTAAGATGTATATAATGGTCCATGAAAAAATTTTATATAGAATAATTTTATTATATTAACATAATTAATATAATAAAATAATTTAAGTAATAAATTTATTAATTATAAATAAAAATATAATTTTATAAATTTTTTATTATAATAAATAAATTATATTATTTTTAATTTATTATAAATAAATAAAAAATTTATTTTATTAATTAAATAATTTTATTGTATTAATTATATAAACATAATAAAATTATTTTATTTAAAATTATTTTATATTTTAATATTATAAATGGTTAATGGAGAGAGAAATAAAGAATAAAACCCACGTGAGGGTTATGAAGATTTGATGTAAAATTATTATAATAATTGTTGTTATGTTGCTTAATGTTGTTAAACTTGGAAGTTTTCTAGGTGGCGTTATCGTTCTTTGAAGAAGTTTCCCCTTGTTTTACCGAGAAAACTTTTCGTCGAAGGCAAGGGAAACACCAGACAATGCAAGCACAAAGTCTCGGAATTGTCACATTCAAAATTCCATTCCGAGGACTCTTATTCCCAGTTGACCTGACCAGGTCTTGAATCGCAAATTAATTAAAACGAGGCGCTTTGACCAAAATCTCCCCATTACGAGTCAATTATTAAGGCATTAATAATTCAGAAGCAAAGCTTTCTAAATGCCTATTTAAGGAAACCCCTTCTACCACTACCACTCCCACAAACCACAACTAGCTCAAACACGTATCACATAAATGAAGTGATACATCTTGTCTGAATTTTTTAATACAAAATTTAAAATATATAATATAAAAAAATTAAAATACAAATATATAATTTAAAATTTAAAATAAATTTAATTTAAAAATTAAAAATGGTACTAATTTTAGGTCTCTTTAACAAAATTCATGTTTCTTGACCAAATTCCACTGGAGTCGTGTTGCAAAACAACAGTGGATGTACATGATCATCCATCCCCAGATGATCACTGGGCTTGCTTTTTGTACACCAAACCAGCCATTGCATCATCCATGATGTGTCTTCCCCGATACTATATTCCCAAAACGACGTTGCATCATCGATGATGTACGTTTCTCTCCAAAACGAAGTAAGTGATAAATTATTCAAAATATAAAATTAAAGGTATTATCACATCAAATGGATAAAATATTTTGAAAATAAAGTCAACCCAACCGAGTTGAATCAGAAGCTCTGGAAGAGGACACGTGGACAGATTACTTGTCAATCAAGCGCCACAGGAAATTGAAAGGTCCAAAGTAAAACATGGACCGATGCCGCCAATACTTCGGCCACTGACGCGCTTCGTCTTTGCTTGGTGTGCGTGCCAGCATACATAAATAGCAATGATACAAGGAAAAACCTCTCTGCAAAACTCTCTCCTTGATTCTTCTGTCTCACCATACAAGACAACGACAACAGCAACAGCAACAGCAACAGCAACAGCAACAACCCTCTTGAACACAATGCAAGCGTTCGCTTCTACTAAAGCAAACACCGAAATCTCGGAAGATTTCGAGGAAAAGTTAAAGGTGAATGTTTCTGATGAAAAACAAGAGCCGAAACAAGAAGGGGAAAATGAAGAGGAGTTCTCTTTCGCTTGCACGAATCCCGATGGGTCACCGATTTCAGCGGAAGACGTTTTTCAGAACGGCCAGATCCGTCCGCTGTTTCCCATGTTTGACCAAAGTTTACTCTACCTTGACGGTGACGTGGAAAATAATTCGGAGTCGCCTTCGCCTCTGCGACCTCCTTTGAGAAAGCTGTTTATGGAAGATCGGTCGGATATCGAAACAACGGATGCGACGGAGGAGGAAGAACCGGCAGGGCCATTCTGCGAATGGTCTTCCGGTAATAAAACGGTGAACGAAGCTTCGCCGGAGCCTTGCAAGAAGAGCAACTCAACTGGATTCTGTAAGCTTTGGAGATTCCGAGGACTTGTTCTCCGAAGCAACAGCGACGGCAAAGACGCATTTGTTTTCTTGAATAGTAACAACAATATTAACACGTGTAAAAGTGAAAAGCCAGAGAAATCTAGTGAAAGGTCCGAGAAGTCAAGTGAAAAACCTGAGAAATCTTCAACAAGCGACAAAACGACGAGGTCGCATAAAACGAGTAAGGGTGAAAAGGGTGAGAAAGTAGCAAGGGTGACGAGAGATAACAAGAAGGCGAAGGCTGAAACAATGTCGTCGATGTACGAAAAGCATTACGTGAGGAATAGGGTGATGAGAGAAGGTGATAAACGCAGGTCTTATTCTCCCTACAGACAAGATCTGTTTGGCTTCTTCACTAACGTCAATGGCCTGAGCAAAAATGTTCATCCTTATTGAACCGAGCATGGCCTGTAATTATTTTTTTTTAAATCTGTAATTAGAAATGTAGTAATTTTTATTTTTTTTGGGAATTTCATAGATTGTAAGTTAAGATTAAATTTATTTGTTTTTAATAATATTCTCATGAGTTGATATGAATTTTCCATTTGATTACTACATGCTATTAAAGAGTGGTAATTGTGATTGTGCTGGTGTTTTTGACTGGTTCCATGCTTCATTGATTCTTCTTCAGAGTTCTGCATTGACCCTTCTTTTAATTAAAGAAACTAAAAAGCCAATTATTTGAACATCTCCCCTCATTTAGCCCAAAGAATTCAGGTTGAATTTACGAATTACCAATGTTTTATAATCAGAATTAATCTGCAAATGGCCATTTTTATACAAGCCAACGTTTGAAATCCAGCTCTAATCTTGAGACATTAATGGCAGACAGTCCGCAGTAGTGGGGCGTCTGGGAAATGGCAAATGGGAAATGGGAAATCGTTAGTCAGCTTTCAAGGAGGATGGTCCGGCTAGAATTTGGTCCAGCTTCTGAAAAAGAACTCACAATAAGAAATCCCATCCCATTCTCTTAAAATAAGAGAATGTCATGTCAACGTCTAAGCCAACATCTGTCTCTATGCTCCATCTTCCCCATGAAACTTCTCTATTAGTTTATCATGCCAATGCACTTTCCTTGATTGAAAACAAAATTAAAGTTTTGGTTGCCCTGCCATCAATCAAATGCTTCAAATTCAACAAGTTAGAGGAGAGTGATTTCGAAAACGATGTTAAGCTCAATATAGAATTTCTAGAAAATGAATTTTAGGCCAATGACAATTGCGGAATGAAAGACAAGGACTAGAAATCTATACCGTATCAGCTTTGGTTCAATACTAGGACCATACATACAGAACATAAATGGCTCTATAATCTTTATACCCTGCATCAACACCGACGTTAATTCATAATTAATATGGCTAAAGCACAAAATATTTTAGAAAATATAGCAAGTTATTCTAAATAACCCCCCTATTCGTTACTTAGAAGGTGCATCAGTTATCATTCAACTATAATTTTGTTATGGAATCTTTACCATACTCCATAATTCAATGTCCATGATTGAAGACACCAACTTTAAGTGCTCTGGTAACGTGGACATAGATCCAGATTCAATCAACTCGATGAGTCTAGAGAGTAAAGTCTGAGAAAGGCTGAACAAAGATAAAGCACCTGAGTTGTGGGTCAAGAAGTACTTCCAACGCTTCATATACAGTCTTCATTGCGCCCACCTGCACTGATGATGGTGCAATCACAATTCAATCAAGCGTAACAAGTGAAAGTATAACTCGTGTTGTTCAAGTATAGTAGTAGTTTCCTTGTCATTATCATGGTGATCAGATGCATCATGCATATGTAATTAGAGAAAGCATAATTCCTATCGGAGCTTATATATCAGCATCGTAGTGTAATCGTAATGCAGTTAGGGACAAGCAAATCTCATTGGTTTGTTGAATGATGGCAGAGCTGCGTTCTCTTATTTACATACTTTTCAAAAAGGCACTCATTGGTTTGTTCATCAGCATTATAGTATACTGGTTTCCAAGCCAAGCAATCTTGTCACAGTTGTGTCCCTGTTCACTTGTACTAAGTAATCTTCTCTCTTGTTCATTTACATGCATACCTGCATTTGTTGAAATAGGGAGACAAATCAGCGTAAGTCTAGGATTTCAAACCTCAGATTCGAATTTTTGTGGACATTAGAGCAGTACTCGTAAATGGGGCTCCCATCAGCTGGTTCTTTGTGAGGATGAAATACCTCCCTCTTGACACTCTTCAGCACGCTCATTCCACCAGGATCAGTTACCCGAAATTTTCCGTAGCTTCTGAGGCAAGTGCATTGTAGAGTTTAGCATGTGGAACTCAATAACGGTTTACCAAATCTAAGAAACTGAGCTAAGACGATGGCAAAAGCCTCGTGTTCATTACCATGAATGATTAGATGCCAGCAAGCAAGCTCTATGAAGAAGCAAATGCTCCCCAGGTTGTCCTATTTTCCTCCGCCTAATATTGGTTAGAGCTCGATGGCAGGAATTATAGAATGCTGCCTTATAGACAAAGCTCCTCGCTCCTCTTTACTGTTAATGAAGATTCGAGGCTCTATAAGCAAAAGGATATGTTTTTTCGTTGATCCGGGCTGGCTCTAATTCGGCCGCAACCAGTCTAGTTCATCCCTCAAATGCTGATTTAGTGATCTTGAGCCCGCTCGGCCTGAAGAAGCCCTGCTATATTTAATGATTGTTTCCACGCCATTGACGAAAATATACAAAATACTCTTCAAAATCTCAATTAAATGGGCCTGGCAAAGTCTCCCAGTAGTACATGATCGTGCAGAACTGAAGGTCTCCAATATTTAACGGACCAATTTGTTCAACTGAATTTTTAACTTGCATAATTTAGCACTGTCCAATTTCGGCGATCCAATTAAAGGCGTGATCTTCAAGTTGGATACCATTGACATTTCCATTACAACGTTTTCTTTTTCTTGAATTTTGTTCGAGTTTGGCTCGGAACTCCAATTGCTAGTATCCGTTCGATTCCACAACTCATACTCTGATATTTTGTTAATCTCTTGCGACTCAATAGGTTCACTTGTAGTGAGTGCCATCATCAACTGCTTGCCACGCGATCATTCCTGAATCAACGGTTATGAATGTCTGATGGCACCAGCTGCTACGACCATGGCAATGAAGGATGACTGGGGAGGTGCCCATGAACCATGGACTGGCTGCTCATGAGCCATTGTATCATACAAGTTTGTTCTCTTCCCATTTGCTGGTTCTGTTACTCCAACATTTTACGATGCCGGCATGGCAACACGCTGTCACCACTCAACTGGTAGGTAGACCCAAGGTCCTGTGCATAGCTACTGTTATTATCGGACCGACCAACCTAAGGCTGTTTATCAAGAAAAGAAAATTCAGAAAAATGAAACCAGGATATTAACAGTAATTCACTATAGCAGCAGAGAATAAAAAGAGAACCATTCCATGTTGAGAGGCAGCTGTTCAGAACCTAATTGAATAGAATGCTCAATCATTAAAGTCTGGACTTAATTCTACAAAGATGGAAAAAAAAAAAAAAAAAAAAGGCTTACCTTGATTCTAGGAGTCACCTGGGGATTTGGTAATGGTTGGTCAGGGTTTGGAAGTAAATCATTGATCACCTGAAATCAACACCAAAGAAAATAGCACCAATGTCAATCCGAGAAAAAAATTGAATTTAAATTTCAGATACTAGAGGGAGTAGGCTTACTTTTATGCCAGGAGGTGTCTCCCCTCTTTGCTGTCAGGAACAGATGTAATTTGTGGTGTGTTATTTGGCCCTGGTTACACATAAACAAATAGAAAGCTACAGAAAAGTTTAATACTGTCGAACACCCATGACCCAAGAATGATGACATCGAAGAACTCCAAAAAATTTTTAGAACAGTTACTTAATCTGTATGTGTGCAAGAAAGAGAGGATGATAATAACTGCCATAGATGACATTGACAGGATTATTATGAACAAAATATGTTCACAACATGTGGGCATATGAAGCTGTAACAGACCCAGCAAAAAGTAAGAAGAATATAACTAGGAAACAACCCACTAACAATTACACTTCATTAAGCAGTATGACAGCGTACCATTACCAGAGGTGTGCAGCTTGTTTTTTTCTGGCTTTACGTATGCTGATAGCGCAGACTGCCTTGTGCCCTCCAGCCTCTGCATTACATTACTTGTAGACCTCATTTCTGATACTTGAATGTCCAAACGTTTCACTAAGGCCTCAAAGTACCGCCTCTCTGTCAAAGAATAAATTGAGTACCATTAAATGTTACAAAAAAAAATTAAATTTGCACGAAATGATTCGCAAAGAAACACAAGATAGAGTTGAGAGAGAGAGAGAGAGAGATCGCGCTTATTGCAGAAGACAGATACGTGAAATTAATGGATCCAAGTTAATTCAAATAAAAGACCTTTGTTTTTGGCATTCAGCATCTCCTGCTTGCTTTTGCTGCATCAGCAGCTGCAGAGCTGGCTGATTTGGCATCTGCTGTCAATTCCTCAAACAAGCTTGGTTTTCCGGAGCCATTAGATTCTTCTAAAACAACCTTCCGATTCCAAGACTTCAACCTGGGGAAAATAAAGCCTCTAAACACGGCATGCAACATCGAATAGTAAAGCCATATTAATTCTATTGGACAACAAGAAACAACCAAGGGCATCTAACTATATGACCTGGATAGTAAAAGATTTTTTATAAAGTACCTTCGAAAAAATAATTCCCAGTACAAGAAGCAGCAAGAAAACCCACAACAACAAAAGCATGTGTCCAGTTAAACCGAGATGGTGGAGACGTTGCTAGTGCAGTGGCTTGTGGTTGGACATTTGTGAATGCCTTTGAATGAACATCTGTTTTAGATTATGAGCAGACACTCAAGGACATTACACTAGTGATTGTGCGAAGGTAGTAAAGCAATCATCAATTACAAGTGCTCACTGTGTGACTACAATCTATTTTAGCAAGAAGCCCCTGCTAAACTCATCGCTTTATACTGCAAAATCTGCATCATTAATGCAGAATTAATAACCCCCAGATAAGAGTGGAACATGTAAAAATCTTACCTATTCTTCTTGAATTTGCACCCAGTAAGAATATGAGAAAAAGAGAGCCCACAATAACAGAACAAGATCTCCGATGATCATTTGAGTTTGTATCAAAAACGAATCGTCAATTAAAATAAACAATGAGCTTACAGGAACACGACGAAAGGCTTCATCTATCTCCTCCCTCGTAAGGCCCCTCTTCTCAAGAAAAGGAGGCCCGTGAATGACTAGAGAGTTTTTAAATGCAGAAAATTACCAGCCATTTGCACTAGTTCCTCTCTTATTGGTTCATGGTTAATGAATACATGTTCCGTTGAAGCCGCTCTCATGTTATCTCCCTTTTAAATTCTGGCCATCCTCATCCATTATCTTTTGAAATAACATATTCAATATTCAGTCACTTTGATCAGCACAGGCACCATGAAACCACAAACAACAAGCCGATGCGTCAAGACAGAATCTAATAACAATCACATATATCCTTCTGAGGATAAAAAAGTCATCAAATTATCGCTATAAGAACAACAGTTTTTTTTTTTTTTAAGAAAAAAAAAAAAGTGAAAATTATACTAAATTATTTCAAAAATTTTGGCTATAATCTTCACGAAACTACACAAAATAACAAAAAAATAGTTAATTAGAAAAATAATAAAAACATAATTCTTTTAATTATAAATATTTTAATTTAAATGAATCATAATTAATTTTAACTTTAAAATTATATCATATAAAAAATAATTCTCATATAAATACGAAAGAAAAAAATATTAATTAATTTTTTACTCAATTAAATAAATACTAAATATTAAACTCACGCTCAAAATTTAAATTTTTTTTTGTTTTTAATTACACAAAATTAACATATAAAATTAAATAGAATTACTGTATATTAAATATACATAAATAATTATTAATAAATATTAACTATTAAATAAAAATATATTTTTATTAGATGTAATAATTATGGATGAATTTTTTTTTTAATTTTGTAATTAAAGATAATTATGGATGAATTTTTTTTAATCGTGTAAAATTTCATAGTTTCTTGATGTTGTAAAGCAATTTAATTTTTGCCGTTGGCTGGTGGACAGAAGAGGGCGATGGAAAGAGAAAGAAAGGGATGAAGTGTTAGTCTGAGGCAGGCAAGAGATTCCCATCTGCAAGTTAAAAGCTCTTGTTGACACACGTTTCGCTTTCTTTATCCCTATTATCGGATGGCCACTATTTTCAAGTAGTTTCCTGGCTCCCTTTTAGTTCTCCCTCCTCGATTAGCCCCATCCGATTCCAGTAAACTCAAGCTAACCGCAAACTACTTCTCCCTGCTCCACCCTGGTTTCTCGTACTGTTTTATAAGCAGGGCTTGGTGAAAGAAGTCCATTTCTGCAATCCAAAGGCCATTTTCGGCTGCCACCAACTGGTACACAATCTCTCTTTCTCTCCCTCTTCTTCTCAAATTGCGTCAATTTTCGTTTAAGTTTTATTTTGTCCGACGAGCGCTTGCAAGAGCCACAGCAACTACAAGTTTATGACTCTTTAGTTGCCTTAAAGAACAAATATCAAAAGGTCATTGGAATGGAACCCTGGCATACATTTTGAACTCGTTAATGGTGTATCCTGTGGTCTCTTCTTTAACAGGTATAAAGAAGAACAAAAGAGAAAGATGGCTACCAAATTTTGCAAGTGTATGCTGCCGTGTTGTATTCAAAAAGCCCCCGACACGGTAAGATTTACATCTCTTTGTTACATCCCATTTGACATACGGTCATGTATTAGCTTCTACAATGGCAGTTGGTATACGTAATATACAAGAAGGTGGTCAACCAAACCCTCAAATGTCCCCATTAATATTATAGAAAACCTGAGGCCTGACATCTTGCACAGGTATTATTCCCCAATAAATAATTAGTCTGAACTGAATGTATCTGGGGTCGCCGACTTCTTGGCCAGGTCGCATCCATTGTTTTCGCTAAAAGATTTGTGAATAAGTGAGTGCATATTCAACGTCTCCTTTGAAATTTTCTTCTATGTTTTGGGTTTCCCACCTCCGTTTACTCGGTCTCGGTCAATGAAATGGGTATTAGCATTGGAGTTCAACCGACGCCATTAATCTCTCGTACACGGTTATTTGTTTGGTAATTTTTATGGGAATAATAAAAAATTCAGAAGCATAGTGGTCCTGTTTAAGCTCACTTTTTAACAACTAACGATACAATAAATTGCCAAAGAAGAGATTAGTGAATGTGTGATTTAATGCATTGATGCACTTTTCAACATCCTTAAAAATTCATTCTTTGACAACCGAACATAAATTTAGGGCCGAGACTTAAACACAATGACTATAAAATTATTTAATTAATAAGATAAAAAAAATATATTTATTAATAATAAATAAAAAAAAATTAATGTATCATCTTATAAATTTTTTTTTTACTATATTAATTAAATAACGAATTTTTATATATTTTTTATTTATAAATATATTTTTTATTTTATTAATTAGATAATTTTATTATACTAAATAGCAACGTGATAAAATCGTTCAATATTGTCGCACTAGTACTATCCTATTTAAGACTCTCTCTAAATTTATATTCAAAAGTATAATAACAAAAATTATATAATTATTTTTAATTTTGGTCACATTTTTTATATTTTTGTTTAGAATAAATTTAAATGAAATTATTTTATTATATTAATATAAATTAAAAAATTTATTAATTAATAATAAAAAAATATTATTATTTAATTAATGTAATAAAAAAATTTATAAAGCATTTTTTTAACTCTTCGCACACCTTACATCAATCCTCACATCACATGCCTTCTCTTACCGCCCATCACGTTGCTCCTAACAGGCTTGCCCACCGTGACTCCCGCTAACCACTCTTTTTAACCGCCGTCTGCTAACTTGTCTCTTCTTTCCCTTTTTTATTTTTTAATTTTCCTAGCCATTAACTACTCCCTCACGGGGTAAATATGAAAACCATCTAGATCAAACGATGTCCTTCCAAAACAATCCAACGGCCGTGATGCTTTCAATCATAAAATCCCAGCTAGAAATCATGACGTCTATCTACCCCACTCGTTGACTTTAATTAATTAGACACACAAGACGACGCGCTTTCAATGACTTCTATTTGTCGTGATTTAAGCCACAACAGTGAAACCTTCCTTGCATCCTTCCCTGCTAATTGATTCATGATTAATTATTTGTATGAACAGCTTTACTGTAATTGATCAATTAGTCCACTATAAATATTGCCATTATCTAGTTCAGTTTCCAACTCACAAGACTCGTCGGAGCTCGTGAAAAGGTGTGAGCGAGCAAATCAAAACCGCCAGAATCTCAAAGCAAAAGGTTTCTAGAGATTCATTTAGCGTCGATCCCAATTCAGATCATAACCCCATATATATATATATATATATATATATATATATATATACTGCTATAGCTTTTGATTTTGATATCGTTCACGTTCGCAATCATTCTTTTTCTTCGTCTTCTTCTGATTTCTCCTAATCTTCTTTGACAAGTCGTCGTGAATTGTGCTGGTATTGATTGTTGCGTTATTTCGTTTCTGAATTATTGTATTTTTAGTGAGATTTATTCAATGGGTTCCTGGAATTGTTATCACTTTTTCATAATCGAGTCCGTAAAAAAATTATTCAGATAGTTTAGTTGTTGAGCGAACTAGCTTAAATTCATTCATCATACTGTTTTGTTTCATTCACTGAATTTATCTTATTTGTTAATATTTTTTAATTTTGAAATTAGCAAGAAGAAGACATGGCAAAAGACTCGTACGAGACTGCCATTGCTGGCCTGAGCAAGCTTCTCAGGTACTGTGGTTTTTTTTTTTTTTATTTCAATTACTAAATAATTTTCTCTCTCCGGACGGCAGCCAATCCGTTGCCTGTTAAGGCCACTGCGGATCATCAACCGTTATCTGGAACCGGGTCTCACGTTCACTTAGCATGTTATTATAACTAACGATTCTGATCTTTCCTTGATTTCAGCGAGAAAAGCGACCTCAAAGGAGTTGCCGCGGCGAAAATCAAGCAGGTAACGGCCGAGTTGGAAGCTGCCGGATCGAAGTACATCGACCCGGTCGAGAGGATGAGAACCGGGTTCCTTAAGTTTAAGACACAGAAATTCGAGTAAGTTGATACGTTAATTTTTCAAATGACGGGAACCTTCTTTCCCATTTTCCAATTTTCACTGCAGTTATCGAACTGCCCTTTCTATCAGCCAGCCCTTAGAATGACAATTTTCACGAGGGTTATTAAGTAAAATTTGGGAAACACTTACATATTGTTGCACGGCGAGGCGGTAATTGAGGGCAAATTGACTGGTAGTTTTTTAAAATAGTAAGGAAATCAACAAGACTTGTTTAATGGGGAAATGACGTGCTCAAGTTAAGTAGAATACAGCCTCGGGCATTTACTTTTGTAGAAGTTAATAATGGATGGTTGTGATCACTGATGATGCTTTCCTTCTTTTTTTAGGAAGGATACCGATTTGTACGGTAAGCTAGCAAAAGGCCAAAGCCCCAAGGTTGGCACACTTTTATCATATTCAGTAACGGTTCAACGTTTCTGTCACTTTTGGACTTGCATGGCTATTTTTATTCTCCTCCCTTTCCCGTTAAGTTTCATCCTACCCAATCCGAATCCCAATCCATCCATCTGGACAGATTTGAACACAAACCCTTGATTTTTATGTCTAATCATTTGAGCTGCCGAGTTGGTTCCTATTGATTTTATTGTTTCTTTTTGCAAGAAAATGCAATTAATATATGCCTCTATGATTGCATAATTTGTTGTGGGCACTATGGGATGCCAAATTGCAGGGTCTAAATATTTTAAACCATACATGTTAACACAACCGACTTGGACTGGTTTGAGAAAGAAAGCAGTCTTGGATATCATTTTAGAATTAGCCCAATGTGCTAATTTTTTTTCAAATGGTGGCTAACTGTAGTTTATTCATAAATGCAGTATTTGGTATTTGCTTGCTCCGACTCTCGAGTATGCCCTTCCCATATCCTAAACTTTCAACCAGGAGAGGCGTTCATGGTCCGAAACATCGCCAACATGGTCCCTCCATATGAGGTTTGACCACCCTTACAGCTCAGCTTTTATACAGAAGTTTGTGCGTTAGGTATTTTCTGAATTATCTGTTTGTTGACTGGCTGGCTGGCTGGCTGACCTTGGTTGTTGCAGAAAAAATACTCTGGAGTAGGTGCAGCCATTGAGTATGCTGTGTTACATCTAAAGGTGAATGATTGTGATAGCACTGGCTTTTCGTAATATTGTAACTTTATTTCAGCCATGATTTGAATTATTTAAATACAAATAAAATAAAATAATACTCTGTGTTTAGTAGGTTACCATGAGGTCTAGTCACAAGGCTTGCATGCATGCATGCCTGATGCTCCTACACACGCTCCATTTTGGAATCCCAACTAACCTAAAATGATTCCTCTAGAATTTGATAATCCAAGTGCATACACTAATGAGTTAATTTGATAGGATAAGACACCTTATATTGGAATGAGGCTATGAGAGGAGCATTCACTTATGTTCCTGCTCCTTTTTTTCTCTTATTATTATTATTTTTAAGAGTAATTGTGAGTTAAAAAGAAAGGAATGTACTGCAGGTGGAGAATATTGTGGTAATTGGACACAGCCGCTGTGGTGGTATAAAGGGGCTCATGTCTATCCCTGATGACGGGACCACTACTAGGTAAATATTTACGGCCCATCTCATTAACCACAATTTAATTCTCTAAAATTCGGAAATTATTCCAAAGTCATAATTATATTATTAATTATATTATGCTCTCCATGCGACATTAGGATGTTTCAAATTGGTTTAAGCTTTGGCTTTATAATAAGGAACATAAGAGATTACTAATTCCATGTGGTGTCACCATATTCTTGGAGTTGTCAGCATCCAAAAAGAAAATTAAAGCAAGGAGACAACTTGTAGTCTGCTTTTGAGTCCAGTAGTTATTTAAAAGTACTTTGTACGGTGTCAATTGTTCCTTGTGGGGAGTAGAGCACTTCCCGCGGTAGAAGCTATTTTCCTTTTTCACTCTGTTAACTGCTTTTCTAAAAGCTACCGCAATACAGGGGTGCTTTTCTAAATTACTTTTGGAATGGGCCAATTCTTTTCTACAGCTGTTTCGAGCAGCCCATGTGAATTCCACGCAATGCAATTACAATGCCGTATATGCTCCATCTTTTTGATTGGTAGCTCTAGCTTTTGATATGCATTCGTTTGGATACTGCTAGGTGAAGTGAGGAGTGTCACGGGTACCTAATAATTATGTCAAATTAAGTGGACCTGGATGGTAATTAGGGATAAATTAGTGGATTATTAATAGTTGTTTCTCTCTACTGAACTTGCAGTGATTTCATAGAGGATTGGGTCAAGATCTGTTCATCTGCGAAGTCCAAGGTGAAAACAGAAGGCACTGACTTAAGTTTCGAGGAGCAGTGCAAGAACTGTGAAAAGGCAAGTTACATTCTATGCCAATTTATTCCTCTTCTGTTGATGATCAGAATTTGGATTGATAAATACTACCACTATATATAAATAAAACAAGATCTACTGAGACCAATTTGAAAAACTTTTCGGATTCCCCTCGTTTTCTAAATGCCCAAATCTGCCTCCAACTTAGAGCAATACTCAGAAGCTAGTTAACCATGTGGCTAGAAACACAAGACTGAATCTAGCTCGTGCTGAAGTCCCAAAAGGACTGGTTTGATATCATGAGCTACTACTGTCAATCTATAAGGTGCAATATAGTGGTATTAAAAGTTTGAATATGACTCTAATGCAGGAGGCTGTGAATGTATCCCTGGGCAACCTGTTGACATATCCATTTGTGAGAGAGAGCGTGGTGAACAATACTCTGGCTTTGAAGGGCGCACATTATGATTTTGTCCATGGAAATTTCGAGCTCTGGGATCTTGACTTCAATATTACACCTCATATCGCTATCTGAGTATTTATTAATCTTATGCCCCTGCCTGACTTTTACTTTTCCCTTAAGTTTTATCTTACAGTGAGTGCTGTACATGTCCCTATGAACAGTGTTTTGCAAAAACAAGCATTTAGCTTTGCTTGTCTTCGTTTCAAGTAATGTAATATGTTTTCATTTTCCCAATTTAATTAGAATCTGCTTCTTTACAGCTCATCTTCAATAACTAGTATGGTCTAGCAGCTCAAGCGCAAGTTACATTTAAAATTTACATGAACCCAATTGGTGGATTCAATAAATTTTGGTAAATAAACAACCTCTGGCCAGAAATATTAAACCGAAGGGCTAAAGGCCGAAGCCATAAAAGCCAAATTGCGTGCAAGCTCTCGTTCTTTTCTTATATGCTTGCCTCGTGTGCTTGTAGAAGCACATGCTCTGTTTGCTGTAGGCGCTCAAAACTTAACAAATTGACCACACTTTCATTTTAAAAAAAAAAAAAGCATGCTCAAACTTAATTGCTAAAGGCCGAAGCCATAAAAGCCATATTGCGTGCAGGCTCTTGCTCTTTTATTATATGCTTGCCTCGCGCTTATAGAAGCACATGCTCTGTTTGCTGTGTGGGCCCAAAGCCTTGCACATTGACCTCTCTTTCTATAAAAACAAGGAAATCAGGTTTGTGTTGTGTGGATCAATGATGGATCATCCAATAACTTTGGCTCTGTCCGTATTAGGGAGAACCAAAAGACAACTCTGCTCTCACTTTAATTATTTCAGTTTCTTGTTTCATGGAAGTTCCTAAATCAAGCAAGAAATTTATTCCGGGTAATGATTTGATGAAGGTGCCTGTCGTATTTGTCTCATTAATTCAGATGTAAACTAACATACTATGTAATGCTCAACAAATGGAAGTACTGAAAACATATTAAAATTCTGAACATATTAATAACAAATCACTAATTTATTAGCTACACAGTTTAATTACGAAATAAAATTAAAAAGCTAGTTAGTTTGCCAAGTTAGATCTAGAGGATACCCATCTAGATATTCTATTAATCCTGGGCTATACAGATTTAAGTGATTGTCAGTTGGTAAGAAAAGCGATTCATCAAAGAGCTGGCTTATCGATTCTGGTTGATCTCCATTAGATTTCCCAGCAGGATCTTTATCAGCCGCCATTTTAGCACTGTTTTGAAGATGTTCGCTATTCAAGATATCAGGTCGACTATGGCTGTCTCTTACCCGGCATGATTGTGTTTTGGGGGAGCTCACAACCTTTTCCTTCTGCTTCTTGATCTTGTTGATGCCAAGTTTCTTGCGGAGATGTGTGTTCCAGTGGTTCTTTACTTGGTTATCTGTGCGCCCTGGTACTCTGCCAGCAATTAGGGACCACCTACACAAAATTATTGACCACCATTAATGGCTTATTGAATGCTTTTGTTTCATTTGCAAACGACTACGATATACTGAAATCATCTCAACACTTCCTCCGATAATGCTCTTGTTCAGAAATTGTTCTTCAATCACGGACCAAAAAACATGCAATTTTTCTTGGAACAATATCGTAATTGGATGAAGAAAAATTTCCACTCAAAGGGCGCAGCTTGTTGGAGCAATTAGTGAATGAATTACTGGGTAATAAAGTCCGGAAAATATTGTTGCCGGGATGTTTCATGTTCATGTCTCATAAGGAATGCTTCAAAAGCGGCATGAAAACAACAAAACACAATTCTCAGAACAAAAGAAGAACCTGTTTCCAAGGAGATTGTGAAGTCTGATAATGAGCTCTTCTTCTTCCTCTGAAAAAACTCCATGTTTAACGTTGGGGCTCAGATAATTCAGCCACCTTAACCTGCAGCTCTTTCCACACCTTCTCAAACCTATTTCCCAAACACCAAAACAAAATTTTAAAAAGAACCTGTCTTACATTTTACAGTTAAGAATTTATTGTCGGTAGCTTGAATGTTCATGGGAATGGGATGTTTACCTGTCACCTTCGGAATGCGGTTCCACTGCCCTCTTCCATGGACCCTTATGTATTCAAGCAGAATCCTGTCCTCCTCCTTTGTCCACAGCCCTTTCTTATATTCATTCTCTGCTTTCATATTTTCTTAGAGGAAAAGAAAGAGAGAAAGTTCTGAAGTAGGCTTGCTTGGATTGGACTCCCTTTGGAAAAGATCTACAAATTTTTTTTATTCTTGTTCAGGAAGGGTAATGACTTGTGTGAAAAGATTTCAGTAGTAAAGCTGCACAGGCATTTCCAAAAAAGTATTTATGGCAATGTACCGAGGGTGGATAGATCTGCCTTCATTTCGCTTTTGTAATTGGAAATCCTGTCCCCAATCACTATTTTCACCGTTGGTTGCAGGTGCCTTTAGTTCTCCCTTATCTTTAAATTTGTATATTCTTTTTTACTGTCAGTACTCAGTCCTCGTATATATATTACAACGAGCAATTTACAGTCACATTCTTTGAATGCATCAATTGTAGCAGTAAAGCATCATTGCTCTTGGATTCATCATATGTGA
Source organism: Khaya senegalensis (assembly GCA_032402905.1). Lineage (NCBI taxonomy): Eukaryota > Viridiplantae > Streptophyta > Magnoliopsida > Sapindales > Meliaceae > Khaya > Khaya senegalensis. Next base: position 737,086 of record CP135534.1, on the reverse strand, counting down.
CTGATCAGGGAGCTATCAGAACAAGGTGGACAGGTCCGGCGTGTTGGAGGGGCTTAATGTTATGTACAAGGTTTCTGTTTTATTCACTTAATTTCTGTCGCCATCATGATGATCATCAACCTTATTCTGTCCTCGACTGCTATCGGCCGTTTGCCGTCAAGCAAATAAGTAGTTATTTATTGCCACTGGTTCCTTGTGGGCAGTGCTGTGATTGACATAATCCATTAGTATGTTTTCTTTTTTTAACACAAACATCAACGGTTGCCGGGTTTTCCAAGGCCTTATCATGTAAGCCCACGTTGATGAAAGCTGTAGGGTCCTTTTCTCTTCAGTTTCTTCGATGAACTCCTTTACTAACAGTAAACCCAACTGTCCATTGTTGTATGAGGGAGCATGTGGCGTTGATGGCTATTGGCATGAGATTCCGAATTCTTCAGCCAGTCTGCCTATCAGTGTTTTTTTCTCCATGGACCAATGCCAATTGCCAAGGTCTTTATAGCATTGCCTGTATCTTTCTTCACCAATCGCCAAGGGCTTTGTAGCACTGCCTATATTTTTCTTCCCCAAACAGTGTCTGATTTTGTCGTGATAGACTGAGAAAAAGACATGTACGCAAACGACAGGTTTTCAACAACTGGCCGTGGGTAAACTGATAACCTTTAAATCTGGTACGGAATCATAAAACTCAATTAAAACATGATGGATCAACACTATTGCAGCTCCCCACTACTCTGTTAATACTTGTAATCAATTTACAGTAAAAACTCAGCTTGCATGCTCAGTTGCAAAATGCAGTGAAAGTGAGAACTATTTGTACTAGGTTTGGGTTGAAGTTAAATTTAATTACTAGTTGAGTAAATTTGCTTAGTCTCATTGTTTGTCAAAGAGGACCTGCAGTGCCAACACGCTGTATAAATGCGGAATAAACATCGCACGGCCAAGCAGCACAATGAAGGAAAATGCATTTAAGTTGCTGAATGTTTATTAACTCGCTCAGAATCAGAGGACCAGACATGCACTGGGACCACAAGCACAGATATGCATCTGGGCCACAATTAATAAACCCTGAGACCGATTCATGTGAGACCACGGGTATCAAGTTTAATACCTAGAAGGTAAACTAGGCGTGGATGAACAATACCGTTGCCAACTTCGGGTAGTAGACCAGATGGAGCATAACTAAGCCCACTCCCAAACATCCAATTCAAGGCTTCGTTGCCCTATATTAACAGAAAACAAGTTATAATTTCTCTCTCTGTTCTTTCTCTCTATAAGTGCAACATATAAATGAGTAACAGCTTCTCGGAGCAGACATCACTATATTGTAAAATCCAGATTTAGCGTTATATGCTGCTGTTTTGTGTCAAATTCAGATTCTATAACATATGAATATGCGCATTGGAGAAGGACACTTTACAGGAACAGCCCAGATTAGCCCAAGCTTATGCATCAAATCTTCATAATTTCGTCCAGAGCCCCTGTGCAGAAAGCTTGCGTATTTCTGAGAACCATAGGCCTCCCACCACATAAATTGTTGGTTAACTACTCTTTGATTTACCTAGAAACGTGAAACCTACACTAATACTCTATTTCGTAGATTGAGAAGTTACAACTCCACTTTTAACTAAAGTAGCCGAAGGATGATCATCATTTACAACTGGTCACCCCAGAGACTATCATACTGCCCTGGATCAAAAAGGAAAGGAATAGAAGAGATGACACAAGACCTCATAATATTCTAATATATTAAATATACTCTTAGATCTCCGTCATTCTGATATTGGCAATTATACATCACAATCTCCCTCTTACTTTCCTTTTCATGGAATTGGGTATATTACTACTTTTCCAGTAGCTTTGTTGGTTTCAATGTATGAGAAAGCCTCGACAACCTGGCTGAAAGGAAATGGCCCCTTTGGGTCTACTATGGGTTTTACCTTTCCACTCTCTAGATATGGATTTAATTTTTTCAAAACAGCTCCATTTGAAGTCACTACAAATCTGAAACCTGGAGGTGTCACTGCACCTGTTAGGGCCACCACAGCGCCCCCTTCTTTCACCACCTTCACTGCTCGATCACACTGTCCTGTTGTTTTAAAGCCAAAGAAAAAGGATTTCCATCAATTTGACTGTAAGAATTGAGCCTAGAAGAGAAATATGCAAAATTGTATGGATATAGAGGCAGGAAGTGAAAACCAGTGACTGCTGAAGCCACACTCACAACCTCAAGTCCCATTGTTTCTTTTTAGGAACGGTAGCAATAGAAAATAACAGATTGGCCACCAATTAAAGCAAAATCTTACCAATAGCATCATAGACTATATCAAATTTTTCTGGTAAATCTTCGAAGTTTTCTTTTGTGTAGTCAATAGCCAAATCAACACCCAAGCTCTTCAAGAATTCCAAGTTTCTGGTACTTGAAGTTGCTGCAACTTTTGAAGCACCAAAAACTTGTTTTGCTAGCTGCACCAACCAGAAAAACATTATAACTTCAATCTATTATATAGAAGATACAGGATTGATGCTTCGATATTGCATTCAAAAGCTTTCATGGCTGAAAAAGCCTTCTCCCTGGCTTTTGAAGTTAGCAACTTCGATTTTATTCTGCCGTGAAGTCTACTATGGATTTGCTCTTCAGTTTTACAAATCATGTGCACTTTTTCTTTAATATATGGGACAATTGCTAATTCCTCCCACCTTTATCTAGTTTTATTAGGATTTTGTTAACAAACCATTGAGAAATTAATATACGATAAGTGAAGGGAAGCTAGGCAAGGGCAAAAGCAGAGAAGGATCAAAATTCTTGATAGAATTAGACACTGCAAGTCAAGATGGTGCCATGGTGGGAACTGATAGACGAATTTGACAAAGCTCAATCATCAATTATTCTACTATAGACAACAATGATACGATTGATCTTCACCATTAACAAACGAATAAAGACAAGTAATAAGAGAATTAGTAAGGTATCATCATGAAATAAGCTGGTGCAGGTCGAGTAGATGAAAATTGAAACTAATAGCTCAACTAATAACAAGGAATTCAAGGACAAAGAAGAAAAAACATCCTTCAAACAAAATTTCTGATATTTATAACCGGTGAGTTATTTTTCAAATTTTAAGACAATTGTTCTCCCATAACTCAGTAGTGATTGCATAGCATTGACCAACATAAACTCTCCATTATAATGAGATTTACCTGAATTACCAAACTTCCAACACCACCAGAACCATTCAAAACAAGAATAGATTTACCAGCAGAGAACCCGGTCCTTTCTAGACCCTCATAGGCCGTCTCAATGGCAAGAGGAAGACCAGCAGCCTGAACAAAATCCAAATTCTTGGGTTTTGGGGCCAGTAACTTCTCTTCAACAGCAGTGTACTCTGCAAAAGAGCCGAACTGCTTAGGCCCTTCCAAAGCTTTCTCATTTATGTTCCCATATACTTCATCCCCCTCCTTAAATTCCTTCACTTGGCTGCCAGCCTTAACCACAACACCAGCAACATCATAGCCTGGAACAGTCTATTAACACACCAAGTTCAAGAAGAAACCACTTAGTCATTAGTAAATAGTAACAAATTAAGATTAATTAATACCATTGGCAATTTATAGTAAAACACCAATAAATAATACGCACCAAATCCCAAACGCAGCCGATATAAATGGCTAGTTGTAATATTTCTTCCCTCCCATCTTTACCTACTCTCTTGTCAAGAAAGTTCCTAGACCCGCAGCCAGAATATATACATGGAAGTTATATCTTAATACATACAGTTACAGAATGTAAGAAGGAAGAATCCCCAATTCAAAACTACAACACAATGAAAAGACCAACATCTAATGCATGCTCGATATTGCTATGTCTAGGTGTAATAAATTAAAAAACATACTGAAAGAAAAATGAAAACGAAGGTTACCGGGAGAGGAGAATCGGTTGCCTTGAACTTGCCAAGCCTTCTCTTCCCATCAACAGGATTAAGAGCAGCAGCAACAACCTTAATCAACACTTGGTCCTCCTTCACTTCAGGAACAGTCACTTTCTCGTCAAACTTCAAAACATCAACACCTCCATATTCCCCATACAACCATGCCTTCATTTCACTGGGAACCGTACCCACTTTAGTGACCTCAGTGGAGGTAGCAGGTTGTGATGAATTTGCTCTAACACTTAGAGGACTGTAAGAGAATGAGGCTTGCTTAAGACCGGTTAACTTTTTCCTATTTTTGCTTCCCGGGAAATTGAAGGAAAATTTGGGAGAAAATAATGGGTACGATTTGGTGGAGGAGAGAGTGGGAAAGGTTGTGAGCTTCGAAGCTGTGGATGGAAGCATGGTTTCCATTTGTTCCAACTGTCTGTCTTTCTAACGGCTTTATCTTTTTCTTCTTATGCAATCTCTCGCCGGTCTTATAAGTTGTGTGGCGCCACATGTCCGAAACTTATCAGTCACAAAACGGCATCGTTTTGTTGTAAGTAATTATGATCTACCACCCACCTGTAGGGTAAGATTAAACTTTAGTTGGTCAAAGATCGACGGCTTATATTGAATGCAAACTGATTAAGTTAGCAAAACGGCGCCGTTCCAATAGAAGTAAACTGGAGTGATAACAACTTGTAGGGTAAGGATTATGCTTGGGTTAAATTCGAGATCGACGGTCTACATTGAATGCCAACTTTTTCCTTATAGAGCCGACTCTGACGGCTTGTTTCCCGAACAATCAGATCTCTCTCTGCCTCTGACACTGTCTCTCCGTTCAATTCCCAAATCATCCCGTATCTGCAACTCAGGTGCGTCTACACCCTAGCTCTCGATCTCGTTACTGAAAATTCTTTTATCTTAGTATGATTTCTTTTTGCTATTTGATTCTTAATCTGTTTGAAAATAATGGCTTTTTGTGGGCGCTGACTTTTATTTTCTGCATGCTTATTATCTGATCTGTTTATTTGGCCGGTAAAATATGAGCTATGCTGATGAAGTTTAAGAACTTTTATTTGTTGTTGAACGTCATAGATTGTGATTCGCAATGTATGTGAGTTGACTAAATATGATCGTGAAATTTTCTAATCATGTTTAATCTTCATCAAAGGTCCCACATTTGGTCATTTAGTATGATATTTTCTGTATGCATTGTTTGGATGATGAGAAAATGTGGGTAAAGGGAAGTAATTGGAATTTGTATTTATCTTTTTAATGTTTTCGTTTTCAAAAGAGATGATAAGCTCAAGTCTGTTATGGTTAAGTTCAATTAAAAGGTGATTTGATGTGTATTTAAATCTACACGTTGAAATTACTAAATTTTCATGTGTTTTCCTGGAATATGTTTCTGTTGATAAAAGAATATGAGTGTGACAAAGACTAGATATTGAAAGTTCCAAAGCTCTATTTTTTTTTTTCAGCTATTTTGGTTTCTAAAACAAATAGTCACTCAAATCATCCCAACATAGTTGTGTGTATTAAAATTCAGATGTTAAAGTTGGTTCCTTTTCCTCATATCTCGGTTCCAAGTGGAGGATTTTTTTAGATCTTTTGTTTATCCAAACCACTGAAAGGAGGTTAATAGAATCCATTTAAGTGTTTCTCTGCCTCGTGCACACATGGCAGGGAGCTGGATTGATTTAACAATAATTTGTTTTTGTCAAAACCTAGCTTTTCAAAGGAAAGCAAAGGGAGGAACTCCTTTTTGGTGTTAGATCAAGCAAAATTGAAGCTTTTCATATGACTCACAAAGACAAACAATTTTGAGTTACCCAAAGTATCTTTACGTGCCCCATAATAGTTATTTATAAGACATGAAACCTTTAAACCATTAAAAGATTTGCTGTTTTTAATAAAACAACTGTGAAATTTAGCTATTTACTAATAAGAATAACCTAGCTACAGTGGCTAGAATGGATTGACAAAGTCCTTTTTACACTTTTAATGTTGCACTTTTTTGGGCTTTTTTTTTTCTCAGTTACTCTACTGAAGCTTTTTATTGCTTAGGTTTTTGTAGCTTTGCTGAAAATGGCAGAATCAAAATCAGGATTGAGGAAACCAGTTTTCACCAAGGTTGATCAGTTACGCCCTGGCACTAGTGGGCACACACTCACTGTGAAGGTTGTTAGTACAAAGATGGTATTGCAGAAGGGTCGTGCCGATGGTCCTCAAGTACGTCAGATGCGAATTGCCGAATGCTTGGTTGGAGATGAGACAGGAATGATTATATTTACTGCTAGAAATGATCAAGGTACATGTTTATTCACACATGCAGGCATGTTATAGTCTTATATGAGTGGCTTTATTTATTTTAATAGGACTTTTTCTTGTTGTTTTGCTATTGCATTTTTGTGTTTTTTTAATCAGTGTGTTCCAACTCATGTTCTGATGTTTATGGTTATTGTTTCTTCTTTATTCTTTTATATACATAATGCTTTCATATTTTTATTCATGCACTTAGGCGTCTTATGATCTTATATAACTTGCTATGTGTTTTAGTTAGGACTTTTTCTTATTGTTTTGCTCTTGCACGTTATGTTGTTTCATGGTTTTTGTTCCACCTCATGTTTCATGTGTTTTTGGTTATTGTTTCTTCTTTATTCTTCTATATAAATAATGTTCTGAATATAGAAAAGCCTTGGTACATAATATGTGAACTGCTGTTTGTAAAATTAGTTTCTCATGTATGAGAAAGATACTTCAAATTTTTGTTGTGAATAGACATTGTCCATGAGATAATACATTAGCAGTTTATAAGTGCTTCTTGTTGATTGGATAATGCAGTTTATCTTCAAGGTTTAAATTTAGGGATGGGACAAAGATAATGGTATGCTATTGCAATCATTGAACAGTATAGTAGTACCAGTTCTAAAGTTGCAAAGTCAAGGAGTTCTATGGATCTTGTAATAATTGTTATAATTGTTGATATGAATTTTTTAGCTAGAAATCAGTGTTTCAAACATCTCCTAAATCATATAGGGGGTTGGTCTGTCTTCACTGTACTGAGAGTCAACAACACCTGGATTCATCCAAATGGCTGAATATATATCAAATTTTCTGGTCCATGTTTTGAAGTTTAGGTTGGACTAGCTAGAAAATTTCTCTGTTGCATAACGTTTTTCACCTTTAACATCCAGTAAGTTCTAATTAATGTTTTTCGTTGTTGTTTAGTGGACTTGATGAAAGAGGGTACTACTGTGATTCTGCGAAATGCAAAAATTGACATGTTTAAAGGATCAATGAGGCTTGCTGTGGACAAGTGGGGTCGGGTTGAAGTTACTGAGCCAGCCAGTTTCAATGTGAAGGAAGATAACAACCTCTCGCTGATTGAATATGAACTTGTGAATGTTGTAGGAGAGTGAATGTTGTAGGAGAGTGAATGTCTGGACAGTATTCACTTCTGCGTTACATTGTGGCCCAAGAATAAATAGGACTCCAGCATATCATAGTACCATCGTCTATGTGGCATCTTGTGTCCAAAAATGCTTTGCCTTTAGGAAGAAGAAATCTGGAAGCTAGTAGTACCCAAGTTGCTTTCTACCGTTGCAGCAGATCCAGTTGAACCTTTTGGTTGGACCTCCAAGCAGATGGTGATGGCTGTAAGTTGATGAGTTTAAGCAGCTGGCTTTTAGAACTGGCTCTGGTTTATATACAACCTATTTATTTTGGAAACTGACTGTTCTTTGGCTATTAGATCATACTTCAAACATTAATATGGTGAAATTTATGTTTCTCCTTTGTATAACTCAGCGTGGTTTTGGCCTGCTTAACCTCTCTATTTATATGTTATATTGCGGCCAACTCATCCATTTGTGTGTCTACTTGTGAATCTTTGTTATTTGATAGTGGAGCATTTGGCTGATATGGTTTAGGACGGTGATTCATACAGAGGAGATGGTTGGTTGAAGGTTCACAATTCACACACGGGGATAATTTTTGGTTTGTTTTGTTTGCAATGGACAAATGATATTTTCATTACACAGTCTTTCAATCCAATAGGTTTATAATTAAAAAGTGGGTTGCAGAATTTGAGACTCCCCCGACTTCAGTGTTGCAACAGACCTTGGCAGATGCTAAAGGGTGCAGGCTTGGATAGAAAATCAAGTATGCTAGTCAAATCGAATGGCCTGATAAGTTGAACATTGCAAATCTAACAGAGATTTCAGGACATTGCTTTTGGATTGAGGGCATTACCCTCTGCACTAAGAAATTCAAAACCGGTAACCAAGTAATTGTGAGCGGTTTCGGTTTACTTTCTGGTATTTGGGTGGTATTATCTCTTTTTCAGTCTGTGGGAACCAATATTGCTTAGCCTGTCCAACGTGTTCTGCTGCTGATCAGATCCTAAGGTAATAAAAAGAGAGAAATCTTTCACTCAAATCAGGTACGTTTGCGTTTGCGTTTGCGTTTCAGTTCCTTTGCTTAGAATGGCCAGTGATAGGATTTGTTACCTATTGAGACTTATCCATAACTCGGAACTCCACTTGAGGAGCCCCGTACTGTCTTTTAATATGCTGTTTTTAATCGAACCACAGTCGCACAGTAGTGGACAAAAAAAAACTGTAACTGGCAGCCCCTGTAAAGTATCATCAGTTAACAACTGGTGAAACTGTACATATAGTAAAGATTGAGAACAAACATGTGTGTGTGTGAGAGAGAGAGAGAGATAAGAAGAATTGGGTAGATCAGACCAAGTAACAGTGAGGGGATATTTAGAGTGAGAGTTCTAAATGCATCCATTAAAATTACACAGACAAAAACAAAGTTACCAAGTGGAAAAGAAAGCATGGCTTCTCTTCTCGTGCTCGGACAAACAAAGGTCAAAAATTTGTGGAACGTATGTCTTTACAATTCTTGTCTTGTGAGAGCTGCTGGGTTGGGCCTGCTCACCCCACCATCTTTGTCTTCTCATAAGTAGGAGACTCTTGCTCCTTCCATTATCATGATAGTCATGCCCTTGTCTTATAAAACTGCTGGAAGGACCACTCACATGACTGGTTATGAAATATATTGTCGCATCTACACAATAAAAGAACAAACAAAACAAGAGACATAACTTTTATCTGAGAGAAATGAAAACGAGGGTACTTTGTATTACAATGGTTTGACGTCATATGAATGTAGCCTAGTAGGTAATGGTTACGAGGAATAACTGATAATGCAATCATCTTAACAAGGACACTATAAGATTGAGCATATGATGTTTTTGTAATGCATAATCAACAAGAGGGCACTGTGATTTGCCGTAAGTATCAACAAATAGACACACAAGCTTGTACACATTTTGTCTAGAAGTGGTTGTCCTCTGTGGTCTTCCGAATTCTTCCCAAAAAGCTTCAAGTTTTCCTGTTCTTCTTGTCCTCGAATAGACCATTCATGCTTGGGATATATGCATTCATTCATCATTAAACGAATGTTAAATTTGGCTGCCAGTTAGATGGTTAAAAGTTGTTTTGCTACATGAAACGTTGGCAATACTGTCCATTGCAGGAGCTGAGAGTGATAAGAATTTTGCTGTGAGTTTGGTGTATGCGTAGACTTCATTGTTTATTGTACAAGTTGTTTATTGCTCTACTCTGATTGCTCTTCTTGATTCAATGGATAGTTGCTTACTTGCCTTGTCCATGTTATGCCTAGTGGAAGCTCAATTGCTCATGATAACGGAGTGCTTTACTTGTTTGTGAAATCTTGAATCATTCCATTTGTGGGCCTTTGAACTCGCCAAAGATTACTTATAATGTCGATGAAATGCTCGAGTTCCTAGCCATTACTTAATTCAAAATACTAGCATTAGCATAGCATTCATTCCCCTTTGAAAAGTATAATCTTTATACATTATTGTATCATAGCACTATGACCATTATCTGCTGCAAAAATATGATAATCAACCATCAATATGTTCCATGATCATACTACTCCTTTTGGCTTTAATCAAAACTACACAAGAAAGAGACTTTTCTTTTAGTGTTTAGGGATTTAATATTTCATAAGGCCAAGTTTGGTACATTGTTATGGGGTGAATCTCTTGTTTATGAAATTTCTTAGACCTGAATCGTTGCATTTGTGGGCCTTTGAAAACCCATTAAAAAAATATNAGTATATGGAGTGCTTTTCCCCTGGCGCAAGTTGTATTCCAAGAGAACACTCTAATTTGGACTGGTTCTGTATACTTTCTTCTGGGTCATCCATTTATTACGTTCTCTTTATTCTTCATGCCACAAACACACGGAACAGTTGCCATTGCAGAGATTTGTTTATTTTGCATAAGTTCTTGACTGCCCATGTGCTCCACTTGCCCCTAGCAATCATAGTGCACGTGCCATTTGTCGACCCAACATCTCTTTCTTTCTTTCCTATTTTCCTCTTGTTATAATTTTCTCAAGGACTTGAGTTTTCTGGGGTGAATTCCAGCAAAGGTCTAAACAAGTTGCAATCATAAGTCATAAATTGATGCAAGACTTGTATAAGAAACCATAAGTCTACAAGGAAGATATATTGTTTGAATTTTAGTCCTAATATGAAGGATTTGGGTAGGGAAAGAATCGACCGACAGATCACATTATCAAGAAACCCTAAAAGGAAAGAGAAAGTAATAATAAAAAATAGAGCTTTGGATTCGCCATCATATGGCAACCTCCCATGTTATGCAATAGCCCTTGAATGACATTGATGAACCTGCAGCAAGAGGAAGAAGAAATTCATGCGTGTGCAATTCTGGTAATAATTGCAATTATTGAGGGGAACTGGGTTTGCTGCATTTATTCACCTGTGCTTTTACTTCTCATGGAATTTAGAAATTGAACGGCAAAGCCATACAAATTTTGGCAACTTGCATGTGATGAACATTCTCTCCCCATGTCTTCACATTGAAGTTAGGCAGAAACATTAGACTTTCCGTTTCTGATTTTGAAAAGAGATAGTACCTGTAGATGAGAAACAAAAGCATGTTCTCTTCTGCCAACACATTAAATCTGTCAATCCTTCTTCCTTCCTAAGTGAGTGCATCCAACTATTTCAGGGTCTCAAGTTCGAAGCATTGTCTCAAGCTAATCGAAGCTAACACACAGACACAGTTGTGATTCAATATGTCAAATCAATACAACTAACATAAAGTTGTGTCATTTAAGACCAGCTGAAGCATTCATTGAGGCAAGACCATAAAAAAAGCCATTGTTGTCACATTTTATTGACTGGACCACAGTAGCCTTCACATTCATGCAATAGTATTACTGATTACTTTCCTTTTACGCGTTATGTTTTTCAATGCAAACAAGCTTTATATCTCACTGTACTCAACTTTGTCTCATTTACAAATTAACAAAGTTTGTGAGCCCATGCAATCATCCTCGATTTTACTCTTTGGTACTTTAAAAGAGTTTTAACTGAGATTAATTTACTGTATCAATATAGTAAAAGTGATAAGATTATCTAATTTTATATTGATGGAGAACAGTATAAAATTAGTTCATTATATCTGTGCCCACTTGCATTCTCTTGAAGGTTTACGTAGTGGCCACAACTCTATAGAGACTACCAATTTAGACAGCACCAAATGAGTGGTTTTTCAATCACTATTACACGATGGTTGAATGTTTAATTTCTATTTTGTCGGTGGTAATAAAGCAAAGTGTAAAGGAAAACTAGTTCTATATACGTTTCTTTTCCAAAATGGAGTCAATGATATTAACTCTTCTTTTTAACTTTATTCTTCTTCTCCTTTCTCTTTTCTTCAGTTAAGCAAATTGTTAATTCAAAATTATTCAGGCGCTTGTTCGGTGAATGGGACCAGTTTAGAAGATTGCCTACAGCCAGAAGCCCTTGTTCTCGCTGTGGAGCTGTATATATACTACTGCGTACCACCAAGAAACCAACCCGCAGACATTCCTCGGGAAATAACATTATAATATAGTGCAGCCAATGGGCTCTCTCCTCTCCCCCTTCTTCTTGTTCTTACTATCGTTTCTCACAGTAAGTGTAAGCAATGATCATCCTGTTTATGCTTTATGATTCTAAATTATACTTCATTTGATTTATTCATGTCATAATGCAGGTTAAGTCCGCGGTTGCTGCCGAAATATCCGGCGAGTTGAAAGCCAAAGAGAATCTATTTACACCGAAAGCGTACTTGATCCGATACTGGGACAAAACCATCCATAACAATTTACCAAAATCTGCCTTTCTTCTCTCAAAGGCATCCCCATTAAACGCTGTTGACTCAGCGAATTACGCTAAACTAGCCGCTCAGAAAACCCTCTCTTCAGTCCTCCCGTCGTTTTGCTCGTCCGCCAAACTATTCTGTTTCCCCGATTTAGCGCCGAGTCTGGAAAAACACGATGCAGACTCAAACTTTGCAGTATACCTAAATAAGAACTTCACCAATTACGGTACGGGTGGGCTCGGTGGAGCTAACTCGTTCAAGAACTACTCAGAGAATGACAATGTCATAGTCGATTCTTTCCGTCGATACAGCCGTGACTCAGCTGGCCACAATGACAAATTTTCCAATTACGCCTCTGAGAGCAACGTTGTGAATGAGAGTTTTAACACGTACGGAACAGGCGCCACTGCTGGCGCTGGTGATTTCAAAAATTACAATGAACAAGTCAATGTACCAAATCTCCGGTTCATTTCATACTCAGACGACGGAAACGGTAGATCCCAATCGTTCTCCGCTTACAATAAGGAAACAAATTCAGGGGTCCAGTCGTTCACGAGTTACGGGAGAAAAGGGAACGGCGAACCCAATGTGTTTGTAAATTATGCAGAAGAAACAAATGTGGTAGAAAGCGACTTTACAGCATATGGGGAGGCAGGTAATGGCGCAAACAATACATTCAAGTCATATGGAACAGGGGCCAATAATCCCCAACATAATTTCAAGAGCTATGGAGACGGCGACAATGCTGGTGTTGAAAGCTTTACTAGTTACAATTCTGATGTCAATGTGGGCGGAGATAATTTCAAGTCTTACGCAAAGAATTCCCACTCTGAGAAGGTAAATTTCGCGATTTACGCCCAAGATGCCAATGGAGTTCAGCATCAGTTCTCGGGGTACGGAGAGAATGCAGACGGACAAAAAATTGGGTTTAAGACTTATGCACCTGATCGTACTTTCAAAGATTATGCCAAGAATGGCATTACTTTTTCCAGTTACAGTAATAGTAGCTCAGTCGCCAAGGCCAGTGGTAGTTTGGTAAATAAATGGGTGGAGCCGGGCAAGTTCTTCCGCGAGTCGATGTTGAAAAATGGAAATGTGATGCCAATGCCTGACATTAGAGATAAAATGCCCAAAAGGTCGTTTTTGCCCCGCACTGTTGTTTCGAAATTACCATTTTCGAGCTCGAAAGTCAACGAACTGCAAGAAATATTTCATGCAAGTGATAATTCCTCCATGGAGCGTATGATTAAGGATGCGTTGAACGAGTGCGAGCGACTGCCGAGCACGGGCGAGACCAAACGGTGCGTAGGCTCGGCAGAGGACATGATCGACTTTGCCACGTCAGTCCTCGGAAACAACGTGGCTCTGCGGACAACCGAGAACGTCCAAGGGTCAAAGCAAAACATCATGATCGGATCAGTCAAGGGAATCAACGGAGGTAAAGTGACGAAATCTGTGTCTTGTCACCAGAGCTTGTTTCCGTACTTGCTTTACTACTGCCACTCCGTTCCAAAAGTCCGGGTGTACGAGGCGGATATCATGGATCCCAAAACAAAGGCCAAGATCAACCACGGTGTTGCCATCTGTCATTTGGATACTTCCGCTTGGAGCGCAACTCACGGAGCATTCTTGGCTTTGGGTTCGGGTCCGGGGCGAATCGAAGTTTGTCACTGGATCTTCGAGAACGATTTGACCTGGACCATCGCTGATCGTAGTGGTTAGCTTGGGTAAATTGTATCAAGCCATGTGGCTCCAACTCAACTTGCTGTCAGCCTTTAAATTGCCTTCAAAGGATTTCATCCTTATTCCCCTTTCTATTTTCCCCACTGCAACCTGTTATTGATATAGTTTTGGGAACAAAGTTGGGTCACGCTTCAACATTCTATGGCAAAATTGGAGGGAAATGAAAGGATATATCATGCATACTGTTACTACAGTCATTTTGCCTACATAGGCTGGTATTAAGAGTTAAAATAATTTACAGTATCGGGCTGGAATGGGCCAAGAGTGATATTCTGTCCACAACTAGCCTATAATACCACCGAATTGCTTGTTTCATCGTTTGCTCTATTACTGTCACTCTGTTGCAAAGCCAAGAACAATATTAGCCACGGCATTGTCATTTGTCATTTGGATACTAGTGATTGGAGTTTGAAAAATGAACTTGTTGGCCATTTTTGAGCTAATAAATTGGCAGTATTATTTGGGCTTCTAATGAAAGGGAATCTGTTGTCTGTGCTAATAATAGCTGAAGACTTTTGCGGAGATTGAAGAGACAATAAAACCAAATTAGTCGAGTGACAAAATGGGAAAGCCAATATTTAATTAATTAATCTTCCTTCACAATCAATCAATGAGTTGTACAAGTATTATGTATCACCAATTTATATAATAAATTTTTTAAAAATATTTTTTTATTTTTTATTTTTTATTTATAATTAATAAATAAATTTTTTATTAATTAATTAATTATTTTATTATATTATTTTTATTAATAGAATAATATTAGTTTACTGAAAAATGTTTTGTTGATTTAATATATTTTAAAATAAAATAATAATAAATTTAGAGACAAAGCGCGTCTGAATTTGTTTTCGGAGAGGAAACGCCAAACCAATCGCTGCATGAAACGTGGAACCACGCGGCTACGAGAATTAGTAGGAGACGGAATTAGCGTCTAACCTTTGCATTAACAATACGCTCTCCACGCGGTCTCGTTTTGACTAAAGAGTGAGTGAGTCAGGGCTCATCGATTTTCAGCAATAAATTTACTTTCCACGTGGCCCATGAGTCAGTGGTTTGAAATTTAATTGAAATAGTTACATGTTTTTACAGTAATAACTTTCAAATGACCCGTTGAATCACAATAATTTACATAAAGATCACAAGTACGTTACCTTACTCGTCTTTATTTTATTTAGCGCGGAGCAACGGGATGAGCACATTGCCTTGCCAGCAAAGCCCCCGTTTAAAAGGCCAGAGCCCAGCACCTTATAAAGTTTTCTATCATCTACTAGTACGACTACACAGCCAAGCAGCCCACCAACATTTTATCCCGTTCTTTCTTTCTCTCTGTAAAATAATGCTTAAACAGCCTCGCCTCATGTCTTCTCTCTTTCTCCTCTGCTCTCTCTTCGCTATCAATGTAAGCAATTTCTTCTCCTTCACCCCTCTTTACCGTACAATATAATGCAATCTGCTTTGGCAGTTATACCAATTTCTGTATTTTTATGTCTGTCAGATTTTCTGATTAATTGTTGCATTTTTTTAATTATTTATTTTGATTTTTTTTATATGTGTGGCAATGCAGGTCTGTTTCTCCGGAGCTACCGAGATTTCCGGCGACATTAATTCCAAACAAAATCCATTCACACCTAAAGCCTACCTGATTCGATACTGGGACAAAGAGATCCGCAGCAATTTACCCATATCTCCCTTTCTTCTCTCCAAGGCTTCCCCATTAAACGCCGTCGACTCTGCGAGTTTCGCCAAACTCGCCGCGCAAAATACCCTTTCTAATGTCTTTCCGTCCTTTTGCTCCTCTGCCAAGCTCTTCTGTTTCCCCGATTTATCGAACAGTCTTGAAAAACATGATACTGACTCCAACTTTGTAAGTTATCTCAACAAGAACTTTACCAATTACGGCACCGGTCGACTCGGTGGAGCCGACTCGTTCAAGAACTACTCAGACGGTGACAATCTCCCCGTCGACTCGTTCCGTCGATACAGCCGTGATTCAGCCGGTCACAAGGATCAATTTTCCAATTATGCCCCTGGGGCCAACGTTGTGGACCAGAGCTTCAATACCTACGGCGCCGGCGCAACCAGCGGCTCCGGTAGTTTTAAGAACTACAATGGAGAAGTCAACGTTCCTAATCTCCGATTCACGAGTTACGCGTCGGACGGGAACGGCCGGCGACACTCGTTCTCTAGCTACAGCGACGAAGCTAACGCGGGCAATCAGGGGTTCGCCAGTTACGGGAAGAAAGCAAACGGAGCCCCGAATGACTTTTCGGGCTATGGAAAAGGATCAAATGTAATGGGCTCGGGCTTTTCGGGATACGGCCAGCAGGCCAATGCAGCAAATGATACTTTCACTTCTTACGGCGATGACGGGAATGTTCCGAACAATAAATTCAATAATTACGGCGATGGTGGCAACGCCGCCGTCGAAAGTTTTTCAAGTTACAGAGACCAATCCAATGTTGGTGACGATTCTTTTCAATCTTATGGGAAGAATTCGAGTTCTGCCAAAGTAAATTTCGCAAATTATGGAAACTCCTTCAATGAAGGTACGGACACGTTTAAAGGATACGGTCAAGGTGCGAAAGGGCACGCCGTAGGGTTCAAGATCTATGGAGTTAACAACACTTTCAAGGATTATGCCAAAAACGGTGTCAGTTTTGCTAAGTATAACAATGTTAGCTCTGGAGCTGATACTGGTAAAAAGCAGCACATCAGTGGCAGTTTGGTGAATAGATGGGTGGAGCCAGGCAAATTCTTCAGAGAGTCTATGCTGAAAAGGGGGACTGTGATGCCGATGCCCGACATTAAAGATAAAATGCCTAAAAGGTCGTTTCTGCCTCGCACCATTGTTTCGAAATTACCATTTGCCAGTTCTAAAATAGATGAAATGAAGAAAATATACCATGCCGGCGATAATTCAACAATGGAGAGCATAATTAAGGACGCGTTGAGCGACTGCGAGAGGGCACCGAGCCCGGGCGAGACAAAGCGGTGTGTGGGTTCAGTCGAAGACATGATCGACTTCGCAACCTCGATCCTGGGCCGCAGCGTGGTGGTACGTACTACTGAGAATGTGAAAGGATCAAAGAAGAAAATCATGATCGGATCAGTCAAAGGAATCAACGGTGGTAAAGTTACCAAATCAGTCTCTTGTCATCAGAGTTTGTTCCCTTACTTGCTTTACTACTGCCACTCTGTTCCTAAAGTTCGGGTTTATGAAGCTGATATCTTGGATCCGAACACCAAGGACAAGATGAACCACGGCGTTGCCATTTGTCATTTGGATACCTCGGCTTGGAGCCCGACCCACGGAGCATTCTTGGCTTTGGGTTCGGGACCGGGGCGAATCGAGGTTTGCCACTGGATTTTTGAGAATGATATGACCTGGACCACTGCTGATTGAAGTGGGTTACCCGAGTCAGCCATTTGGGTAACCTGGGTTCGAACCATTAGCTAAGATAACTTAGCCAATGAGTCGAGCTCGTAATGTTTAGAAGACGCGAGGTTGATTAAGATAACAGTTTATATATTTAGTCCATTGTAATGGTAATGCAAATTTATTTTTTGAATTGTCAATTCAGCACCAGACAAGCGGAAGAAAGTGTACAATAAAAATGAACAGAGCCAATGATGAAGTGTAGAATTTTCAATTCTTGTGTTGGTTTTCTAGTTGATGCATTGCCTTTGCCTTTCACTGATTGTATTATTTCTAATCTTTCGTGTACAAGTTATGAGCCACCAGAGCCAATTGCTAAACTCTCAAAACCAATGATTAACACAGCATTATTTCACATAATTAATTTTAAAATTTATTTTAATTTTTTTTATTTTAAATATTTTTTGTTAAAAATTTTAATTTTTGTTATTAAATATTTTAAATTATTTTTATAAATTATTCTAAATTTTATATTATTATTTCATGGTTAATGTTCATTTGACAGTTAATAATAATTTAATAAAGAAAGGGTTTTAGTCTGAACTACCTGACATAATCACCGACATTAAGCAAAACCGGCCAGAATTGGACCAAATATTGTTGCAATAAAAACCGAAAGCAAGCAAGCATTGCAGCGTTTTCTATTGATCAATGGCATGGGTTATCCTGCCCATATTATGGAACCTGTCTGGAAATTACGGATTCTGCCATTTTCACGAGATGTGTCAATTGGGACGACGACGAAGATGGTGTTAAATCGTTCTAACACTGCATGCTTAAAAGCCTGGTCACGGGATGATTCTAAAAAGCACTTGCTGTTACCACCAAGACAAAAACTTGGCGGCCAAACGCGTCAAATCTCTGCCCAGTAACTTTCATTTTTCCTATTTTTCATAAAATTTAGTGCAAGGAAAAGGACATAGATTTGCTACTCGGCTGCCAACAGTTCAATTTCCTGTAGACTGCTGCATCATTATCTTTTTGTGGTCTGGGTTTTAAATTAATGAAGAACGAGCAATTGAATGCTTATGGCTTACTCAGTTGAATAATGACAGACAAATTGTACTATAATGTAAGAAATTTGATGAGCAAATCAACAAGTAGCCCAAACTGTTGTGTCCACATATACATGTAACATCATGTGACTAAAAAGATAAGGTGGTCCTTGAAACCACAAAAATATTAAGCTATAATTCCATGGAATAGGCCATGGGACAGCTATTATTCGGGCACTGCCCTCTAAATTGGCAATATATTATTGGAAAAATTTAGAATATTAATTTGTGCGTAATATAGTACTGTAGCTGATGCTGAGGTTGAGCCTTGTTTGTAGATCAATCATATTTCTCGAAATGCTTTCTTTGATTGACCACGATATAACAGAAAAGCTGTTTAATTGCCTAATTACTGAAGAGGAGATGCTAAGCTTGGACTCTGATTTGCCATGAAAGCGCAGTGCAGACTTGCAGAATATAATCATGGTGCTCCTCTGAGAAGACATGATTATTTGTGTCACCTTCATTTGCAGTTGCAGGCCATGTTTCCATGGTTTTAATCCTTTCTCAGTAACCTAAGGGTTTTTGTTTCCTTTTATGTAGAGGACCATCTCATAACCTGACATTTATACTTAAATAGATTGTACTCCAGGATGGTGATGAATAAGGTTCTAAAATTTATCATCTCCATCAGCCATTAGTCTGCAATAAATGAAAATTGAATCCCATTTCCACCGTCCAGCGTACCCTTTGTAATTCATATATTAAATATTTTATTTGATATAATGCAAGAGTTCCGAACATACCTTTAGACTACAAATATGATTTCAAGAGGAAAACTGGAGGCAAATATCACCTCTGAATAGAGTTGCCTTCTATGTATGGGCCAATAGCCAGTCCTATGTTCTCTCTTCATCCAGACATTAACGATGTTCAGCGAAAAATGAGGGTCAGTTGTAAGAAACTGTGGTTCTCTCAACCAACAAGATGGACCACTGCATGAGTGATCAAAGCCAGAGGCCATCCCTCACCATAAATTGGGTAGCTAGGAAGCCATTAAAATAGGTCGTATGCTAGAGGAAGCTCTGTCGCGTCTCGTTCTCACTAGCCATGCCATGCTTCATACGTAGTCCGAACCAAATCGACAGACTATACCGTTCAATATTAAATGCACGATCATACTTCACACGATTTCTGTTTTTAACAGAGAATGCAGAACTTTCAATTGCTTTGATAAAGAGACGGACCCTGTGGGAAAATATTTAAAATGAAAGTTGTGGGCACTTACGCGACAAATTAAAATAGCTATCTGTCTATCAAATGAAATCAATTCAATTCAAATTTCTCAGAGTAAAGATAGTACATGCCATTAATTTGACAGGAGCATGCAGCTTTAGCAATACACCAATGTCGGATGAGGATTGCCATCTACTTCAAGCCAGCTTCTTGCTTTGAAAACTGTGATGGTTGACGCTGGAATTATCCTCTTTAATGGGTGGTAGGTGTGCGGTTGTGAAAATTTGTGTTGAATGTGTTCTGAATTTCTGAGTAGTTGGGTCAATCCTAGTTAAGAATTAATGCTGCATGATTCCAACGAAGCAATAGAATTCACATTACACATTTCTAGTGCTTGGACCCTTGCTGCGTTTTCATACTGCAGCTGTAAATGGATTGCCTGGTTGGCAATTTTTAAAATTTGGGGTTTCTCATATGAATTAGGCCCTTCAAAATCTAGATCAATCTTGATCTTGATCACGATCATGGCCTCAATAATTTTCAAAAATAACATATATGATGAGGTGTCATAATCCAAAACTGAATTGGGTCAAAAAGAAATGTTAAAAAGTGACAATTCAGGTGTCTTCTAGGTAATGAATTGTTTTTTCAATGTCTAAAATACAGGTGATGATCATATCAGTGTCAATTGCCATGTGCTGCTAGAGCAAGTGTCCCTGTTCTGTTGTGTTATTATCCTAATCATGCATATATGTTTGAAGTTATTGATACCATGTCGCTTCAGAAAGAGAGAGGCTTGGCCAAGGGAAGGTTTTGGCACTCTCAATCAACGCCTTACTGTCAAATTATAAATGGTGATAATAAGCACAATAATTTCTCCAATCATGCCCAAATAGTCCACACATCAGTAACCACGAGTGGTGGGATTAGGACCTAATTCTTGATTGATTAACATTTATGTGCATGAAATAAAGTTTTAATATCTACTAGACTGGTAATTATGCAAGCACTGGGCAGATTGAAGCAATATTTGTTGAAAGTAACTAAATGTTTTGAATCGAGAGGGTGGTGTACTTAAAATCAAATGGGTTGTCTAGGTTTAATGAAATAACTAGGATGATCCTTTCCTTACAGAGGCCTATGCTTGAACCCAAAATGTAGACAGCGGCCCATTAAACTTCACTTTGATGTCCAGAGGCAGCCCATAATCAGAACCACTTCCTTGTTCTTGTGCGAGTAGCCTACTTTGGTTCTAGCCAAGCAAGAAACATGGCGGCTAATTGTGGGAGAAGAACCCTACACGGGCTACAACTCACTGGTGCATCGGCTAAAACCCTCTTCAGCCGTTCATCATTAGCATCGCCTCTCTCATCAACTGCTACTAAGTTGAGTGGACTCGCTTCCCCAGTTAAGCCCTCCTCTGCCACTCGCTTGCCATCTCTTCACAAACTCTCTACTTCTACCAAATATTATGTCTTTGTTGTTTTAATTTTTCACTGTTTTTATGATAATTGTGCCAATCCCAGTTCCGTGGGCATTTAAATTTTAAAGTAGACAATTTGTTTTTTCTTGTGAATTTATTTACTCTTTTTGTCTGCAATAAAAATTGTTGGATGTTAATTGAGTCTGTTTACTGTAAAACATTTAACGGACATGCTGTGTGGGTGTTTCTAGGCTTCCTGTGGAGCTGGGTGGCGCGCTGTCTTTGATGCCATTGCGTAGTGTTACTGCCTCTGCATTGTTCACTTCTTTGCTGTCTCTGAACAATCAAAACTGGGGCTGTCTATCACAAGGTACTTTTCTTTTGTAGAATTTAATGGCTTGTGATTAGCATTATCATTCAATGTTATCCTCCTAACGACCTATTTTATGCTTTTTGTTCCAAACTCTTCGTGGGTTTACCAAATATCTAGAGTAGTTAATCATCTTGCCAATGAGGATGACTTTGGATCTTGGTTGAAAGAGTAGAGGGTTGTGTTAACTTGGCTCATTTTGGTTGCTTAATTCACAGAAATAGGGGCATTTTTCACTTTTGGACAAGCTGAATGTTTTGATATATTATTAAATGGGTATCAGTTTTGTCTCCTAATATTAAGAGTTAACATTTGTTGACCCTTTAATCACCCAGTCACTTTGTGGAGTTGTGTTACTTTCTTCTTGTGGCTCAGTCGTTGTAGCCTTAACCATCTTTCTAAACTGTCTATTGGAATCACTTCATAGTTGAATTTGATGTTGCTTTTGGAAGATACCACAGTTTTCTTCTTTCAAACATACCATGGTATTGTAATCTTTTTAGTTCGAAGGATAGAAGAGGATGAGGTCCATAGTAGTTCAGTTATTTCTTACTCGTTGAGAGCAGAGGTGTCAAATGGGCCAAATCAAGGAGCTCATATGAACTCGCAAGTCGGGTCGGGTTAGTCTATTAAAAAAAGAGACCCAATACAATTTCTATACTAAGTTCACGAATTTAATCAAACTTCTCTTATTTTAAAAATAATTTAATTAATATTACGAATTTAAATTAATTTAATATAAAATAAATAAAATATTAATATATAATATTAAAATATAATAAATTCAAATTACCTTATTTAACATCTTTGCCGTCAAAAAAAATAATAAATAAACAATTTATTCGATAATTTTTAAAAATAAACACATCTTAAGAGATTTACATCTGCTTTGTTATTTGTTGACAGGATTTGCAACACCTCTACAGCAAGGTCTATAAGTTCATAACCTTGTGTACCTCTCATATTATCATCAGCTCATAACCTTGTTTTTGATCTTAACAGTCCGGACTTTACAGGAGAGTTGTGTTTTCCTTTTGATATAATCATTTTTCAGTCAAAATTTCTACATGCCAACATCAATGTCAGAACTGTTTAGTTTCTAGAAGAAACTGGCATTGACCCAATCCTCTCAATCGCTTAAAGTATTTGGTAAACGTCAATTTTTGGTTAAACCGCATGGCTTGCTCGCGCTTGATAGAACCATTTTGATCGATAATCTTTTGTAATAAATCCCAATAAAAATACCAGGCAGCATGAGCGAGTTGTCACGGGCCGGGTCATTACTTTCTCTTCAAAAGACACGTCTATTAAAGTGTGTAGTACCCTATCCTTATAAATCTTTATAACCCCTCATTCTTATCCAATGTGGGATGTGTGACATTCTTTCCCACCCAATTCTGTCATTCTTATCCAATGTGGGATGTGTGACATTCTTTCTCACCCAATCCTGTGACGTCCTCGTCATAGTGGGGCTTCCTGCATACTCGTTCAGCTCTACCTTGAGACTTATGGACCTTTCGTGAAAGCATCCATTATGCGTGGGTGCTTGGTTGAGATATCAGAATTAGAATGGGTTTGACTCTGATACCACTTTGTCATGGGCTGAGTTATTATTTTCTCCCTACAAGATATGTCTATTAGAATGTGCAGTATCCTACCCTTATAAATTTTTATAACCCCTCATTTTTATTATTCAATGTGGGATGTGTGACAGTGTAGAATAAGTATTACCTGCCGGACTATTAATGTGGCACTGTCTTCTGAGGTCACGTCAATACAAATGTCTACGACAAGGTTTGGTTAAGTTAATTTGACGGAACCAATAGTAGTAATAATAATAATAATAATAATAATAATAATGCGTTGGTCAATTTGAAAACGTGTAATACAAGGAGATATTGACTTCACTTGTGTAGTAATAAATGCTAAATTATGATCTGTCTCGCTAACGGTGACGGCGAAAGTCCTCCTTGAATTTGAAAGACTTGATGGCCAAAACTGAAACACTGTGCCTTGCCGTCTAGATGGTCGTTAATTTCTTACGTGTAGTGCCGTTGTTGTAATTAATGAGATCCTGACACCCCAAGATTTTTATCCATCTAGTCAGCACGTACATGATACACGTGGCTTCTCGTTAATTCCTATAATTCTACGAGTAGTGTGACGCGATCACCTGGGAAAAGTTTGTATTAGTCCCTGAATTTATCAAAAATATCAGTTTAGGCAACTAATTTCTATTTCATAGACAAATCCCCATTATTATTTTTTTTTATTATTCATTTAAGTGGAAATCGACTGGATTATTGGGGACTAAAATGAATAAGATGAAAAATAGTGGCAATTTTTTTTATTAATATGACAGTGAGACAGACAAAGTGACATTTCTGAAACATTCAGGGCTAATCTGCACTATTCCGTAATTAATTTTTAGTCCTTATAAATCCTCACGTGACGTCCAACTTACAACGTGACTCAACTTTTCTCTTTTAAGCACGCGCTGTCTTTTCTCCCGGTGCTCGGCATCCATTTATGCAAAGTCCGCATTCAGCACGCCCTTGATTGGATACTAATTTAAGAAATCTTCGTCCCTTCCCTGTTTGTATATAAATACCAAGATGGATCTTCCGTTGCATAAAATCAAGAGTGCTGTTTTGCTGTCCTCCTCTAGCCAGCTTCCTAGACTTAATTGCACGGTCGAGGAAATGGAAGATCAGAAGAAAGAACGAGCTACGAAGATGCAGAACCACAGTAACTTAGCAAGAATCAATCGGAATTTGATGGAGAGAAACCGCAGAATTCACATGAAGGATCTCTTCTCCAAGCTTCTTTCTCTCCTTCCCGCCAACCAGAACTCCAAGGTACGCACGTCCATCAGTCTCTCTCACTGCTGTCATTTGTTTGCATTAAATTACAGATGGTATGTTAATTTCATCATGGATTCTTAATCACAGTTGTCCATAGCTGAGTTGCTTGACAAAGCCACCACCTATACGAAGCAGCTGCAGGAAAAGATTGAGAAAATGAGAGAGAAAAAGGAACTGCTGAAAGACAAAGATCACCAGAATCTTGAACCCGTAATAAATATCGAACATTCTTTGGAGTCTACGGATCTGGAAGTGACCATAATCAGTGGGTTGAAGAAAAACTTCTCGTTGCATCAAGTTATCAGTGTTCTAGAGGAAGAAGGAGCTGAAGTCATAAGCTCTACATACCACAACGCAGGCAATAAAGCTTTCTACACAATTTATGCCAAGGTAAATATTATGGCTTCTGTTCCTTTTGTTAATTTCATTGCAAGAACTAACGTCCGCATGGAAATTTATATGCGTACGAGATTATTCTTTTCAGGCCTTCTGTTCCAGAATTGGCATAGAGACTTCAAGAGTGGAAGAAAGGCTGAAGAAACTAATCTCATAAGTAATCTATTGATGGGATTGAACATGTACTGTTACTGCAATTGCATCCCATTGCTAGGGAAGAATATATATGTAATCAGTGTCTTGTTTGTCCTTGTTCTACACGATATCTAAAATTTAATGGGTTGTTGTTTGCGCTTTATCTCTTAATTGTCATTAACTCTATTCTCGTTGTGTTTCCAATCAATAAACAAACCCATTTGACTAAGACTAAACCACTGAAAGTTACAGCAAAATGTTTATTTAACTTAATTAAATATTAATAAGATAGTAATTTAATTATTTACTTTTCAATTATTTATAATTTTTATTTAATATCTATATAATTTAAAAATTAAAGAAATTAGATCTTCTCCACATCTCTTTATCTTTTACATCATTAATTTTTAAAAATCAAATAACTACTGGCATAAACAACATCACCAAATTTTGATTTTGATGCCCCAGATATTTTGTACTTGAATTTTAAAGTCTTTTTTATATTTGTGTTTCCTTAAAATTTGTGAAAAACTCTCTTTCAATTATTTAAATGCATGTGATAATTAAGATTGAGACGTGACAAATAACCGAATGCGACTAAATTGATAAAAATATATTAAAATAGATAATATTACGACTAATTTAGTCTAACGTTTTATTCAAAATATAGAAAAGTATGCAAGATTGAGCTTTGACGTCACATTATATTGTAATAAATTTAATTTTTGAAGATTATTTTATTATTATAATTTTATAAATTTAGACAATTGATTGTGTATATTATTAAAAATATATCAAAATATCTCTTCAATAGTATAACAACAATAAATATAATTTAAATATTTTTTTAAAAAAGGAGAAACATGTTCCCGTATATTTTTAGAGAAAAATTTATCCATATAACAAATGATTGACAAATTTGATATATTTTAATGAAAAATATATTTATTAATTATAAATAATTTTTTTTAGTTAAAAAAATTTTTTATTGTTAAAAAATTAATATTTTTTTAAATCATTTAATTCTAAAAAAAAGAACTCGAATTAAAAAATTATTTTTCTATTTTAAATTTTATATTAATAGTTAAACTTTTTAAGTTTTTTCTTTAAAGATTAAATTGTTTGAAAGTGTGTGTGTTAGTAATTACATAATTTATGAAAGAAGTTCTTGACAATCAAAGAATTATTTTAAAAAAATAAATATTTATTCAAAGAAAGAAAAGGAAAAGGGGGAAATGAACAACACGGTTGGGATGTGATGAAATTAAGGAGGTGCAGGGGCAGTTTTCTGAAATTTGTTGGAGTTACCTGCTCGAAGCTAGCTATCTGTTGAACATGTACTGGCATGAGACATGGGGGAGGCAGTGATGGTGCCACTAGCTGACAGTTGGAAGTTTGATTCTTCTCCATTTCATTTGGTCAAAATTGCCAATAAATGCACACAAATAAGTCCCAATATCATAACATCATATCATATCATATGATAGAACAACTACAACTTTGGTCAAAATCTTCTCTATTCATATGCACATGGCTAAGGTATCATGCATTGCATCTTGTTAAAACAGTTGTAGCTCTAGTAGCTGATGGTATTTGCTCAAATACTTGATGTAATTCAAGAAGGATTACACGTTACATACCCGTGTTCTATTATTTATATGATTGCACAAATGGATTCTATTTAATTCATTGACTTTGCCTAATCCTTGTTTGAAAATGTGAGCCATGCACCCCCACCTGGTCCATTCTTCCCAATTACCTACCTGCCAAGACATCTACGCCCGGTATAAATACGCCGATGATTATTCACAATTTGTACGAAGCGGGACTATTTAATGACATGGTCAGTGGCCCATGTTAATCTTGATATTAGGCCTGAAATGAGAAGAGTGGAAGCCCAACCCAATAACGAAGATCACGTGAAATGCGACGGGAACATGTGGTACCCCACAAAACGCCGCACTGATGGAAATAGCGATGCAGCTCCGGTCAATCTTGTGAAAGTAATCTCTTGTGGAAAGCGAAAACAGTGCACCACAGCATGATGTCTAATGTTATATTTGCGGCTGGGCTGGGAGGATTACAGCGCAGGAAGGTGACATGGTAGGTTGGCAAGGACTTATGCACTCCATTCCATGTTGAAATTGCGGCGATGTTTTGTCTACAATTAATTCCGGCACCCACAAGCATCATCAGTCGGTCATACGTACACCCACATGCAACATCAGTCGTCATTTGCCCCCTCAATTAATTCTGGGACTCACGATCTCGGAAACATCCTAGGTTGGAATTCTTATTTAATAAGTGATATAATTAATAATAAATAATTAAAATTATATTATAAAATTTTTAATTTATATTTTAAAATAAAAAATTAATTTATAATTTTTAGTAATGTATAATTTAAATAATTTATTATTAATAATATTATATATTATTATTTATTAAAAATTAAAAAAATAATTAGGAGAGATGTTAATCTTTTAAATAAACATCATTGTCATTCTCCATGTCCCTATTTATTATTGAATCACTTTAATCATTACTGCTCGTATATATAAAGCGGCTAGGGTATTCCTTAACATGCCTTTTTAATTTCATCTTGCCTACCTGCTGAATTTCCTTTGTCCCATCGAGGAAATGGAAGGAGAGAAGAAAGAGGAAACTGTGAAGGAAGACAGTAACTTAGCAAGAATCAATCGGAATTTGTTAGAGAGAAACCGCAGACTTCACATGAAGGATCTCATCTCCAAGCTTTTTTCGCTCATGCCCACCACACAAAACTCCAAAGTATAGACGTCTCACTGCATGCCGTATTATTCTTATATATATATATGTGTGTGTGTGTGTTTCTCTTTTGCATATTTAATTAGATTACTGAACTACTTCATAAAGCAATGCCTGGTTTCTTCGTTTCAGTTGTCCGTTTCTGAGTTACTGGAGCAAGCAACCATTTACACGAAGCAGTTGCAGGAAAAAGTTGAGAAAATGAGGGAAAGAAAGGAACTACTGAGTGGCGACAGGGATTCTGAACCAGTAATGGATATTAAATATTCTCTGGAGCACTCTACTATGGAAGTGATCATAATCAGTGAGTTGAAAAAAAATTTATTGTTGCATCAAGTTATCAGTGTTTTAGAAGAAGAAGGAGCTGAAGTTGTAAGCACTGCATATCACAAAGCAGGTGATAGGGTTTTCCATACATTCTATTGTCAGGTAAATATGCATATGCATATATCTTCATGTAGTTGTTATTGATCATTGATTTCATGCAAGTTAATTATGAGTAATAATCATTCTGGCTCAGAGATATGATTATAATGTGTTTCGTGCTACCAATAGACCATTTGAAAAAGAAAAATTGCTGTTTCAGCGAGCTAATTAATTTCCTCCATTACCCACTATGCACTTTCTTCTTCTTCTTCTTCAGTACTGAAATTAACGTATAACACGAACTTATATTACTCATATTTCGCAGGCTATCAGCTCTAGAATCGGCATAGAGACTTCAAGAGTCGAGGAGAGATTGAAGAAACTGATTTCTTAGCTAGTCTATATTCAGTCCATTCTGCTGGGATTAGGCTGCCCATATGCTGTTGGACAAGTTCGAATGCATATTGGTTCTTGCATGCTTAGATTCTAGGTTAAATCTTCAATCTGTTCCAGCTTATGTAATGTTGAGAAGGACTTCCCGGTATTTAGTTTAAGGGTTTCAGTTAGTTTCTAGTTCAACATAATAAACACCTATATATGGGCAATTAATTACAAGAATTCTACTCTCATCTCTGCATGATGTGTTAGGCTTGCCAAGTTAAGTTTTTATTTGAAACCATACACGAGAAGAGGAGATATAGATAGAGTTCAAACCTACTTAAACATAGTGTTGGGGAGATATCTATTTGATATGAATAATGTATCTTGCATATTGAAGATTTCCCTTGTCACACCGCATGAAATCATTGAGTTGCCAAGGGCAAATGACAATATATGGTCAACATAATATATATACATATATGTGTGTGTAGACACACACTTCATGCAATTATTATTAATCATGGTGTATTATAATAAATGAGCGAATTTTAGACATGACAATTTTACTACATCATTATGATAATATAGTAGAACTATTTAATTATAAATTTTATTTATATTAATTAATAACTATAGTTTAGAATAGAGAAAATTATGAAAAAAAAATAGTAATATGTGTTATTAAAAAAAAATTAATGATGTGATAGAATTATTTAATTTAAAACTCTTTCATAATAAAAACTTATTAATCATTGTGCTAAGCTAAGTTAGCTCTATTAATAAGTCATGCGCGTACCCGTGTGTGTGACATTTAGATCCACAACAATGATGACATACATTCAATTTTGTTTGTGTGTATGTGTGTGTGTGACATTTAAGTCCACAACAATGGAGACATACATTCAATTGTACGTGTATGTGTGACATGTGGGTCCACAACAATTGAGGCATACATTCAATTAATCTGTACATCTGGTCATGAAATTGGGTTTTATGTAGCAACTCGAAGGAAAGAAACTACTTGAATTTTTGTTTCATTCAACACGTAAAGCATGCTTACAACAAGCAAAACTTGTCTATTTCTTGTTGAAATAACTATAGTCATATGCATATGATACACGAAATTAAATAGAATGAACTTTTTATATTTCGTATGACTCTTGACTATTTTTATTATAAATGTTATTGTATTTTTATTTTTTTAACCTTTAAATAAATTAAAAAAAATATTTTTTTTAAACAATCGAGCGAATATATATAAGTAGGATAAAATTTTACATTATAAAATATCATCTTATAAAACTATCTCGTGCAAGATCGTGCATGGAGATCTTTGCCTTGCGAGCAATATTTACCTTGCAGAAAAGTGTGATAGAAAATTTATATGCTAATTTTAGCTTTTAATTATCAAATTTTTTTTTTTATTGAATTTTAAATATGGATTGAAAATTTCTCCTTTGATACCATTGAAGAGTAATTATCGGCAGTAAGAGACTCGGATCATTTAGACGAGCTCCGATAACCCGGGCCCAACTTGCTCAAGGTCAGGCTCATATTAATGTTAATAAGCGCCCATATGCAAGACGAGAGGGGGCCTAACCCAAAATCTACAGAATCGATACGATGCCGTATTATTGTGCCCTTGAAAATGCCTTTTCCCTGATTTATACGTAATAAACTCCCCGTTTGTTAATTCAAAATCATTATGACAAGACGCACCAACATATGACCGTTGCCGCAACGTTCCAATAATCTAAATTTTAAAAAAGTTCGGGCTTTTTTCGGCTGCTTATCGTTGCCAACAGCCATTGATTTTTCAACGACTACTCCAAGAAATCAAGAACTGAAAATCCAGTCGCTCCTGAGGTTAATTTCTTGCTTGAATGCATTTTTTTTAGTCTTTCTTCAAATTATTTGCCGGAATTCCAAGAAATTCAAGCCTTTTCTTTTGTGGGTTTCTTCTGATTTTATGCTTGTTAGCTACAGAATTATCGCCATTGAGTTCTGTCTTGAGTTTGATCGATGTTTTTGATAATTCTTTGATTCTTGAAAGGGTATGGCGGCATTGGCACCTGGAATTCTATTAAAGCTTCTAAATGGAATGAACACTGGGGTCAAGGCCACGAGCGAGCATCGGAGTTCACTTCTTCAAGTGACCGATATCGTCCCAGCTGATCTTGATGAAAAGAATCTCTGGCCTACACAAGGATTCTTCATTAAA
The DNA here is from genome assembly GCA_032402905.1 of Khaya senegalensis. Classification (NCBI taxonomy): domain Eukaryota; kingdom Viridiplantae; phylum Streptophyta; class Magnoliopsida; order Sapindales; family Meliaceae; genus Khaya; species Khaya senegalensis. Next base: position 706,598 of record CP135534.1, on the reverse strand, counting down.
GTCTCCGATTCTTCACATTCTATATACGTCAGTCTTCCTTCTGAACAAGATGATTTTGTTCTCAGTAACAGAATGCAGCTGGGCCAATTCATTTACGTCGATAGATTAGAGCCAGGATCTCCTGTTCCGGTTGTTAAAGGTGCAAAGCCCCTCCCCGGAAGGCACCCACTAGTGGGAACCCCAGAACCACTAATGGGTCTAAGAGAAAAAGGAGAGAAAAGTGAGCAAAAAGCCAATTCAAAGGTTTCAGGTCACAGAAGAGGTTCTTGGGGACAAAATGGGTGCGACGGGATCTCATCTCCTTTGGTTTTGAAGCCTGTTCCTTTGAATTTTGACCAGTGTACACCAGTGAAAGTGCGACCAAGTTCAGTTAGAGCTATGTCACCAATGATCAGAGCAAAAGCTAACAAGGATGGCAATTTGAATGCTGGCATTAGGGGTTCTTTTGGTGGGGGGCCTTTGGCTAAAATGGTAGATACAAAGGGAGATAGCCCTGCATTGTTAAGGAAAAGCTGCGCTGCCCCTTCTGTTTCAAAGTTTCCGAGGAGCAGGAGTGTCTGTGAACGAGAGCCAAGAATCCCAATTAGCCCCTTCAAGTCAGCTGTAGGTACATTTTTCCTCTTTTCCGTTTAATCTTTCATATAATCTTGTTTTTCAGTGATCAACTCTGTTTCTTAATGCTCTCTTTCAGCATTTTTTGGAAAATTATTAACTTGAAATTGTGCTTACAGTTAGTAGATTAAAATATTTTATATAAACAGCAGATTTCCATGCTCTTTAATTTTGCCGGGGATAATTTACTGTTGTAGGATAAGAAAAGCTCGACTCCACCGCCGAATGTAAGGAACAGAAGAATCATAGCTTCTCTCAAAATGGGTGAAGATTCAGAAAACTCAAACTCGAGGACAACTCCACAACCACAATCTGACCCTTGCAATTTAGCACCGGATAACAGTACTAGTTTGCCTATGAATTTACCAGGAACGCTTAGTATACTAGGCAAGGTGAATTCAAGATTTCTACCGTAAATCTTATATTTTGACCTAAGCATGATTATTTCTTTGGCTGATTATCTCCTTCTGCTAATATAATGCTTGAACAGGAAGCTGTGCAGCAGCGGGAAACGGCTCAGAAGATTGCCCTACAAGCCCTAAGGGATGCTAAAGCAGCTGAAACTTTAGTTCGCTCTCTCAAGTATTAAGTTTATCCTTAATTTTCTATCTGCAGTGAAATTTGGAAAGTTGAGATTTGCTAAGACCAATAATATGGCTTCTTTGTAGATTGTTTTCTAACTTGAGCAAATCGGCAAGAGAAGATGCTCCAGCTGCCTGCTTTGAGAAGTTTTTGGAATTCCATCAGCAGATTGTTCAAGTTGTAACAGATATGGTGTCCATTCAAGCACCTACTGAAATGGCCCAAAATCTGAAAGCAGAGCAGAAAGATAGAAAGCCTGAAGAAGAAAAGTCACCAATCTTACACGAAATTGCACGCAACTCAGTAGACGAATGCCGGAACTCAGAACTGAATTCATCAAAAAGAAGATCTGCATTGTACAAATCAGTTGCGGTATTTCCTGGAAAAGTAGAACATAAGGCAAACTTTGAAAAACTCCTGAGATCAAACACTAACATGAAGGCAAGTACGGAGAGAACGCGACCCTCCACCCCACTAGGAAAACTTAACCTTGAAGCCATCGCGGAGAATGATGAAAACAAGAAACCAGTAGTATCTTGCAACTTAAGCAACACAATCAAATTGGGTAAGAAGATTGAAACTGAAGCACGATATTGGTTTATGGAGTTCCTAGAGAAAGCTTTGGAAACGGGTATGAAGAAATCGAAAGGCAATGGAGATGTTAAGAAAGTGCCTCAGTCTCTCGTACTCAAAGTTATCAACTGGGTGGAGGTAGAACAGTGTGACAATAACAAGAGGCAGGTTCATCCCAAAGCTGGACAGATTGCCAGAAAGCTCAGAATTAAGATGAAGAACCCTTGAATTGAGGTACAGAAATGGATTTGAGAAAGTGCTTTTATAATATTGTATAATGCCTTCCTGTCTTGGTTTCTTCTTCTATTCCTTGACGCTATCAAGGAACTATCGTTTCTTTAATTTCAATGTTCACTTTGTGCTTTAATATCAGTGTAGTGTGTTACCACCATGATATGTCACAGGTTCTTGGACCTGAGCATACATACCATTCTCCATATAGGTTTTAGGACTTGAGCATACACCTCTAATGCTCATATGTTCGAGAACTTGAGAATGATGTCTGAGAACTTGAGGACAAGACTCATATGGCTGAGAATTGAGAATGAGGCTCATATGGTCAAGAACAAGAATGATGCTTACATGGCTGAGAACGATAATAAAACTTACATGACCAAGAATGAATTGTAACCGTATCACACATTGAGTAACTAATTGCCTATTGAATGTAGGTAACTGCCATTGAAGTTTATAAAAGGTGGATTCTACTTTGAAGCAAGAGGAAGTAAATGGTTAAAAAAAAAAAAAGAAGATGGGAGACAATGCTCTAAGTCAAAAGAAGAGAGAAAGTTGATAGAAATTAAAACTCGCCTATTTTCTAAAAGTAGAATATTTCTTTATTGTTTCTTATTCTTTTGATTAATATAGTTTTTATTGACTTCATACCTTATTTCACCTTGTTTATTTTGTAGTAAATTAAAAATTAGAGAAGCTTTTGAATTAAGAAGAATTCATCCCACAAGATAAATAAATTCATATGTTGATATTATACAAAACATTAGTGCCAATAGTTGGCACTGTTTGTGGGAAATGAACAAAATGCCTATACAAGTCTAAGAATTTTTTGATATATGAAACTCTCTATACTAATATACAGCTTATGTAGTTTTTTAAATGGAGAATATGACCTACACGACTATCCAAATTGAGAATATAGCTTTTGCAACTCTTTAAATCGAGAATATAATTTACAAAAGTTTGAAGACTATTTATGATAATAAGGTATGAAATCTTTAATAAAAACTCATATTTAGTTTAAAATTATATGTATATTTTGCTTGCCAAATGCGAAAGCAATTATAGTACTTCTCTTTTAAATTTCTAATATTGAACTAATAATTTGTTCGCTACTAAAATTTAGGAGACTTTTGAAACTCATACACCACTGTGCATTTAGGCCTCAAGACTTGAGAACACTAACATCTAATGCTCATATATTTGAAAACTTAAGAATAATGTTTGTGAATTTAAGATGATGCTCTAAGATTGAAGAAGAAAAAGTTGATAAAAATTAAAATTTTTTCTTTTCTAAAATAAAATATTTTTTTTATTATTTTTTATTCTTTTGATTGATATAGTTTTTATTGACTTAAGCATCAGGAGTATTACTATGACACCTCACTGTGTTTAATTTGCACTAAACTAAAGATTGAAGAAACTTTCAAATCAGGAAGAATTCATCTCACAAGATAAAAAAATTCAAGTGCTCACATCGTATGAAAAATCATCACCAATAGTTAATGGTATCTATGAGAAATGAAGAAAAAACTTATACAAGTCCAAGAATTTTTAAGTTGAGTATATAGCCAATGTGACTCTTTAAACCAAGAATATAGGTCTACGTAGTTTTTTAAATTAAAAATATAGCCTACTTAACTTTTTAAACAGAGGAAATGGGCTTGTATAACTTTCCAAATTGAAAATATAACCTACGTAACTTTTTAAATTGAAAATATAGCCTACACAACTTTCTAAATTAAGAATATAGTCCACGTGACTCTTCAAATCAAAAGTATAATTTACAAGAGTTTGAAGACTATTGATCGTGATAAGGTATGAAATTTATTTCTTAATAAAAATTCATGTTTAGTTTGAAATTACAAATATTTTTTATTTGACAAATACAAAAACGATTATAATACCTCACTTTCAAATTTTCAATATTGAACTAATAACTTGTTCGCAACTAGAAATTATAGGACTTTTGTTACCTCCAAAATATGTTACATGTCCTAAAACTTAAACATACACCATTATGCATATAGACTCTAAGATTGGAGAACACTAACCTCTCATGCTCATATGTTCGAGAACTTGAGAACAAAATCCATGAACTTAAGAACAATGCTTATTTGGCTGAGAACAAGAATAAGACTTATATAGCTGGCATTAAGAACAAGGCCTATACAATCAGGAATTGAGAATGAAATGAATATGGTTTAGAATTGAAAACAACATTTATATGGCCAAGAATGAGAACAATACTTACGTGGTTAAAAATAAAACTTACGTGACTGAGAATGAGACATAATTGTTTCACGCATTAAGTAACTGTCCTTTAAATATGGGTAACTGTCCATTAAATATAAGATAATTATTCATTAAATATAGATAAATTGTTTATTAATTTAGGTAACTACCCATTATAGCCTACAAAAGATGAATTTTACTTTGAAGTAAGAGAAGGAAAAGAAAAAAAAATGGGAAGAGAGGAGACCATACCCCTTAAACCGAAAGAAAAGAGAAAGTTGATAGAAATTAATTTTTTTTTAAAAAATAATTTTTACTGATTTTAGCATTAAAGGGGGTGTTGATATGACACTTTACCTCACCTATATTAGTAAACTAAAGGTTATGTGATGACTCAGTTCACTAGTAAAAATATTATCAGTTTTGAAGTTCAATGGTCCTTATAATTTTATTCCTAGTACTTAGGCACTAAATAAGTGACGAGCCTAAAATAAGCCCTATTAGTTTGAAAATCAAAACACTTCCAATTGAAAATCTGGTTCTAGCACCGTATATAATAACTTAACTTACTTATCAAGATATTATCTGCTTTGAAATCCAATGATATGCACGATTTTGTTCTTGGCACTCAGGCACTAAACAAATATTGAGCTCAAAATATATTTTATTAATTAAAAATTCAGAATACTTATATAAATCGTTCTCAAATCTCACTTAAACGATGTGAGATATCAAAAAAATTTTAAATTTAAAAGAATTTATCTCATAGGATAAAAAAAAATTCATGTATTGACGTAGATAAACTTCCATTTATAAACAAGTAAAAATGCACAGGCAATATAAAATCAACTAATTTATTAAAAAAAATCAGTCAAGAAAAACTTGTTGATGTCTAATTAAAGAATAGAAGATAATACAATTAGATTATTGTTTAATAAGATATAAAAGTTATGGGACTAAAATAATAATTTTTGTTGCTCAAAGACAATCTGGGTTGTTCAAAAGTTTGGACCAGTAATTATCTCTTGTTCGGACCAATAAGCGAACTTAGATTCAATCAAATTCAATATAAGCACTGACAAGAAGTTAAAATCTCGAGGACGTGTAGATACTTGAACTTGGACGTTGGTGGCAACACTGGCTGATTCAAGCCTGTGTAACAAAGATTTTAGGCAAAATAATTTCACCCTATTATTATTAATAATATAATAAAATTATTTAATTAAAAAAAATCACATATTAATTAAAAATAAATAAATAAAATTAAAATAAAATAAAAAAATTTTAAAATTTTTTATTAATTTATATATATTTTTAATTGAATGATTTTATTAAGTTAATAAGATGGGTTATTCTAAATCTCCGTAGCCGTCTGCCCTGGGTCAGGGTTCAAAACGTTTAGGGACGTTTCATTTCTAGGATTTGGAATACGATTGTGATGACCCTGCCAAGTTAGACCGGGGCAGACGAGTCCAGCCCAGCTCAGCTCAGCTCAGCTCATTGTAGTCTTAGTTGAGATCCAAAGACCTTTCGGATTAAGCTCAAATCAGCCCATTTTACAAGCAGCCCATAAGATGGAGTATTTGAGAGAAATTCTGGAAGACTTTTATTTTTACTTAAAAAAAATAAATGAATAAATAAGTGAGGAGGCGGTACGGTATCTGGCTTTCTGCCTTGGAGAAGGGAAAGAAGTAAGGAGGAAGAAGGGTAAGAAGAAAACCAGGAGAAAATAGAAAAAAGACGGAGGGAGAACCCACCAAGGTGTTAGATTCGGGTTTTGAATTTGAAACGACGGTGAGTTTTTCCGATATCACCATTTTTGCTCCTTGGCAGCATTTGATTTTGGTATTTTATCAAATTTATTTGCGGTAGAAATTGGTAGTAAAGGTGTTAAGAGTAGAAGGAGGTAATTTATATTATGCTTATTTTCTTTTAGGAGGTGATTCTAGACAGGAAGGAAAATTTTTTGGAAGGCTGGAGTAACCTATTGCTTGATCGGGGTAGGTAACCTTGTGTGCATTTGGGTGGTTTTGGAGTTTCAAACTGAAAAGCAGGTTTTATATTTTTTGTGTTTCTATTTAGTGTTAAAGTGATCGACAATTTGACATGATCGTTTATAATTTATTTAAGTTAGCACCTGTTGATTTCTTTTAGTTATGTTATGAGATTGATCTCATTTACTGTTTTATACATTCAAATCTATTTAAAATAACTAAATGAATCAGAACATATTTCCATTTTGGAAGCCTACAATATATTTGATTTGTGGTTGGTGCTATTATACCTATTTTTGATGTTGCAATTATTTGACTAAACAAAATAACAAAAAAATACAATTTAAGTTGGATTATGTGATGATTATATAAAATAACTAACAGTCTTTGATTAAATTCTTTTCTAATTCCATCTATCACGTGCCCGGGTTTTGGAGGGACTACAAATAGCTTGTCTCTGTATTTGGTACAGAGTTGTGTGTAATTATTAGGATTTGAAATAGGGTTGTTTCATGTTTCATTCTCTAATTAATTCTCAAAATTGGGATCTGCGCAATAGCATAGATTTGGTGTTCTCTCTCAAAAACTCTTTGATTATTCAACATTGATAATTATCTCAGTTTGTGTATGGTGCCTATGTATGATTTCACTTGGTCTTAGGTTTGAGAGAATTGGTAGCTAAATGTCATTATCTCCAAAATTATTTACACTCATCAATCTTTGATCTGGAATATATGCAGGTATACAAGTGGCCCCCTCAGTTATTAGTTCATCACTCTGCAATCCTGAGCATCACACTTCTGCATTACACCCATCTGTTTTGAATTTCACATTGGACGGTATCTAGTTGCTCTGTCTCTCTCACTCTCGTAAAACCTTTTGATGGATCTTCTCCAGAACTATGCAGATGAAAAAGATGAGCTAGACGAACCAGCAGACAAAAATGACCAAAATCATAATTCGGTAGCACCAGCATCACCAGACTCATCACCACCACGCCTCCTCCCATCCAAATCCTCTGCTCCTAAAGTTGATGACACTACACTAGCTCTAACTGTTGCTCAAGCCCGCCTAACCCAATCCAGGCCCATTGACCCCACCCAACATGTTATTACCTACAACCCCACTTATGAACAGCTGTGGGCCCCAATATATGGTCCAGCCCACCCTTATGCCAAGGATGGCATTGCCCAAGGCATGCGCAATCACAAACTAGGTTTTGTAGAGGATGCCTCCATTGATTCCTTTGTTTTTGATGAACAATACAACACTTTCTATAAGTATGGTTATGCTGCGGACCCCTCTGGCAACAATTACGTTGGTGATTTGGATGCTTTGCAGAAGAATGATGGTGTTTCAGTGTATAACATCCCACAGCATGAGCAAAAGAAGAGAAAGTTGGAGGAAAAAGAAACTGTGAAGGACGGTGATATGGCTGTTGATGTGGATCCTGAGGAGGTTAACAATCCTGCAAGTGACTCTTGGCTGATGAAGAACCGAAAGAGCCCATGGGCAGGTAAGAAGGAAGGAATTCAAACAGAGTTGACTGAAGAGCAAAAGAAGTATGCAGAGGAGTATGCGAAGAAGAAAGAAGAGAAAGGTAATGCAGGCAGTGAGAAAGGTGAGCATGTGGAGGATAGGAGTACCTTTCATGGCAAAGAGGAGAGAGATTATCAGGGTAGATCTTGGATTGCGCCTCCGAAAGATGCTAAAGCAGCTAATGATCATTGTTATATACCAAAGAGGTTGGTGCACACTTGGAGTGGGCACACAAAGGGTGTTTCAGCTATTCAGTTCTTCCCCAAATACGGGCATTTGATTCTCTCTGCAGGGATGGATACTAAGGTGAAGATTTGGGATGTGCTCAATTCTGGCAAGTGCATGAGAACTTACATGGGTCATTCAAAGGCTGTTCGTGACATTTCATTTTGTAATGATGGGTCTAAATTTTTGACTGCCAGCTATGACAAGAACATTAAGTACTGGGATACAGAAACCGGCCAAGTTATAAGGACTTTCTCGACTGGAAAGATTCCATATGTGGTTAAGCTTAATCCGGATGATGATAAACAAAACATTTTGTTGGCAGGTATGAGTGATAAGAAGATTGTTCAATGGGACATGAATACAAAAGAAATTACTCAAGAGTATGACCAACATTTGGGGGCAGTGAATACAATTACATTTGTGGACAATAATAGGAGATTTGTTACTTCAAGTGATGACAAGTCTCTTCGTGTATGGGAATTTGGGATTCCAGTGGTTATAAAGTATATTAGTGAGCCTCACATGCACTCCATGCCTTCAATTTCACTTCATCCAAATACAAATTGGCTTGCTGCACAGAGCTTGGATAATCAGATTCTCATTTATAGTACAAGGGAGAGATTCCAGCTTAATAAGAAAAAGAGGTTTGCTGGGCACATTGTGGCTGGATACGCTTGCCAAGTCAATTTCTCACCAGATGGACGGTTTGTCATGTCGGGAGACGGTGAGGGTAAGTGCTGGTTTTGGGACTGGAAGAGCTGCAAAGTTTTCAGGACCCTCAAATGTCATGAGGGGGTTTGCATTGGCTGTGAGTGGCATCCACTGGAACAAAGTAAAGTTGCAACATGTGGATGGGATGGCTTGATTAAGTATTGGTAAGTACTTTCAACAGGTGTTATGTTTTGCGAAATATTTTTCCATTTAATGACCTTGTGTTTGTACTGACATTGCTTTTTATTGACCTTCTGGTATTTGTGCTGACATTCGTTAGTTGACTATATAATGCAAATTTGCACTTTAAACTCCAATGCTTGCATTTCAATTGGGGTGTAAATCAGTATGCATATGAATTGTTTCATTACTTGTTTCTTTTAGCCTGGGATGGAATTAGACCGTTTTAGTTTTGTAGTGCACTTTTTATTCTCATGAAAATTAAGTGTTCGATTTACATTGATCTAGGAATCAATTAACTCAGCTTGCTCCATTTCACTTTGTTGATGTTTATTGATGCCATATCTGCTGTCCATCCATTTACAATGATAAAGTTGCACCTTAGATTATATGGGTAGCACAGTGGTATGATTTATGTTCGTGAAGTGCATGCTGTGGTGAAGTTGCAATTTCAACTACGGAAATATAAGATACTTTTGTTCAGATGTTGACCGGCACTATCTGTCTGGAATCTCAATACATGGGCTGATCTATCATGTCTGTATCATGGAAGCGTGACTTTTGTAATATCTGGTTTGCAGGGACTAGCTTTTTTCACTTGCTCCAGTTGGCAAGGTGCAGATATTGTGGACCAAGCCGGTGAGACATAATGTGGCAGGATGACTACAGGAGCCGAAAAGTATGGGTTTCTGTTGATGAGAATCCAAAAATGTATTACATCTTCGAGCATCAATCCTGGCCGAATTATTCAACTTCTAAGAGAGTTGTTCCAGATTTTGTTGTTAGTTATTTAACACTGTAGTTGAAAATGTACCTTGTATTTTTTTCTCTTTGGGTTTTGTAGATTACCCGTTTTGTTAACATATTATATTTGTTATAAGAAATCCTGTGGGGGTTAACGCTTGAAAATCACTTGTAATTTTAGGCAAAAAATACACATGGCATTATAGTCCGAAAAGAATTGAACAGACACTTTGTGAGATAACCCCATTGTCTGATCCTTGCTACTGCAAAATGATCATATGACAGATTGGGATGCCAGTTAGTCATAAAAAATTGGTCAAGTTACTGCAGTTTTGGGTCATTTTTCCTTTTAAGTGGCAGCAGACCGAAATTTGAAAATGGAGAATGATACGTGGACTATCCAATTGTACATAAAAACTGCTTCAAGTTTTCACCTTTTCTCGTGGGTAGCTGCTAGCAACGGAAAGAAAAGAACGACATCGTATTAGTCGAATGGAAGTGGCACAACAAAAGCAACGGCAGCACTTCCTTCCCTGAAAGTTGAAGTGCTTTGCAAAAATATTCCCATTTAGGATGGTTAAAGAAAATTATCATTTGATTTTTAATTCCTTATAGTTTTGTCCAAATTTCGAATTTGTGTGGCCAAAATACCTTAAATAATCGCTCCAGCAAAGATGATAAAATTATAAGAAAATCGGAAAATGTGACATTTTACTATAAAGGGGGTCTTAACTCTAGTCCCTGCCCGTTGGCCGAGCCGAGAACCCTCGCAAACATGGAGATGAGCTGTGTGTGGATGAGGCGTGTGCGAGCGGGAGCTAGCTCTGTGCTTCTGATGAAATCCTCATCCGCCGTTTCTTCCTCAAAATCGACATGTGCAATTAGATATAACCGTAATCCTTCGACCTTGTTACCTTCTTTAAACCTTCCGCCAACTACTCTCCTCTCCATTTTATCTCGTACGCGCCGGCCCCTTGCAACTGCTGCTTGTTCGCCTACAAATCCAGTCGTTTCCATCGACGACTATTCCTCCGATGCAGGTGAGTATACATGTTATGTTTATATTTATGGAGGTATTTATGTACGAGTGATGGGAGTAATTGTTGGTGCTTATCCTGGTTGGAGGTGGTGATGACAGAAATGTTTCACTGAAGAAGGGTTCAAAGGTTCTTCTCAAGGGAATGAGATACACTGAACTCGAAGTATGTATTAACTGTTTTCATTTTTGTTTTTGTATGTTTGAACTTTATGAGCTCATAAAATTTTTAAACATATTTTGTTAGTGATGACTTGCATGATGTGTGATTGATTAAATAACCGGATGGTGATTTAGGTCTTTATATATTAGTTTAGTGAATGAGATCTGTGGGTGTAAGTTATAATTGTGCTAGTGTGTTTTGACAGCAATGGGTTCAATCACATGGGTTCAGAGCTGGTCAGGCTTTGATGCTGTGGAAGCGTCTGTATGGGAACAACATATGGGCTCATTGTATTGATGAACTGGAAGGTATTGCTACTTGGATGTAGATTCTATCTCTTATAGATTGCTACATATATGCAACGTTCAATTAGAAGTACTTAACAAAATCGTACCCTCTTGAGTTTGTATATGATGTTTTCCTTTTCTTCTTATTCTTATACATGACTGACGAGTCTTAAGAATTGTTTCTCTACTAGGTTTGAACAAGGATTTCAAGAAAATGTTGAGTGAACATGCTGAATTCAAGGCGTTGTCGTTGAAAGATGTTCTAAATGCATCTGATGGAACTAAGAAGGTAGAAATAATCTTCTTCATCTGCTCTGTATTAATAGTGACAATCTTTAGTTATTGTTTTGTACACTGGTTGCTAAAATTCTATGAGTTAAAGACTTGCATTTAGTTGAGAATCTTGTCATTGATTTTGAAACTCGCAGGAGGTTTCAGATTTTATTTATGCTGGATGATGGACTAGTGATAGAAACTGTAGTCATTCCATGCGATAGGGGCAGGACAACTGTATGTGTTTCTAGTCAGGTGGGATGTGCCATGAATTGTCAGTTTTGCTATACTGGCAGGTAAGTTTTAACTTCTTTGTTTGAGCTTCATGTACTCTTACCATTCCTTAGTTGTTTCCTTATGTATGGTTCACTCCGTGTTTTACAGGATGGGCCTCAAGAGACATCTGACTGCAGCTGAGATAGTAGAGCAGGCTGTATTTGCACGTCGTCTGCTCTCAAGTGAAGTTGGTTCCATCACAAATGTTGTATTTATGGTAGGTGCTGATTTTAGACAGTATTTCCTACATGGTAAAGTTTTTCGAGTAGCGGGAACATAATTAGTGGTTGCTCTATTTTGTATAGTGACCTGCAGTTTTCCATAGTTGCCCCCTTTAATATGATTAATTGGGTTTTGTGCGTGTAAAAATCATTTGGTGGTCTTATCCACTAAAAATGGTCTGATGAACGACAGATCAAAATTTTGTATAGCTGACATACATGTGGTTGGCAATAATAAGCTTTTTTCCTTTGCTATGATTTTCCCAAGAAATAAAAATTGATGCATATTTTATGCGTGTGAGCATATCCTTTTATATGTTTGGTTTTGTTCAACCATTAAAACATTTATCTTTTATCAGGACTGCAAGTGCTCACACACACTGATGCACACCACATGAGCACACACACACACAGGTAAATGAGGAAAATAATCACACTTGACTACAGCTTTAATGCTTTTCCAATCCTTTTTGCCTCACCTTCTTTGCTGTTCTGAAATGATGTTGAGCACCGGTGGCTTAGTCATTCTTGTCTCTCTACTCTAAATATGGAGCTTTCGAGTTATCTGTTGTAATGTGATTTAAACAATGTATGGTTTTTAGTAATTTGTTATTTTCTAATTTCTTTGTTGTAACAATATTCTTGTAGGGAATGGGAGAGCCACTTCACAATGTGGAAAATGTCATTAAAGCTGCGAACATTATGGTACATGAGCAGGGCCTTCACTTCAGTCCACGCAAGGTCACTGTTTCTACAAGTGGGCTTGTTCCTCAGCTGAAGTGTTTTCTTCATGAATCTAATTGTGCCTTAGCTGTTAGTTTGAATGCTACAACTGATGAGGTAATTTTCTTGTAGTTTTTGATTGACTCCTGAGTATTGATGCAAGAGAGAGGGGTTTAACCTCTTTGGAAACCTTGCAGGTCAGAAACTGGATCATGCCAATTAACCGGAAGTATAAATTAGGCTTGCTTCTTGAGACACTTCGACATGAACTTGGCTTCAAACATAATTACAAAGTTCTTTTTGAATATGTAATGCTTGCCGGAGTTAATGACAGGTTAGATAAATCTTTTGTCCTTTTGCACATTGTTATTGACAATTAGTTTGCTGGTTGTTTGTGTGTTAAATTGCTGTGAGCTTGGCTTTGATGTACTCTGGTTTTTAGTTTAACAATAATATCCCATCTATTTAGAACAGTGGTCACTGAGTTGGTATCTATTTCTATTTGCAGCTTTGATGATGCAAAGAGGCTTATTGATCTTGTTCAGGGTATTCCTTGCAAGATTAATCTCATTTCATTCAATCCTCATTGTGGATCACAGTTTAGACCAACCAGTGAAGAGAAAATGATTGAGTTTCGAAATATTTTAGCTGCGGCAGGGCACACTGTTTTCTTGCGGCTCAGTAGAGGTGATGATCAGATGGCTGCCTGTGGTCAGCTTGGCAAGCCTGGTGAAATGCAAGTCCCCTTACTCCGTGTTCCAGAGCAATTCCAGATGACTCTAAATGCATGATTCTGATTATTACTTAAGATGGATTATTCAATGCCTCTGGCTTATTCTTATGTGTGGTCAAACACAAAAACAAGCATTTTTATGTGATGACCACCGGACAAGTCCAAAGTTTGTTTGAAGAATATACGAATCTGTTTGGCGTTTTTGAAGTTTAATATACGTAGCTATCTGATTGGATTTCATAGATTTATAATTCTTAGCATAAATGAGGACAGGTTTAATATAGTCTTCTTCATGTTGATTGCATGATCAAATTCCTTTCTTGAATTTAGAGAACTTTGTTTTTTGGGGGGGTGGTGATCAACTTTGATAAGCTTATAGCCCTGGAAATAGTTAACATAGCTGACAGAGTACCAGTAAGCTGGCTACTGGCAATATGAACAGTGGGCGAGTTCTCATGAACAAATCCCTTGCTGCAAGGAAACTCCCATGTGATAATTCAGTTTCAAATTTAATATATTACGGTATATTTAATCCTGAAAACAAAGATAAGCCAGCATTTCTTTTCAACCATGCTGTGCGAATTGTGTTAATGAAATCTTCTGTTTTTATGATAGATCAAATATTATCTTGTTTCTCTTGGTGCTGTGTATTGGCGACAAGAATGTCTATCTTGCCACATGGCAGCTTCAAGGATCCGCAATTCAGGCTCAGCACAGGCACAACCTAATTAGATTCTATAATTATTCCCTTCTTATCTGTCACGCTTGGTCAGACTTGCTTCGCATAGCATCGTTTCTCCAATAATTGTATGTTCTTGCCCCTTGCCTGGCAGAAAATCGCCAAAATCTTTCAATATTATAAACAAGCAAACGAAGCACCTTGAGTGGGCTGATCACTTGTGCCTATTATTCTCGCTACACTGAATTATATAAACGCACACGTCTGCGTATACTGCAAGCAGAAATGGCATAGCACCATTATTCAATATGCAGATGCCTTCTTCAGTTGACAAACACAGTGCAAGTTTTAAAATATAGACACCCACAACGCTCAAAGTGCGCCAGACATGCTTGCTATAAAAAGTTAAATTCAATGGATAGCTTTTAATCCATGAACAACAGCCACAAATTTTAATATACATTGCAAAGTGAGATTCTCTGAACGCCGTACACATGGGAAGGAGACGACAAGGGGGTGGACACAGGAATAATAGTAAACTTGTAATAATTATACGGTATCAAGTATTCTTGTCGTTTCGCCCAAAAGTTGCGTCGTATTGTATCCCTTTTGGAAGTTTCAATTTCAATAAAATAAAAATTAAAGACTTTCCATCTTTCCTATTCTCTTCTGCCTTGTCGTTTTCTTAACGGAATAACGTCCATTCGTATTCCGTAACTCTTCTTCCCTCCAGATTAATTGTGAACTTTAACAACCACGAATAGCTTCGTCCCTGATTGGTTCGTGCATCTCACGTTCTCGACCTCGCGAGTGTTTTAAACCAATCACTTCTTTTGTCGGCATCACTTCACCGTTATTCGGCCTTCATGGTCCATGTATGTAGTACTGATACGAACTCCTTTCCCTTCTTCATTTCCTGCATTTTCACTCTTAACTAAATCTCTCCCCCCCTCTCTCTCTCTTCGTCAGTTCAAATTTTCAAATCCCTAGGCCCTAGCTTGTTGGAGTACAATTTGAATCTCTACTTCTTTTAATTTTCCTTCTCGAAGTTTTATTTTCTCTTTCTCAGTCTCTGTGTTTTCAGAGTTTCAGCCAGCTAACAATGGGAGCTTCTTTGAACGATGAACAGCTGAGTATCTATTCGCGTGATCGTCGATACTCGAAGCACGTTCACGATAATGTCCACGGCGACATCTATCTGGATCCAGTATTAGCTCTGCTCACACATTTTAGTTTTCTTTTTTTTTTCGTTGTTTTCTGAATTATTTGCAAATTTCATTCTGGAATCATTTGTGCGTGTCTTTGCTGTTTGGTCTGCGTACTTGAGTGAAATCTAGAACTGAATGATTAAATTTTGTTTAATTCGTTTAGAACTTAAAATAATTGTTTATGAATTTATTTTGAGTTTGAATTCGAATTAAGTGGAGCGGATTTGAATTTGGTCTTATTTCTGAAGTTTGTCTTATTATTCTGAATCTGTGCGGTTTGGTTTTAATTGATAAAGCATGAAGAAAGCTGTGTAAACAAAGTAAGTGGAAAACAGAGCAAGATGCGGAGATAATTTATCTAATAAGATGATCTTTCATCGGATGTTATACGGAATGAAATTCTTGAATAAAATAAAGAACTTCATAATCATCTTCAATCGCGTTCTCAAATTAGCGGTTTACTTGTTTGTTTCTTGCAAATATACTAGTAGTTGCTCCTTTTGGCCCTGTAAAGAGCTGATGAGCCATATAATGTTACAGTGTCTTCTGCTTTCTGTCAATCTGGACTTGACTTTATGCATTCAATGATGGAATAATTAGGTTACGATTACGTGAATAAAATATTTATAAAATAGAGTTTAATTAGTATTTTTCTGTGACTGCAGCTGTCTTTGAAATTTATTGACACTGAACAGTTTCAGAGGCAAGTTTGATGGATTTGATGTTCCCGAAAGGATTTTTTTTTTTTCTCTTTTTCTTATTATTGTGTCATTGAGACTATGATTTGTTACGCATTGCAGACTTCGTGATCTAAAACAACTTGGTGAGTGATGACCTCTTTCAACTGTTAACAAATTTAGTAAAAATATTAGAATCGGTGATTGTTGAAAAATTCTTTTGCAATGATTATAAAACTGTAGTATCTTACCAAACTGACAGAACTGGTTAAAAGGTTTTATGACTGTGGATAATTATGTGGAAGAGTGTGTGAATGCAGTGTTTTCCAAAGTTTTAGTGTAATTCTGTAATTTTTAGTTTTTACTTCAAGCAATATAAAATAAGTATTACAAAATAAAAACTTATGCTAAACATGATATTTCTTGAATATAATATGTTGTCCATACATAGAACCTAAATTTTCCTTGAAATCTGTTGGATATTATTAACTTGCAAAAAGACATTCATTGATCTAATTTGCCTTTCCTAATGACTGCTGAATTTGCTTTTTCCATGCAATGGTGGAAAGCAGAGTAGATAATTTTGGTGTATATTTTGTATGGCTAGTAAATTTCTATAATGACGATATGTACGTTTATGCTTTTGGTTACCAAAATTATACTTGTAATATAAAGGTTTTTAACATCATTATTCCATAGATTATTGTTTTGCCACCTTAGAAGTAATCATTGTTGTGCTTATTAATTATTAGAACATAGCAGAACATACTTACAGCAACTTTTAACCTCTGTGGAATGCATTCTACCATGCATGATTTCACCAAACTGAAGTAATGCAACAAGCTGACCAATTAACTGAAAGGTGTTAGTTTTTAAGGGTACTCACTGAATCAGGAGGTCCAGAAGGGGCACTTAAATAATACATTGTTTTATGTTCTACGCATACGTTTACATATGATGTTTTCCTGATTCAATTTTCTTGGCTCAAAGTTGCTGCTGAGCTAAAACTTTTTTTGGTTTCCAGGTCTATCACACTTGGTGTACCCAGGAGCGGTACATTCTCGGTTTGAGCATTCACTGGGGGTTTATTCATTGGCTGGCAAAGCTGTTGATACTATTATGACTTACCAGGTAGGAGTACGTCTTTACCATTTGTTCTGGGTGTTATGAAGAGAACTTTTTCTTATATACATGCCATCTTTGTAGGGCTTAGAGCTTGGTATTGACCGCTCTGACATACAGACCGTGAAACTTGCTGGTAATGACTTGTGCTTGTCAGCATATATATTTTATATTATTATTATTATTATTATTTTCTGGTCATATGCTTAGATCATTCTTTTCTATTCTTTTGCCTATTTTCTACACAGGACTACTGCATGATGTTGGCCATGGGCCCTTCAGCCACCTGTTTGAGCGCGAGTTTCTTCCTCGGGTTAATTGCTCCAAATGGTGATTAACATTCTTCAATAGGATACACATTTTTGTCTTGGCGCAGGACATGGGGCCGTTGCATGACACATTTTACATTTCTTATACTATATAAGGAACGGCCGATGAATCAAAATGATTTAGTCATCGTTTCAAAATAAGAAGGGTTCATTAATGAATTACTGTTTTTTTTTTTTTTTAATTGAAGCAATTTGGTGATTAAGTGATAATGTATAATCTTTCTGTTCATAACTCCATGGAAGGATGTACTTAATATTCCTCCTAGATCATAACTTTGCTTCGCAATTGAGTGGAGATGACTCCACTTTAATGTTATTTAAGCATTATTTATTTCTAATTGGGATAATTGATTGCCAGTATTCCATATCTCCAAAAGTCCTTTCTACTTTCATTTCTTATTTTTGGATGTTAGAGTTGTTCCAATATTTTGTATACAGGTAAAAACTTTTGAAAACTTTTGTTTACTGTTGAGAAGTAATTTATGAAACAATACGATTTGGTTGGTTTTCTGTGAATGCTTATCTTTCTAGGTAGATGTTGATCAGCTTGTGAAAATTGATCTCTTATTTAGTGGATTTAATAAATTTTAATGTTTTCAGGTCTCATGAGGACATGTCCATGAAGATGATAGACTACATTGTTGAGGAGCACAATATCGAAATTGACTCCGAAACCCTCAAGAGAGTGAAGGTGAAGCTGTTCGGCCATCTTTGTTTCTCTTTCACTTTTCTCTTTTAATAGCCATGTGGTCATGAAGCACACTTTCTGGCCGTTAGAGTTCCACCATGTCTAAGAAAGAGGAATTTTACTCTCTGCTTGCGCTCGTCACTTTCATTTGGGATTAATTTCTTTTCTTTCTTGCACCGTGCTTCATCCTTCCCCCTTGACTGGCAGAATGCAGGCTTTCGTATATTTTGTCAGATTGTTGATATCATCTCCTTTTGTATCTTTTGGTTATTGATTTCTATGTCAGCTCTTTCTATTTACATGTGGGAAACTTGGGTCCTTATACATTTTGTTCTGCTCAACAGGAAATGATCATTGCAAGCCATGCATCACATAAAGTAAGTCATCTCAAAGTCCAGTGTTTCTATTTGACTGCTCTAAATGCACAAGAGAATTTTGAAGCTAGTGAATGCTTGTATCCTGAAATTCATTTCCAATGGTGTCTTATTTTCATAATTGGCACTTTTTCATTCTCTAAAACGTAGAGTACAGAGGAAAAGCAATTTTTATATGACATCGTTGCAAATGGTCGAAATGGAATAGATGTAGACAAGTGAGTCAGTTGACATTTCATCCTCCTATATATTTTTCTCCTGTACAATTGATCCATAAGGTTTTGACAATAAAGAGTTGTACATCATTTCTTTAACAGATTTGACTACATTGTTCGTGATTCTCGGGCTTGTGGTCTAGGCTGCAATTTTCAGTTTGAAAGGTATGTAATTATATATTTTGAGGTGTCAGATACAATGTTGACCCTTCGGTATAAGTTATTACAAACTTTTTGTGATTTTTGTAAACAGTAAGTGGTTGGAAATAAGCTTGTCGATTTATTTACCTGGACTGTATTCTTTGATTCTATTCCTTTCTCAAGAAAGTAGCTGGTGAGAGAATCATGTTTTTTTTATTCAAAATGGCAGGTTAATGGAAACTATGAGAGTTATGGATCAGGACATATGTTACCGATCAAAGGATTGTTAGTACAAGTTTGAAATTTTTTTTCTCTAACTGCTTAGGTAGTCATTATGTTCTTCAATTAATTCTTGAAATTTTGGTCAGATCTTACTGTCCACAAGTTATTTTCCGCACGTGCTGATTTGCATCGAACAGTCTATACACATGCAAAAGTAAAGGTATCTATTTTCAACTGATTTGACTTATCTGTACTTACATTTGAGGTGGTGGCATGACTGTCCATTTTAATCTGGATTTGAATGCTAAGTTAATTGGTCTTGACCATACTTCTTTTTACAGGCAATAGAACTTATGGTTGTAGATGCACTATTGGAAGCAAATGAGTATCTTAACATATCATCCTCAATTCAACAACCAGCTGAATTTTGGAAGGTTTAGCATGAGATATCATTTATGATTTCTTAATATTTTCCTTTGTTCTATGCTTATGGCACTGACAGTATTCTTCCCAAAAGTGCAGTTAGATGACTCAATAATAAAAACCATTTTAGTGGATCCCCGGCAAGAACTTAATCAAGCAAGAGATATAATCCTTCGTATTCAGAGAAGGGACCTCTACCAGGTATCCTATTATTTTGACCAGGAAGCTGAAGAGTTAGCTTCATTTATGGTTGAACTTAATCTAATATGAAGCATCTATAGCCTTTTCAGATGCTGTTTTATGGTGTTAAGCCAACATGATTACAGCTATTTCTTATGTTTTTCAGTACTGCAATGAGTTTTCAGTTCCAAAGGACAAGCTCGAGCACTTTAAAGACATCACTCCGCAAGATATTATTTGTTCCCAGGTTCACCACATACTTCTTGTATAAATATAAAAATCACTCAGACAGTGGACGCATGATATCTCAAAAGTAATTTTTGAATCAGAAAGCTGGTGGTGTCACGCTAAAAGAAGAAGATGTTGCTGTCAGTAATATTAAGATTGATTTAACTCGTGGAAGGAATAATCCCCTTGAAAGGTACACAATAAAGAGTCTAATAATGATCATGTGGAGGCATAGTCAGTTTACTTAATCTTTGAGTATATGCTACTGCTAATAAATTCTGATTTTGATCTCTTCTTCCTTG
This sequence comes from Khaya senegalensis, assembly GCA_032402905.1. Classification (NCBI taxonomy): domain Eukaryota; kingdom Viridiplantae; phylum Streptophyta; class Magnoliopsida; order Sapindales; family Meliaceae; genus Khaya; species Khaya senegalensis. The sequence goes on along the minus strand of CP135534.1, from coordinate 686,466 downwards.
TGCATGTATATTCCTATACAGTATCCTATTTTTCAAGGTACGAATCTCACTTCCTCTCTGCAACATATTTTACGCTTATACGACAGCCTAACCAGTGAACGTAAATGCTGTAATAAGTGCTACCGCCTCAAATTTAGCATAGAATTGAGTATCTGGAGATATGTTTATGCTGCATTCCAACAGATCTTGATTTTGAATCAGACTAGAAAATAGCCTCCTTTAATTTTCCATTTTTATCCCTTCTAGGCAGAAGGGGAATTCAATAGACAAAATTCCTTTGCACTAGAGGCTGACAAAAATCTTTTAGGCAATGCCATATGAAATGAACATTTGATTAAAAGAATATGCTTCATTAAGAGGGTTTTTATTCCACCCACAGTCTGAACAAAAGGTTGGAGTTCGATTTCAAACCCCTCGTGAAGATGAACTCGTTATAAATTAGTTGATTTTTTGAACCGATGGTTTCCCTTATTACTTGCACCGTGGAGAATTTAACAGCTTGTTTTTATTAGGATTATGACTGCAACGAGAAGTTCACAATCCGGGATGATAGGATCAGTAATTTGCTGCCTGCATTTAACCAAGACATGATTGTGAGGGTGTACTCTAAGAAGCCTGGATTGGTTTGTATAAAAAGAACCATATATCATTGTTGTTAAAACGTAATTTACTTTGCATACTGACCTGAATGGACTTTGTTACACAGGTGGCAGAAGTTTCTGAAGCCTTCTTGAATTTTCAGCTAAAGACGTTTGGTGCGGAAGCACAGGTGCATGCAACTCCTGAGAAGAAGAAACGCCGAAGATAATCGCTGTAATTGTTTGTCTTACTTGCTTTTAATTTGAGCATACGCACAAACTCCTATACATAATGCTCTATACAAGGAATTTCCAATTTATTGTTTGTTAGATACAGTTAAAACACAAATTAAGTGTGTAATTAACAGTTAGACATATAAAAATGAATAAAACGATGCCAGTTAATCACACATTACCAATAATAATCACGTTAACTTCTTTAAGAGAATCCTTTGATCTAATAGAAACTGGCGGACGATCTATTCTACCAAACTATGAATTTCCATTTTACATATAGTTCACAAAAAACTACTGCTGCTTGGTTTCTGACAACAATGACTTGCAGTTTGCAGTTCAGTGCCTTGGGCAAGCATAAAAAATTTAAACTATTATTTTAAATTTTACATTAATTATTATATTTTATATTATTTATTTTAAATTTTAAGTTCAAACATAAATTAAAAAATTTAAAATAATTAAATTTTACGTAAAAATATAATGCATGAGATATATCTTAACCAAATATATTTTATATTTGCGAGTGTCAGTGGGTTGAGGTTCCCGCGGAAGATCAAGTTGGTTAATAAGTACATTGACGTGGTGAACGTGTACGAGTACATATTCTTGTAACTTGAGTTTAAATAAGAGAAAATTATAAAAACTGACCTCAGAATTTGAGGTCGGAAAAGTACCCAAATCTTGTCCTCGCACTCAAGCACAAGGAATGAAGATATGCTGGGCCTGGGAAGTCGGACGCCCTGAGATCGAAGGAGTTGTTTCCATGCTAGAAGCCATCCAGAGATGGAAGAATTTGTTCCCGTGCTGCAAGCCACCGAATCGTTGATTATCAAAAAGTAATAAGTACTATCCTAGGCATTACATGCTTCCTGGAAAACTTTTATCTGTTCTTCTTTCCTTTTCTCAGGTTGACTGTATATGTAAACCTCGCTAAGTTTTCTACGCTACCTTTTTTTCCCTTAATCCCAATAAAAAATAGTAACAGATTATACTTCGCTAATTTGATTAAGAAGAAATTAGGACCGTTACTTCGCGAGAACACATTCCCGGCCATCAAAGCAGAAAAACACTCAGGGTTGGTGGTTTTTTTTTTTTTTTTTTTTATAAATTGAAATAAAAATTGCATAGAACATTTCCCTGCCTTACTGAGACATCTTAATCTGATTCCATAAGCCAGTATATGGCAGCATAAGCTAAATTTTCATGAAAAGCATACACGCTTGTTACAGATTCGTGGCAAAATGAAGATTTTCTTTTCCAGCATGCACATTTCTTCAGAATGGCAGTGTACAGATTCAGCTAAAAACTACTTACATGACCCAAAAAACCCTCAGATACAGTGAAATGGTGGGCATTCTTATGCCACCGTGGGTCAATATCATCGATTTCTTTCTTCTTCCTTTTTTTTTTTTAATGTCCTGTACAGCTTTGAGGCAATTTAAAGAGGCTTCCAACTTACCATAACCAGTGGGTATAAAATTGCTTGTCCCTTGGCAACGGCATTCACTTTTCCTCTCCTCATGTCAACGGCATTTGGAAAAATTTTGCAGCAGAAACAGAATCAATTTCCAAAATTTTTCAGACATCTGATTTGGCCATTAATTCGTGGAAAGTGGGTGAGAAGCAGAACAATCAATCATCTATACGAGCTATACATGGCCAGCACACCAAATTCATTAGAGAACCTCTGCAACATCTGGCACCAGTTTCAAAGTGGAGCAGCGCCTGGAGATGATGAACATTTAGAAATACAACAGCACTCAGTAGCAAGTTGAAATTCTTTCTTCAGTAAATTCCGGATTTTGAATCTCAAACCCGAAGCCTGCTCAGGTCTGAACCACCGCTTGCCAAACTGGAAAACCATATAAGTTAATCACAATCTAGGGAAACAACTATATAGGAGAACATTATCAAGATATATTTGTAGGGTGGGGGATAAGTACCATAGCTAGATCTTTCTTTTTCAGCCTTTCTGGGGCCTCTTCAATGAAGCGCTCCATAAAGAAAAGCACGAAGAGGCCACAATCATAATCATTCTTTTGCTGGGGAACCTGGTTGGAAATTTTAAAAGAATGAAATCCTCGAGGAAAAGTTCAAAATATATTCTTGAGCAGTAAAAATCAAGTTGCTAACCTCATTCATATAACTTGAAACTCAGCTTCAAATGGGCAATGATCCAAATAGCAACAGATAGATATTACTTATATTTTCTTCCTTTATGTACAGCTCATAATTCTTATTTAACACCTCCCGGCCAGCTTGCTACAAATTTTTGGCATGTTATACTTGTATCCATTACCATTAAGCAATAACAAGACCATATGTTGAATTTTACAAAATGATGCAGTATCCATCTTATCACATAACCTCTAACTCTTTCCCCTAGTAATCAGAAAAATGGTTATAGCTCATCTACTTGACTTGCATAGTTCATAAAGGATCTATCAATTTGATTTAGGATTAAGATCAAGGTTAATAAACATGGTAAGGTCCCTACGGATTGAGTCGACCCCCTACCACCAAGTTCTATGGTAACATATATCTCCTTCATCAGACAGAAAGAACAACCAATTACAATGTAAACAATTCCATAACTTACAGAGATGTATCTTTAGCAAAATAATGATCTCTTCAGTCAAAAAGACTCTCCCACTTGACACGTCAGATTGATTTTCAAAACAATTGCATGTATGGATATTATTATGTTCCATAGGAATGCTTGCAAAATGTAAGAAATCGCCAAACAAAAGTTGAATATGGAACACTTTTTTGCAGTAGTGACTGGTTGGAATGCATTAAAAAGGCAAACAACTTTAAAGATGACAAAAAGTTTTCTGACTCCAACAACGAAACAAAGCTGACATTTGCCATGAAAAAGCATAGAAGAACACATTACAGAGTCACCAAGACAATTGAAGATGAACCTTTAATAACTTTCAAGAAGTTATTAGTGTATTGGGCAAGTTTAAGTTTCATATCACATATCCATGCCATTGAGTATGTATGACACTGTAGACAACATTCAAGAAAGTAATAGCAGCAAACAATGACACAACTTCATGTATTGGAGATAAGAATTTACCGCAATTATTTTCTCATCAATTCTACGAGGAAGACGTTGCCATATCCTGTCAGCAATTGGAAGATCTGAAGGAGAAACTTCTTTCTTCAGATAGTTCCATTCTTCTTTCAGATAGCTACAAAGCACAATTCTCATTACGGTTGGGTTATAAATTATATTAAGGCATTCAGATGTAGCAAAAACTGAGGTCGGCAGTATTCATCTGTAGTTACCAGATAATGAACAAGGAGACAAATCAGAGTTTTGGCGCCATGCTATTATAGCATAACTCAAAATTATTTTACAATTATTGGCTTATATTTCTATATAATGCAAACACTTAATAATTTTATGCTAGAAACCTATGAAAAACTTCCAACAGGCCTGTACTAAAAGATCAGTCATACAAAATCTCAAGCATGGGGTGGCATGTTCCTCTTCAACCCTCTTATGATACTCAGATAGCGAAGACAGTGATCATGATACAAACAAGAGGTGGACATATAATTAATTTTGCATTCGTTATACTTGTAATGATATAGGCCTTGGAGGAAAAGAAGGAAAGAATTCAGTAACCAAAGAAAAAATAACTGTATCGAAATGAAGGGAAGAGATTTAAAAATAGCACCCTACATATTGTGTTAAATCAAAGAGAAAAAGGTGTAATCAATAAACATTTAACCATTAATCACCTTGTCCTACTCGAGATATTTCCTAAATTTGTATTTATACCATTAAGGATTTTGAAGGTAATGTCATTCTTAAATCTCAATGCTTTATACACACTTCAACCACCCGGTCATCTGATGAACAAGTGATTTTTTCTTCCCTCTAATCTTATGCTTCAAAACTTAAAGGGATCTATCAGAAAGACATTACTTAATTGCTCTACAAGTATTTCTCATGTCTTACCTTCTAATATTACTGAAAACTGATTGGCTACAATGAAGTCCCAGTGAATCCAAATGAAGGATGATTGGTCCCGATTCATCTTCCTTGTCTGGGATACAAATAATCACCAAGCTCCAATGAAGACTGAATACATCAACACCACAGAAATCAATCAAAAAATTGCAACTGCTTAAGGTACCACCAAAGACAGCTTACGGTAAATTGCAACTGCTCAGGCACAAGATGCAAGCAATCAAATATTCAAACATGAAACTATTAGTTGACACTAGTACGCATATGTGGACAATTCGTTATCTGAACCAAATCTCATCCAGCTCCAATAATCGTATTTCTGTTACATTTCTATCTGTAGATTGCTTCCACATCTATGTAATGCATCATTTCAAAATGACACATACAAGAACTTCATAAACAGCAATCTCACTCTTGATTACCATATATGGTATTTGGTTCACATTCTAATTATTTAAGCACTCTTCTAGGGGCTAAAACATAATATACTAGTAAAAGCATGACTAATCTTGGTTAAAAGAATTTGAATCCCTTCAGCGAGCATAGAATGGTCAATGGATTACTAGGTATCCAGAAGAAAAATAGAATATGAGTCAATTCAGATCTTATATTAATTTGTTGTTGAACAAGATCCTTGAACCAAAAAAAATCCAGTTAAATAGCGCCGGAACTGAATTTGTTCGTGCCCACACTTAATTAAGATGCAGGAATAATTTGCTGGCAAGATCATGGCCTGTCACTCTTTCAATAGTTGGCAATCAGGAATTAGGAGATGGACAGAACTTCTTTAACTGAAAGAAGAAGAAAAAAATGCATAACTTTTGCAATTATACATTGGATCATAATGATAATTAATTGTGATTTCCTCTAAGAACCAAAAAGATGCTTGCTGCTGATTGCCAGCTGAAACCAATAATAGCATCCAATCAGTTACTGGAATCCTCCTAAGCATCATAGACACAAATTATTCATGGTGGTTTCTCTTATGGTTATTCACATTAATCAACGTGACTTAAAAACACTGTGCAATTTTCAAAAACAGAGCTCAGAAATATTGAGAAAACTTACTCTTCATGAATCGGAATGAGTACATATGACTTTTGAAATATATTGACACCCTTCCACCATCTACGAAACTTGATAAAGAAAGAATCCTTGTCACCTCCCTACATGTTACAGCGGAAGAAAATTACTAGTAGGCATCATTCAAGAAAACGGAAGCTTAATATCCAATTGAGGAATACCATACAAAAATCAAGAATTCAAGAACACATAAGAAACTAACTTATCAAATCCAAAATTTATCGGGGAAAAAGCAGCAGAGTTTTTTTTTTTTTTTGCAGAGAAAACAAGCTCCTTAAATCCTCACTAACCAAAAAGCCACATACTACATACTATCCCCCCTGGTTTCCTCAAGAATATTCATGGAACAAAAATAACAAAATCTAAGCTGCCTCAAGATCATGATTAACAATGCCACTGCAGTATTGCCCAGGCATCACAACTTGCAGCAACAGTACCAATAAATGGCCAGGTGCCTAGTTTTAACAGTTTGATTCTTCCTTCAGATTCCAGTTTAAATGGCTTACAGAATCCCAAACTGGTACCATCAATTGATGTGTTAAAAAGGTTAAAAAGAAACAATTAAAGTAACCATGAAAGTAGTTACCTTGTGTGACACAGCCTCCTTCAGCTTACTGTAAAAATATGTATTGAAAAAATGGCAATCCCTTATGGCCCTGTTTGCTGGAGATGCTTGTTGCTGCAAATACCTAGCAAATGAACCAGTTATTAACAGCATAAACTCTACAAGAAACTGATGACTAAAATTTATAGAGACCACATTAGAAAACAAAAAGATTCCTAAAGTAGTGTACATGAAGATGTCAATAGCACACCAAGAAAAGATCATAGCATTTAAACTTCAAAGTTTGCAAAGTAAGAAAATATAATGTTCTTCTCCCACCTAGGCAATAACATTTTTTTTTGGATACTATAAGTGTTTATAATCTTTTCTTTCATTGCATGTGGCATCAAGTTTCAAGTTATACCTCTCTTAAAGAGAATAATTTAACTTAGGTAGGAGAATATTTCATGGACCATTTACAGTTCATGTAATTCCTTTCTTTTGCAGAATGTTTTTTTTTTGGGTTAATTTTGTATAGATTTTTTCTCAGCTAGGGAAAGGATGCATGCTTTGAGATTGTTCAATTGGTTTTGTATAGATTATTTCCTTCCCCTATTTTTATGTTTTTGTTAGTAAAGTGGACATCCATTCCACCTTTGTAATTTTGATCTTTCTTCTTCAATACACTTCTTAGTATCTTCTCCAATAAAAATAAATTCCTTATATTTTCTACATTTTCACTGAACTCTAAACTGGGACTACCATTGTAGTTAGGAAACTCATGGGATATTAATATCCCAAAACAGCAAGAGGTGTCCCCAAGGGTTTCTGAACCCCTCACTAGACTGTCCACTTGGAACAGAAAAAGATGAGTAAATCACATCCAGGTTCCAACCAAAACCTCTTGGAAGAAAAGAAAATCCCATAAGTCAAAACCCACAAATTGCTGTACTTCAAAGGTTATGCAGTAATACATGGTGGCAAAGTGGAGAAAAATAGAGCAAAAGATTTTTTTTCTGGGAACAAAACCATGTTGTCCTCCAAGTCTTCGCATCAAGTATAATATGTACCCAAGGCACTTACCGGATGTAAAAATTCATAATAGTTGATGTCAAATAAGCTTCTGGGGCAAGGTGATTTATATCCATGTAACAGATTTCAACAGATTCTGGATCATTCCTGGGACAAAAAAACGATAAGCATCACACAAAATTAATTCAAGTAAAAGCTGTTGCCAAAAAAGTCTTTTCCATTTAATGAAAGACTTAGGTGAATACCTTGACGGGTAGTAGATCTTAGCATCTTTCATGCTGAAAATGTAACAGGAGTGACAATTATTGTTCAATTCAAGAAATCAGGCTGAACTAAGGTAACAGAACTAATAACTACTATCAAAAGTACCACTTACCATTCAGCAAGTTCGTCAGCTTGCTCTGTACTCTCAATATGTAGAGTTTCCTCAGTTTTCTCTGTAGTCTCTTCAATAGAACTTTCATCCTCATCTAGGAGAACAAGCGTCTGCCCCTGTTTGGATATTATTACCATGGGTCAAATAAAGGGAAAAGAATATACACTCATATCAGGACAAGCTCAACAATGCACCCACTAGCAACTATAGCATGTCAGCCAACTTTCTCCCAACAGAAACAATCACATCCACCAACACACTTATTTTAAATTTCCAAAATTCTCTTGCATGACCTTTGCTTTGTTTGATAGGGATTCTCAAATTAACAGAAATTGGGTATTTGATTTTGCAATTATGGAAATGCATCCATTACTTTATGTGTTACAGAGCATCCACAACAAATTATGTTCATGACACAACAACAAATTTAGTGGAGTACAACCACATTTGATCCTGAATGAATAGATTTCTTTTCCTTTTTTTTTTTTAAAAAAAAAGGCTGCCTTGAGTAGTCAGCATCTGAATTATTTTATTTTCCATGAGGAGAAGTCCCTATTTTACCATACTCGTAGCATGGAAATCCACTATCAAGTTCGAAATCTGATTCATTATGGTTTAAGCATACAAAACATATCAGCAATTTACAGATAGTGAAAAATGCAATAGCATATTTTATCAATTGTGTACCCTTCAGCTGCATTAGGTAAAACTACAAGAGCTTCGGTAAGATTTCTACGAGACAGAATTCTAGGAGACAGAATTTTACTTCAAGTAAAACAATAGACACATTCTCCCAAAAAACATATATTCACCAGAGAACAGTTTCAATGATTTACACTACGCACAAGTCTACACAAGTAATAATATAAACTTTAAAGAAGACCGATAGAAATATGGATGGATTCTAATTCAAGCCTGTTCCAGTCCATTAACAATTCTTGCCATCTTATTGTTTGGTTTACCAAGGATAATGATAAAGCAAGTCATAATTTTGCATTAAATCAATGGATTAGAGAGCAACTAAAAGGGCATTGATCACATATCTTTGAAAATTTTCCAGAGACAATTCCTACAGTAATAATATCAAAATTGTTCACTCTGTAACTCCAATAAAATATCACGATATTCGTCATTAGAACTAACAGCTTCAATACTTAATATTTACAAAATTTTGAATAACAGAATATATGCAAAGGCAGAAATAACAAACTTTTCTTCAGCCACAGAAATTAATCATTGATGGGTTGCATTTATCTATCATTGTTAAAGAAAATACAATATTATTCTCTCATGCCCATAGTTCCGTAGTATTTTCCATTTTCTACCAAGGACTAAAGTTCATCTCCAAAGCAAATGCATTAGAATAGTTTCAATGGGAACTAGGAAGCAAACAAAATAGATACAAAGAAAACATCTAACAATGTACCTTTCTTTGCCTTTTATTATTTGATGGTAGGACTTGAAGCGCATCCTTCCTAAGCAGAAGAACAGAAAGAAAAAATTCAATGTATTAAATATCCTCAATCCATTCAAGTCAGGTAATAGAAATTTGCACAATTAATATAACACCCCGATACTCCAGAAGTCATGCCAAAGGAAAAACTGAAAAAATTAGCCAACCCAGATGCTAAATGCTACATGAGACATTAAGTGTGAACAAACAGAAAAACTAAGACTATCCTTTTCGTCCGCAAACAACAGTGCTGCCAGAAGTAGTGATGCAGACAATGAAACTGAGAAATGTCTTCGCCAGAAAAAGGGAAAACCAAAAAAGAAGTATAAAGATCAGGAAGAATGTGCAAAGAAGTGGGAGAGGCAATAACAGAACGATAATCAAAAGGATCTGGAAACCAGAAAATAAGAATAAATTTTACCATTGTTCCTAATAATGCCATCTCATAAATGCATCAAAAATGCTAAGCCTGGGTTTTATGGGAAAAAGTTAATGGAAATAATAAAGCAAGCATGAGAAAGTTTGGCCGATTGGAATTAGTAGTCAGACAAGCTTTAGCTCCTGTGGAGCTAAAATGCTAGTTAAACATTACAAATTTAGTCATAACCAAGCAACAAAAATCAACTGGCACATAACTCTTTACCCCTGGGATGTAGTCTAAACATTGCCACAAAAACTTACGAGTCATTCTGCATTCTATGGTAATATTCCAAACATTGTCGTCATATTGAAACAGAGCACATATGTAATTTACAAATAATCATTATTATATAATATGCCTATAACAAAATACAAGGCATACCAAAACACACAGTAAGAGCAATAGATAAAGAAGCAGCAAAACATCAAACAAAGAGCAATAAATATGAAAGGAAGGAGCCACATCAAATGAAAAAGATGCTAACTTCTTGAAAAAACAGCTGGATGAGTTTTCTTCAGAATGATGGGAGGGATAAGTGGAAGAATCACTGTCCTTCTTGAAACCATTGGAAAATATGAAAGGCCATTTTCTTGATGATGACCGAACTTTTGTTCTTCCCCTTTGTGATAAATCCCCATCAGATCTTGTTTTCCGGAAGTCACAGTGAACCAAAATTGATAACTCTTTATCAAATGCTTTCTCTACCCGACAATCTTTCTGTTGAATATATTAAAAATAGGTAAAGCAATAACATTGGCAACAAAAGAGACAGCAAATAAGTCATGTAAAAAGCAGAGTACCATACATTTTCTTCCATCTTCTCACTAAAAACAGAGGCAAACGATGATTTTGATTGGACTTGAGATGATGTAGTCCTTTGTCTAAAGCAATCTGAAGCATCTACAGAAAAAATTTAAGTTCCTCAAACAGTTGTCTTATTAAAATAAAGCAAATTACCGCATCAAAGGTTACTTCTAATTAAACAGGTTATGGCTCAAGGCCAATATTAACTGAACAAACATTTAACATCTATTGATCTTCATAATCACATATGATTGAAAGAATGTATTTGATAGCTATATCATGAATGGTGGAATAACAAAGTATTCAATATGGGAATTCTGCATTAACCCAGTGTGTTTACATTTTTCTTCTGGAGGAAACATATTGCATGCCAGCAAAAATCTAACCAATACTATTGTAGAGGTAAATTGATTCTGCACCTAACATTAATCACCACAAAAATGAACAAACATAAGAAAAGCCAACTTTTCACTTTTCAATTAAAATTTAAAATAAAAATTGTAAACCAAACTCAGAGTTTTATGTTAAAAAAAAAGGATTAAAAGATCAGCTCTAACAACCCGTAGATGCTAAAACCACTGGCTGTACAATTAATCAAAAGTAAGATTGCATACATGCTCAACAATCACATATTTTACTTAGTTGCATCACTACATCTAGGGCGATATTTCTGATGAATTAGATACCATCAGTTCATTCTCAATGTCTCACGAAGAACAAATCTAAAGAACTATGGATAATTAAATTATTCATTACAAGCATGAAATATTTTATTAAGAAGAAAAGGAAAAACAAAAGGACGGGGAGGGAGAGTGGGGGAGATCAAAAGAGAAAACATTTAAAATTTTCACATATTCTCTACCGCTATGCTTTGCCTGTCTCATGGCTATAAACTTTTAATAAAAATACCCTCATATGGAAAGCAGTTTCGGCAATTCAGTAAGAACTTAAGAAAAATAATGACACTGAAAATTATATATCTTCAGATATTCCAAACATTATCATGATGACCAATTCCCTTCAGCAATAACTAAAACAGCAACCGCCAACCCGAAAACAACTCTGACCACACTTTAGACTCAACCTGATAAAGTCCAAGTTTATGAAACTAACATAAAACATTTCAGAATTACAAAACTCCTTGAGTAAGCAAGATAACCCAGTAATACCTAAGTTCATAGGTTGTGATGAGTTCTCGCATCCATCAACATCCTGTCCAATGAAAAGTGCAATGACCCAGGCTGAGCATTCATCATTTTCACGATAAACAAATTATATATAGTATCAAACACAAACTTTACATTAACATCTAGAGAATGGTCAAAAATATCAAGTAAACGACCAAAGCCTATATTTCATATAATATATACAATTTGTTTGAGGGGAAAAACTCTGCAAAATATACATACATATGTACATATATATATATATATATATATATATATTATAAATTGGTTGAAAATCAACACCTCGTAATCCAAAAATCAAGTGTATTCCTAGAGAATATTGTGCACCATAGCTTGACAGTATATCCAATTGGACAAATTTGCAATCCTCCCCCATATCCAAAGCAGATCGTAAATCCTAATCATTAGCTCAACATAAATACTTCAAACAGTTATAGTCCCATGAGCAGAAACATGCTCCCTAAATTGAAATCGAAGATTCCCAGATACATTGTAAGATCTTTAGTAATGACAGACATCTAAAACTAATAGAAGCAATTGATCCACAAGTTTTAAAGCGAGAAGGTGCCAAACCCATTGGAAAAAATCACAACACTCACGTTACCAAACAATAGATGGGTGTACATTGATCATATCATAGGTATCACTACCAATGGCTAGCTAAACAAAAGCATGAAACTGGTGAAAAATGAAACCTTTATCGAATCTTCACATAGAATCATTCCCAGAAAATTCTGCGTTTAACTCCCAAAGAGCAAAACCTATAATCCCGCTCATCAACAAAAGCTATAACAACTGACATTACACCTTCATAGATACAAAAGGAACTTAAAGCACAAACGTTATGCTTTTGGTGGACAAACTATAAATAAATATCAAAATTTTAACCATAAAAAATTTGAAACAAACAAACAAACAAATATTGCATGTTTTAACACAGTATAAGAAAGCCTATTAGTTCCATCCATTTCTCAATATACATAATAAAAGGAAAAACGATAATTTCATCACCCAATGTTTGGCTAAAATACAGGCAGACATGCTAATCTAGATTTTTTGTCTTTGCTGACAAATTTTGTGAAATTTCGGGAAAGGACTCCGCTAATTTTACTGTTTATAAACTAAGGAAACGATGGTGACGAATATGGACCAATGAGTCTGCCTGTGTGTAGTCAAACCTCGTGGGAGGGCAATGAAATCCAAGAGAAAATGGGGGGGACAAAAAGAGATTAATTCTAACCAAACAAACCATATCAGTTCGAAGAAGCCTCCTTCTCTTATGCTCCTTCTCCAGGCGCTGAATATTTAGAATAAGCTTATCGCCTCTATCGGGCAAACTATGACGGCCAGTTTCGTAAACTGATTTCAATCTCGCAATCTTAGGCCCGAGCTCGTGATCGGGGACTCCCCTTTCAAATTCGTCTCCACTCTCTGAGTCGTCGTCCAACGAGCTCATTGGCCCAGATTTCGATGTCGGTGGCTCCGCCTTCTGAACGATCAGCTCCGCCGGTGGCTCGTCGTTTCGCTCTGAAAGTGCCTCCTTCCAATCTATGCTCAGTCTTCTCTTGTTGCGCTTCTCATCTTGTTCTTCCATGCAAGTCGTTTTAGAGAGAGCTGTCTTTCACCAGTCCCCCTTCTCTCTGCAACTCTGGTTTGGTTACTGTTTTCCTCTCTTTAAGCTAGGAGAAAATGTTGTTATTTCTTCTCTCTCTTTTCTCAACTCATTGTCCACCGTCGAAATGATTTTGGACGGTTGCGATGTTAATATGGTTTTTTTTTTCTCATAAATAACCTAATTTTCATATTTATAAAAAATTATTCTTTTATTAAATAAATTTTAAAAAAAAAATTAAGAGCACTCATTTTTTTAAATTTTATTTATTATTTATATTATTTTAAATACAAATAATTATACAAAATATATATAAGAGAGAATAAAATTATTTTAAAATATTATAAAAATAAAATTATTTAAAAATTTTAGTATGAATTATGTTAATAAAAAATAAAATAAAATAAATTATTTATATAAAATATTTTAAAAAAATTTTCACAAATTTTCAACATAATATTTTTGTTAGTGGGTGAATTTGTGTGGGATCAAAGCTTAAGTCTTGTAACACTACTAAAATACTTACTTTATATTCATAAAATAAAAAATTTAAAATAAAAAATAAGAAATTTGAAATAATAAAAATTAAAATTAAAATAATTAATATAAAATAACATAAAATTTAAAATAATTAAAAATAATTAAACGTGGATATATTGTAACCCAATCGAGAATTGAAATGGGCCGCGTCAAGGTGCACTACTCATGGTGGTGGTGGTGGTGGCACTTTAAGCTGAAATGCTCGTAGAGTTTAATTGTTAATTAAGGATTTTCAATCATATTTATTAATTGTTACAACATCTTAATTACATTACATTGTTCAAAATTTCAAACTATTATTATTATTATTATTATTATTAGATGATATTAATTATGGAGATTATTTTTCGGTGTTTCAGCTCATGCTCGCATTTGTGGACTGTGGTGTTGGATCATTTGCAAATATGATTAATCGGACGGTTCGAGAGATTGGGAGTCAATTTGCTCTTCGCTGATTGGAGTAGAAACGTCATTGATAACCGGTCTAAATCGGATACCGTCCGTATGCAATTCCCGCACTACAACATTGCAAAACCAAGAAACAGAGCTAGTGGTGGCTTTAGCTCCGGTTCAGTTTTAGGCGGCTCTGTATATTTTTTTCCAACCACAAGACGACACGCGTCCCCAAAGAAAAATAAAAATAAAGGGAAGAGCACCGAGAAGCTGTTCCCTCTAGGGCATAGAAAGAAAAGTTAAACCAAAACCCACACAGTAACAGCACCGAATCCACTGATCCGTTTCTCTACCGCAATCATTAAGGCCGTCTCCATGGCCGACTCTCCGGCATCTCCGGCAACCATGGACTCAAATATCAAGCAACCCGAATCCGATAACCCTAGCCGTAAACTCGATTCAACGTCAGCCTCCACACCACCACTACCACCACCACCACCACCACCAGCAGAACAACAACAGCAACAATCCTTAGTTCCAAACCCTAATACTTACCCTAACCAAACGCCAGCACCAGCATCTCTGCCACTTCCACCTGTCCAATCTTATACTCCGTCACAGCAGCCGATCTCGGTGCCTCCCGCGGCGCCCGTGTCGTACCGTCCAGGTCCGATCCCCACGTCGCTGCAGTTTTCTCCAGTTCAGAATTACCAAAACCCCGCCGTGCAGCCGCCTGGTGTGGGCGTTAGTGGCGGTGTCGCGGTCGCGCCCATGATGCCGTATCCACTTGTTCCGGGTCAGGCTCCGAATATGGCTCTTAGACCTTACGCTCCAATGCCGAACGGATACGGCGCTGTTCCCGCGCCTACGCCTGGTGGGTTCCCTCTCCTCGTGTATTTCTGGATTTTGTTACTGTGTATTGGATTGCAAACGAGAATTTTTCACAAAGAGCGATTTTTGTTATTTATTTGCATGTGTTGTTGAATTTGTATGATTGATTCTTCATTCTTGCTTTTCTTTTGGGTGTCTGTAGTTGATGAAATGTATTGTTTATGGTTAATATCTTTAATTAGTAGTTATATGCGTCCGCCTACTGTAAGGAGGCATCCAGGGCAGATTTTTTCAACATGGAATGTAACATTTGTAACATTGAGCTTTAAACGTGCACAGGAATATGACTTGTAAATGTTGCAAGTGTGATGTTCAACGTAACAAATTTGCATTCCACGTTGCAAAATCTCGTCCCTATAACATTGCCTCTCATAGTAGCAAAATCGTTGGTTATGCTATGGCACGGTTAAGTGGGGAGGGTTTTTATATGTTAAAGAGAAATTGGGGGAGAGATTCAGAGTGTAAATTGGTGTTCGTTGGTTAGATAAAGGGGCATGGATGACAGGATGTTTTCTCCTACAGTGTCATGAATGAGTACACCGTGAGAAAGGTTGGGAGGCTTCAAATATTGCTTAAGAGAACCACTTCTTCAACTCCCATTTTGGTATGCACATATTTGCTTGGTTTCCTCATTGCATTTAGAATGAATAGTAGTATACTACTATTTCTGTGTTAACAAAAGATCTCTTTTTCTCGCACAAGTCAACCTAATAAGAGCATATAAATTGACCAATATAACAGGGTATGAAGGATTAATTATTTTGTTCCATATGTCAAGCTAAATTTTGTCTGGTTGTGTCATGTTCATTTTAGTAGGCTACTTTCTGATAGTTATAAGGATACTTTCCCTTTCGTGGGTTTATGAATTGCCAGCAGCAGATTTAGCAACTGAGTGCTCGTTGGCCTTGTTTTCTGAGGTATTGCAAATTCTTTCTAGTTTCTCTTTCTCTTTCTATTTTCTTTTATGCAGCATATTGGGCTGCTACAATAAAGGGAAAATTTAAATTGCCACACATATACAAGCATAGCTTTGTGTTAATAATTTTCCTATGAGCATGAGATGCTGGGAATCTTTTATTATGATATCTCAAAATTTTACAATTGTTGCATGGGCTATTTTGAGAGAGTGCTACTTTAAATGCGTGGATGCATAAGGTAAGTGTCTTCATATATCCATGATTATGAATTCGATGCTATTCTCTCGATGTTTCCTTCAGGTTATCTGTTCAGCTGGTGATAGTTGCCATGCTTGTGGTACCATCTCAATATGCTTTTAATGTGTGGTAACAGTATTTAATTATGTTTTTCGAACTTATGCTTGGTGGTGAGACAATAACTATGAATGTTATTTAGTTCGTAAACTTGCTCTTACATATTTGCATAGATGTTTTTTCTTTATTTATTCAGGACTTCCTCGATATCCTGCTCCATACCCAGCAATGGTTCGGCCTGCATTTCCTCCACGCCCACTGGGACCTCCTGGAGGGCTTCCAGCGGTGGCACGTCCCCCTGTTCCTGGCATTTCTGTTAGTCGGCCAATTATGCCGCCTGTTGTAAGACCAGTTGTGTTACCGACCGTTACACCAGCAGAGAAACCACAAACTAAAGTTTATGTTGGCAAGATAGCACCAACTGCAGATAGTGATTTTATGCTTTCCATCCTTCAGGTAGATTATCAATTTGTGATTATTTATATTGACTTTACACAACTTTAAGTTTTATGGTGGCATTGTTTGAAGCTTTTTGGAGTTTTGGGTTGTCAAATTTGATGTTTGTATGCTTTTGAAAGGTTTGTGGGCCTGTCAAGAGTTGGAAACGTGCACAAGATCCTTCAAATGGGAATCCTAAAGGCTTTGGGTTCTGTGAGTTTGAGTCTGCTGAAGGGGTTCTTCGTGCATTACGACTGCTCAATAAATTTAACATTGATGGGCAGGAATTGATGGTATGTTTGGTTATCTTATTGTTTTTCTTTGATTGTTGTTGCTCTCCTTTATTGCTTTTACATGTTAGGTTTCAGAGTAAACTAACAAGCTTCATTGTGAGATGCCTTTTAAAATTTCACCCATTTTCATTTGTGAGGATGATGATACAATCATCAAGATATGGAGAGATTTTGTATTTAGTTTGCATTGACACAAAATACTTCAAGGCTTGAAGTATGCTTTCATTATTTGAAAGTGGGTTTAGTCTTTCAATGGAAATGTAGGATGTCAATGCTTGAATTAGATTATACCAATCGAGTAATAAAACTGACAGCAAAAAGTGCGTTTGGGAATGTTTTGTATAAAGTTCTTTTGTGCCAATCACTTTTGAATAAAAGTGCTTTCTACAACAGCGCATGCCAAGTTCTTTTGTAGAAAGCATTTTGAGCGCTTTTTTGATTCAAAAACCAGTATTTAGAAAAGCATGTATCAACAGATTCTTCAAAAAGTGCTCAATTTTTTTTTCCTGCCATCTGGAAAAGGCTTTTGTCTAATTCAATCAAAGACTACTAAATATATATATATATATATAAAGCATTTTTTACTGTTTCAAAGCAAGTTTGATGGTGCCAAAAGCATTTTCAAGTGCACACTAAATCTATCATGTTTTATCATTTAGTTTTGTTAAATTTTATTTGGGTAATGTCCATTATGGGATTTTGCTGTTATATATTGTCCGTTACTGGCTATCATTATTTTATATTGTCATTATTGTTTATTGCGGCACAATTTGAGTATGTTAATTATAAACCAACATTTCTATTTTAAATTTTAACTTTTCTCTTACTTGATTCACAATTATTTGAACATGAATGTGTTTTGTCTCAAATGTAAGATAAAGGTTATGAAGTAAGTGGAAAAGCAACTTCTCAATTATTTTAAAAACATTATCGAGCCTTTATGAAAGAGCAATTAATAGCCTTCAGCAGGCCATATGTTGGGGTTTAGAGAGATCTTAAGAACAAAATTTTCTTAGCCTAAAAGTTAGGGAAAACAAAGTGTCAATTGCCTTCTGTTTCTGGAAATTTTGGTGCTTGGAGCTACTGTTTTTTCCTCAATTGTCACGACAAAGTTGTTTGATAGTATTTCTTTTTGGATATTTTGATTTTCTTTATTTATTGAATCATCAACAGTTGAATGTTGATCAAGCAACAAGAGAATATCTGGAGCGCTATGTCGAAAAGAAAACTGAGAACACAAAGAAACTGAAGGAAACTCAAGCTACAGGGGCTGGGAAAGAGGATGAAAGTGTGCAAGGTGTTGAGAAGAATGAGCCTACCAAACCCCCTGATGATGTTAAGGACAATGAAACAGGGAACAAAGAAAATCATGAACCTTCCAACTTTGGGATTGTGACTGATGAGGATAAGCAAGCTGACCGAGAGGCTTTGGAGAAGCTTAACAGCATGATGGAAGAGAGGTTAAAGGCCAATCCACTTCCTCCACCTCCTCAAATAACTGTGGATGGTTCTGGGATTTCTAACTCAGAATTACCGGCTAAAACGAGGGATGGGGACTCTGATGCAGATATGAATAGAAATGGTGAGCCTTTATCGTTGGTCTATATAAACTGAGTGCTATCTGTTGTCATTACACACTGTTGGTATTTTGTAAAGAAGAATTATGGTATTAGATATGCAATACTTGTTCTGGGATTCAAGGTTGTCTTTAATTGTAATTTTTTTTTTAAAAAAAAAAATATTTAGAGAGAACTTTGATTGTGATGCTCTATAATATTTTAGATACAACTGAAGATAAACTCGATGATGAGACGACTAGTGACACCAAAGCAACAAGCGAGCATGATAGGCCTGAGACAAGCTCACCTGATAGAAGTAGGGTGTATGACAGAAGAAGCAGAGATAGAGACAGAGAGCGAGATTTGAAGCGTGAAAAGGAACGGGAAATTGATAGATATGAAAGGGAAGCAGAACGAGAACGAGTTAGGAAAGAGAGAGAGCAAAGACGGAAGATTGAGGAGGCTGAGCGAGAGTATGAAAGATGCCTTAAAGATTGGGAGTATAGAGAAAGAGAGAGAGAGAAAGAGCGGCAGTATGAGAAGGAGAGGGAGAAAGAGAGGGAACGCAAGCGGAAGAAAGAGATCCTTTACGATGAAGAAGATGATGATGATGACTCACGAAAAAGGTGGCGTCGGAGTGCGTTAGAGGAAAAGAGGAGGAAGAGGACACGAGAAAAGGAGGATGATATGGCTGACCAAGCAAGGGAGGAGGAAGAAATTGCTGAGGCCCAGAGGAGGGCTGAAGAGGAACAGCTGCAGCAGCAGCAACAGCAAAGAGATGCATTAAAGCTTTTATCTGGCCATGCACCGAATGGAAGTGAAAAATCTTTGTTAGATGATGAATCTGCTGTTGAAACCAAAGATAAGGCTGTTGAGCAAGATTATCATGGTGATCCTATTCATGAAAATCACATGGCGGGTAAGCCCTGTTTTCTCCTATTAAGATTTTTGTTACTTGTTGAACTTTACTTTTTGCTCTCTATCTTTCTCTCCCCCCATTTGTGTGTGTGTGTGGGTGTGTGGTGGGGGGTGGGGGTTTGGTGGGGTGTCTCCTTGTCTCTTCTATTTGCTGTAAATGTTGTATGATTCTTTGTCACAGGTGATGAGGTCTTACAAAATGGTACTGGGGATGAATCAACTAATGCATTGATTGCTGCATCAGATATGCGGCATAGTGGCAATGTTCCAGCCAGAAAATTGGGGTTTGGTCTTGTTGGCTTTGGAAAACGAACAGCTGTCCCTTCTGTCTTCCACGAGGAGGATGATGATGATGCTGACAAGGAGAAAAAGATGAGGCCCCTGGTTCCCATTGATTACTCAATTGAGGAACTGCAGGCAGCCCAACCAATTGTTTCTGGAACAACCCCACCAAATTTGGCTGCTGCAGCTGAATTTGCTAAGCGTATTTCAAATGTTAATCAAAAAGAAGAGAAGCCTGATGCAGAAAGAGAAAGAAGTAGACGCTCACATGATAGGTCAAGCCATCGGGAGAAAGACCGAAGTGATGAGGATTATAATCACACCAGAGATGAGAACAAAGAGAAGATTCATTACCGGGACAGAGATCGGGAGCATGGTTTAGATAAGGTTAAGACGCCAGATAACAGGAAACTTTTGGATGCAAAACAATTGATTGATATGATCCCTAAGACCAAGGAGGAGTTGTTCTCATATGAGATAAATTGGGATGTGTATGACAAGGTAAGCAATAATATCTGGTTACTTTTCTTTTTATGTTTCTGCAGAACATGCTCCGGGAGAGATGACACATAGTTTGGTATTGGATTCTTATTAGAGCGAATAAGTTCTTTATATTCTCTTTTCTTTGCAATAAACTCTTTTTGGGTTCCTAATTCTGTGGCTTTTGTTTAAGATTTGATATTTTATTGCTTTGTTGGACGATTAGGGTGGGGCATGAGTTGATGCCCACATCGTGTTAGGGTATTATTAAGTGTGAGATTAATAAGTTACACATGCTACACATGCTATGCTCGTTCAGTTTCTTCTATCACAGAAGTTGAGAGATGCAAAGATGCTTGAAGCTAAATAAATGAATTTTATAAGCACAGTCATTCTGAACTTTTTGTCAAATGTATAGCGTACAAAAGATTCTCATGTTTTGCAAAGGCCCTAATTTGGTATTTCTTGATTAGTACAGCGTTGTGAATATGATATGGTACAAAGGATAATGAATGATTTCAAATACTTTCTGTTGTGTGATCCTGTTATGTATTTATCGAGTTCAAATGCTGTGCATTTTATGTCCAATATTTTCTTCTGAAGATTTATTCTGTTAATGTGTTATTTACTAGCATGAGCTACACGAGAGAATGAGACCGTGGATTTCCAAAAAGATTACGGAGTTTCTGGGAGAAGAAGAAACCACCTTGGTAGACTATATTGTATCCAGTACTCAAGAACATGTGAAGGCATCCCAAATGCTGGAGTTGCTGCAAACTATTTTAGATGATGAAGCAGAAATGTTTGTGCTCAAGATGTGGAGGATGCTCATCTTTGAAATCAAGAAGGTAGAGACGGGTCTTGCATTGAGGTCAAAATCCTAAATGGATCTTGTTTTGGTTTGTTCCAGGTAGCTGCAAGGCTGATTCTTGTTATTGTATTCATAATTAGGATCCCCATTTTCATAATCATCTCACCGTTATTACTGTAGAACAGTGTGGATTGCGAAAGAGTATCTTTGTTCTTGAATATTTATTGCTTCAAAATGCAATTTTTAACGTCTAGAAATGAATTTTTGTACTGAGAATGGAGGGCTTTATTGCTATATTCTGTTTCTGCTCTCAGTTTGTTGTGGGCTGTTTTTAGAAGCAGAGAGGTCAAGTGGGGAGAAAGAAGCTTCAGTTTCATTTCTTTCCCGAAACTTAGTTGTGAAGGTACTGGTAGTCCTGGCCTCACTCCTTTACCAGTAAAGGTGCTAAGAATTTTGTTTTGGGGAAGCAAGTACCAAACATTATATAGTTCATGAATATGGATTTCTAGGAATAGGAATATCTTGTAAATGGATTTTTTTTAAAAAAAATTTAAATTAAATTACTGCTGCTTTTAGAGATATAGATGCTTGGTGGTGTATCGAGAAGAGATGATACCAAAATGCAAGCCTACCAGATGAATGCCTGCCTGCCTGCATGAGCTATCGGTGCAAAACCCTCGGGTGGTTTCTTCGTTTTTGAGAAAATTCAGCCACTAATGAAAGATTCGGTATGGATAGAGAATCGCAAAAGCCTGCTGGACAAGCATATAAGAACTGATACAGCATATTACATTACAACAGTGCAGCTGAACATCCTCTCTATTCTCTCACATAAATTGACTTTGCACACGATGATGTGACATCAATTGACTTAAAAAGAATGGATGTTATGCCAGTCATGCTCTCCGGAAGATGACAGCAATCCTCTTTAAGCTCCCAGAAGCCAGTCCCAGAGTGAAGCTATACCAAAATTCGATTAAAATCGTCAGTCAGACACAGATTGTTATCCCTCTACCTCCCACTTAATCCAAAATTTAGATTAGTGTGTAAGGCTACCTTCATATATACACAACACAAGGAGGCAGCAAGGCACCAGTTTCACCCACACCTCCCCCTAGCCCATCGACAGCTGGGATATAGTAAAAGGTTAGAAAGTGAAAATTTTAAACAACAAAGCATGTTATCTACTATGCTGCCAAGATAGACCCTACTCTGGTTAGGTTTCTCACAGATTAGGGATGCATTCCCCAAAATTTATCCCCCTAAACCTTTCCTTTTCTTCCCAGATTTACTTCTCAACTTGGGCAAGTCAGTCACATCTGAACTTGGAGTTTTAGGGACTGGCTTGATGGGTTTTGTGTTATTTGTGGAATCTTTACAAGGTGAAATTTCTTTATGTGGCTTGCTATTATGCTCTTGAATATCTGTAGGAGCAGAACCACCATCCATTCCGCAAGTGTTCAGCTTTGATCATGTCTTCAAATACAATGGTTGCTTGAACCATCTGAAAAATGAATTAAGTGAAAATTTGACTTAATAGCTTAATTCCATGGAGCACAAAAAGGGAGAGAGGGTAACAAAGAATTAAGTAATGCAAGCCAGGTCACTATATCATTGCTTTCACTTTCAATTAAGATGTTTTCCCTTAATTATTCTATAGGTTTCTTCAACTTGTAGTTTGATAAAAATGACATGAAAAAGAATAACATGGTTCTAGATGACAAAAAGAAAGATGAAGTGTTGTGTTACCACAAATATAATCCTAGTAAAGTTACCAAAGTAAAATCACTGTAATTTCCTTGTGCCATACACTATCAAATTACTCTTATTCAAAATGTGGATTGGTACAAATAAATCTTACCATTAATGTCAAACGTCAGTAGCATGAAGTTTCACATAACAAGTGCAGCATTACACATCACTGAAGAGCATACCAAAAAACTATATCAGTATGACCACTGAAAGGATTAAAATGCACAAGACAAATTTTATTGATGTAAGATTTTATCATTCTTAATAGATCTCATCCAAACTAAGCACATGAAGTTATTATTGTTATGTTTTGGCAGACACATGACTCCATTTTCAAGACATTCTTAAATCTTTATAAGAGATTTGGAATAATTTATGATGTGCCATTGTTGCTTATAAATTTTGCAGCATTTTGCAACACATATTTGATCATACTATACGATGAAGTTCAGACTTCCAGCAATGAAGAAAAAAGGGATAGCTTTGCAAATAATATTGCAAATGAGAATTACAGCATGAGAGATTCACTGGTATTTTTTATTCTTGGCAACTTCAGAAAGAGTTTATTGGTAAATAGATATTCATTTTGATCAAACATTTGACATAGTAAAGAGTACTTTGAAGTAAAGTAAAATATACAGACCTCAAATATTGACTTGGCACATTTGACAAATGCATGCCAGGCACATCGCTTTATGCTGCAAGCCTTCGAAGATCTCAGTGCTTCTTCTGGGACAGCAGCATCCATATCGAGCAAGTTGATTTTGAGTTCCCTAAGAATTTGAATACCCCTTCCCATGATAGGTCTTAATGAAAGATCACGAATGGTAGAGCACTCACTGATCTTTGGTTTTGAACTTCTAAATTTGAAATATTGATCTCTTTTTTCATTCGTACAACTTGGGTTTAATCTTCTACATTTTAGCACTTCCTCATCATTGTAACTAAAAGTGAATCTCCTGGTTGAGTTGTTGGAAATATTATCAATTTTCAAACTAGGAGTCATGTTCCCCTGTACGGACTGATTTTCCATAATTGTGGACTTATCACCTCAATTACCTCATTTTTACACAACTCCACTAATTTCAAAGTGGGATCGTTGAGATACAGTGAAGGGCTTGGCACAAATGATGGAACACTATTTGAACCAATTAGTCCTATTTCCTGAACCAATTCCTTAATACAGTTCTTAGCAACAAACTTGTCACTAATCTCTTCAATGTTAAATGGGCATGCCCCCAACTCCTTTGAAATTTCCAACAACCCAATGACAGTGTCATGATTTAAACTCCCAGGCA
>CP135534.1:646040-661788 GCA_032402905.1 Khaya senegalensis | reverse complement strand
CGATTCTGTTACATGCATTTGGTTCCTTTAGCTTTGAGGTTTGACAAGGTAATAATGTTAGCCTGAGAACTGATCTACACATCGTTTACCATCATAAGGTAGTTTATCTCTTATTTTGGTTATTAGGCTCTCCTTGTTGCTATATGCAGTTTGATACTATGTTTGTGTCTCAACTAAGAACTTACTGTGAACCTTGCACAATGAAGAATGTTGTGATCTGTGGTTCATTACCTTTTTTTTTATTTTTTTTCTCTTTCTTTCAGGAACCATTATCTAAAAAGAGATCAAAGGATGCAAGTGAACTGCAGGTTGGGGTAAGCAGGAAGACATAGTACTTTCTAAACTAGAACATCCTTGTTGAAGAATAGAACAATTTGTGGCTCCTGTATATAAATGCTCTTTAGCAAAAATTTCTGTTGCATTATTTTTTTCTATAAATCATTAAGTTAGATGCATATGTTATGCGCTATTTCTCGTTTGTTTGATGCACGGTTTGCAGTAATATTGTTGGTTTGCACGTAATATTTCTTGGAATTTATGTGGTTGATAATCTTTATTAGATCCTAGGTTTGGGATATATGTCTAGTTTCCATTGACTGATGTGATGATAATTGGACTGATAAGTGCAAGTACTTTGTATTCAGTTTTTGAGTGTGACCATTTTACATGAAATGCTAAACTGTAGGGTTGTATCATAGAACTCCCCTCCTAGGACCTGCTTTGCAGGACCATTACTGGGTACCAATCTTTTCATGCTTTGCAGAATAAGTTATCTGAACTTTGATGTGGCTTTATTTGTTTATGTTATGCTTAATCCTTTGCAGGAAGTACTCGGTTCAACAGGCCTATCTACTGATCCTTTGGGAAAGCATTTCAAGTTGGATCATGGCAAAGCCCAAGCATCTTCCTTTGATTGTGTTAGTATATTTTGAATGCCTGACAAGAAAAAAGTTCACATTTTTTGGAGTGATTTTGTTGCAAATCCTTTTCTGGCTGCATCTGCACATTCTTTGTACTTGTGCAGGTGTTACCATCTTATGGAGCAAATACAGCATCTTCTCAGGAAAAACTGGAATACTAGGAAAATCTTTTTATTTTATGATAATGTTGAATTTGGCTGGTCCCCGTACTAAAGGGCCCTCCAACCTGGTTTCTAGTTAGACTTTGATTCTAGGCTAGATGGAAATGGGTCTTGGTTGTTTTTTTCTGGGTTAACTGACAGATATTGTGTTATCTTAAGGCATCCATTGGTGGTTGGTGCTAAAACAAAATTTAAACCTTGCAATTATATGTATTTATTTGCAGCACTCCTGTATTATTGAATTTGATGGTGCATCAAAGGGAAATCCTGGACCAGCTGGTGCAGGAGCTGTGCTGCGAACTGTTGATGGAAGTTTGGTATACATTCACTGTTGTGGTTGTAGATGCATTCTTTCGTCTAATGCATTTATCTGCTTAACATTTTTCATGAACAGATTTGTAAATTACGTGAAGGTGTAGGCATAGCAACCAATAATGTTGCTGAATATCGAGGCTTGATTTTGGGATTGAAATATGCTCTTGAAAAAGGATATAAAAATATCCGTGTCCAGGGAGACTCCAATCTTGTCTGTAATCAGGTTTGCTGTTTTTGCTCAATCTGTTACATATATATGTTGGTTCTCTTTGTGTCTACAATTGGGTCGTTGGTAACATCTCAACATATTCTGATAATTATCTTTTTGTTTCCTTAATTTTCTTACACATGTCGATTCTTGATGCAGGTTCTGGGTACATGGAGGGCCAGACACCATGACATGTCTGATCTATGTGGGAAGGCGAAGAAACTGAAGGATAAATTTCTTTCATTCCGGATAACTCATGTTCTAAGGGTGAGCACAGTTTCTTCTGGTTCTGTTCTTGTGCTTGATGGTAATTCTGGATTTATACTAAATTATACTCCCTTATTCATCTCACCTGGTTTAGATAAGTGTAGATAAGTGTAATCGCACAGAATTCATATTGTCTTGTATACCACACTAGTTCAGTGCAGACAACAGAGTTTCAAACCTGAGATGTCTCTTACCCTTCAATAATATTATTAAAGACACTAAAGGCCTAATCCACGTTACACTTGGATAGACATTGCATTTATGATTGCATCAAACTCAATGATGAAGAACATAGTGTCCTAATTGAATGAAGTTCTGGTTCTATACTTCTGTGGAGAGAGAATGGAACTAATGCCTGCTAGACAGCTTATAGTAGACATACAGTTAGAGGTGTCAAAGGGGCCTGTCATGGGCCTGGGCTAGGCTGAGCCTGCAGGGCCCTAAAATATTTATTATTTAAATAATATTATTTTAAAAAATATATGAGCCCAATAATATTTAATTATTTCAATATTAATAAAATATTATCGGCCTGTTGGCCAGCTGAGTACAGCCTATTAGGACCTGGGCCTAGCAATTTTTGCTGGCTGGGCTGTGAGCCTGCATGGGCCTATTTTTGGCTGGCTGGGCCGGCCTGTTTCACACCTCTACATACAGTTATGGACATGACATGAACTTGTTGGCTCAGTTCAGATGTTTTTTATGAAAATTGGGTTTTTGTTACTTGGGGGACTTTAATACCTTAGATCAGTTGTTAACATCTTTTCTCCCTGAGCCATATGCATTATGTTATATCTTTTCTCATTGCTGATAGCAATATGTTTTCAGCCTTTTGTGCTTTTGGAAGCTTCAACTTCAATCCAGGTCGCTTTTCTGCATGCTGCATTCAGATTGTGATTGTAGTATATATTTTATATTTTATTCACATAGGTTGTATGTAAGGTTCCTGCTACTGCTTCTTTTGTCCTTTTTACCTCAAACAAGATTCTGACATTTTCTTTTGTGCATATTTTTAAGAACCTCAACTCTGAGGCTGATGCTCAAGCAAACTTGGCTGTCCGTCTTGCTGGTGAGGCTTACATAACCTACTGAATTCTTCTGCTTCCAGCTTCCTTCAATTTAATTCACGTTTACTTAGCAACTCTTTCTGTTCCAGCTGGTCAAGTCGAGGAGGAGTGCATGCAATAGTTTCAAATGATGGTAGGCAGCGAACTATTTCAGGTTTCTTCTGTAAGACATGTGAAATGAGATTCAGGAAATGCATTATTACTCCTTGGGCTAAACTTTTGTTCTTCATGTAGATCAATCCAAATTTATTTAAAAACAAAATCCTGATTGGCCATCCTCAGAACTCACTGCAACAATGATGTAAATGAAAATGGTACTTTGCAACTCAATAGTTGGTGAACTTGCTTTAAAAGCATGGTGTGGTAACAAGTCGGCGAATTACTCAGCAGCAAACTGCTATAGCCATTCTCGAAATGAAACTTGATCCGTTGACTGGCACCAAAGACCAAATACTCTTATTTTCCCATTTTCATGATAGGGTATCTCTATTCATCATTATTCCAACCTGAGACCAGGCTGCTTGGGAAGACAACACAAGCAATCTTTTTTTTCTCATTATTATTTTTTAATTCAATTTTCCTTTTAACATTTTATGGTCTTGGATACTCTTTACTACAAGTAGTATATTCCAATTGGCAGGCATGAAATGGTGTAATATACTCAGGATGATGATGATCCTTAGTCCTGGTTTCAGTTTCTCAAAGTATTTGGCTCTTGGCATTATGAACTTTTTTCCTCTCTCAATTGGGTTGATCTGATTTGTTATAATCTTGTTTTTCACAATTTTTAAATTGGCATCATTCATGTTCAGCATCTCGTGATCAAAGGGCTGCCCCCTCTTTTGGGTGGGTTGTTTCAAATTGGGGTTAATTAACTATGTTTATGTTGATTATTAAACAATCTTAATGAAGTCAATTTAAGACGTCCGTTCGAAAAAAGGGGCTGCCCACCAGGCGGTTAACGAAAATCTGCTAACTACCATGAACGTACTCTGGTTTTAAAACCTACCTGCTTTATTCTATTTAGTTTGAAACTGATGGGATTCCCCGTACGCAAATGCGTACCGACTTGGGCACCACGAAAGGATCCAAATTGCCTTAGGTTTAGGATTCAAAGCGAAATGTCATGAATCGCCGATTTCGAGTACAAAGACAAAATGTTACTCATACGAACTCGAAAGTTAACAAAACCGTTTACGGTTCGGTTTTCTTCAACTTCTTCTTTAATGAAACTTCAGTTTTCTTCAACTTCTTCGCCTCCATCATCAACCGTCGCCGTTAAAGGGGCAGCTGTGGATGTCGCCGATTTTAGAGGGGCCGATGATCTGGAATAGACGGACTCACCAGTTTCTTCTACCGTTAAGCCGTTGATGGAACCCACTCTCCTTCAGCCACGCGTAGTTGTCTATGATGGAGTTTGTCATCTTTGCTACTGAGGTATTTGTTTTTGGGGTTTGCTATTTTGAATTTGCATTGTTTTTGCTCTTTTAGCCAAGTGTTTATCTGGGTTCGTCGTATAACTTGTAAACATGGCCCAAGTATTCACCATCTTTAGCATCCTGTAATGGTAACTGTAATGTTGACCAGGAAGATTAAGTATGATTTTGTTGTCATTTGTCCGCTGGGCTTTAACTGATCCCACTAGTTGTTTTGTTGCTTAGTCAGTGTCTTCTTTTCTATAATTTAATTATATATGGGTTCACTTATTACATGTAATTTCAATTGTATTTCACTGGTATCTCACAATATTAATATTACAGTGGTCAAATGGATAATTGGAGCTGACAAGTATAGAAAGATCAAATTTTGTTGTCTCCAGTCCAAAGCTGCTGAACCATACTTGAGTCTTTGTGGTCTCGACAGAGAAGATGTACTCCGTCGGTTTTTCTTTGTTGAAGGCCTAGGATCATACCACCGAGCATCTACTGGTATGTTCTCTAACATTATATATTTGTGTACTTATTATAGCTTTCTGCATATTTGGTTTTGTGATAAAAGAGCTCTGAGCATTGTCTCATGGGCTTGTTAGAAAGATGGGAGCTATTGATGGACATGGAAGGAGTGCATTATGTTTTCCTTGATTGATATGTGATAATGGTGTCATTCGGACTTTGGTTTCACTGGGATTTTTCGTTTGTTGCAAGCGTATTAGTGGTTGAAATTCTGACTTTCTTTGTTGCTTCATGACTGACTGTTCTAAGTTTCTTCTGGTAGAGGGGGATGAGGAATCACTTGTAAAATATGAAGCCTAGAGGCTAGAGATCATTTAGTATATGGGCTATATAGATCTTTCTTCACTAAATTGCCAAAAGTTGAACATAGACTAATACCATCCATGCAAGCCAAATACATCATGTACTATTTAGTCATGAATTGTAATTTTTGTCTCAAAATATTGTCCTCGTTGCTTTGTTCTCCATAATCATTTGCTGAGATAGTTGGTGGCAAAGATACTGCAACACCTAAACTAGATAATTTTTTAAGTTGAAAGTCAAGGAGCTGTTGGATGAGGATGCTACCGCATATGGTGTATAAAAGCAAGGAAGTAGTTTCAAAACGCTGATAATAGATGATAGCTTTTTTTTTTGTTTCATCTCATTTTATACTCCTTGATGTGTTTGTTTGAAGAGATTCACTTGACCACCAAAAGTTTATCCTTGAGCATCCGCACTTTCTTTCATGCTAATGGATTGGTTTCTGGTCAATATATAGAAAAGGATGAATGAAGTATAAAGACCTGCACGCACATTATTTCTGTTGTCAGTATAGTTTTATTTTATTTGTTTTTTCTACCTATGTAACTCCAGTAAATTTCATCATAATCCGGATATATTATAGGAGGATCTCTATTAAAATTGTGTTTACTTAATGGGGCTTCTCCTCTTCCCCCTTTTTTGCTTGATTGATGATAACTTTTCAAGTGTATATAATTTGCAGCTGCACTAAAAGTACTGTCATACTTGCCTTTTCCTTACTCTACAATAAGCGCTTTATCAATAATTCTAAGGCCTCTAAGGGATGCTGTCTATGATTATGTTGCCAAACGACGCTATGACAGGGTTGGGAAGAGTGAAGATTGCCTAGTTTTGGAAGAAAAGGAGCTCTTAGAACGTTTTATAGACAGAGATGAGATGATGGATCGGAGTTAAATATGAATCGGATTGTTTATTGCAATCAGCTTTCATTTGTTTACAATGTATTGTTGACATTTCCTTGAAAAGATGTTAGAATGTGGAACTGTAAATTCGTAGCCTTGTTAATGGAAGCTATTGACCCAAACTTTAACTTTGTGTAAGGATATACCTCGATAATTCCTCGAAATGTTATGGACTTCATGATTCATAGCAACTCAAACACAAGCATACAGCCTGCAACGACTACAAATTAGCAGTCGCTACTGCTAACCAACAGATCGTTGCAGCAATTTCCAGTTTTCCTAGCGCTTTCCTGTCGGCCAAGATAATTCCATTAACGCACAACTATAAGACATACAAATGAAATTCTCTTGTGTGGCCATCAGACAATAGTGCACCGTAAATAATTAGCTTCTGTTGTAGGGTCGCCCTTTTCAGGGAACCCTCCAAAAATTGGCGTATGCCGCTGTCTGCGGCGAGCACACGGTATTCTTTAGTAAAAGGCGAAAGAATAGTTCGCTCTGTGCTCACCGCGCGGCTGCGTGATTTGACTGATGGACAGCTTCATCTTTATATAGTAGCTCGTCTAGGATTCAGGTGCTTCTTCTATACGATGTGGGATATTTGCAGGGTTTTGAATCCCGGGCCACATCGCTGTGACTTGAAATGACATTCCTCGGCTGACGTGGCTGATGATTTGATGATGAGCTAGCAGCTAAGTGGGTCCCTGACCATCCATGATGATCATATATTATGCTCCGTATGCCTGAAGATTATCAGCAACCCAAAATTAATCAAGCAGCATTACCACTAAGAAGTGGGTTAATAAGAGTGAGGGATGCTTAAGAACTCTGCACATCTGTAATGTGCAAACACTGCGTTTTGAACTCGCAAGCAGTGTATTCTATTCCTCCAGTTCATAGTTTAGAAATGATTTGGAAGCTTGAATGAAAGATTTTACAGGGAAACCAAGCTAAGATTTACACAGCCAAAGCCAATCCAATCTGAACCAAAAAACCAAACCAACAACTTAAGGTTGAGTTCTGTCCGTCTCCATAGCAATATTACAAATGGA
The DNA here is from genome assembly GCA_032402905.1 of Khaya senegalensis. Taxonomy (NCBI): domain Eukaryota; kingdom Viridiplantae; phylum Streptophyta; class Magnoliopsida; order Sapindales; family Meliaceae; genus Khaya; species Khaya senegalensis. Next base: position 654,641 of record CP135534.1, on the reverse strand, counting down.
TGGAGAAAAATGTACTCCACTAACACATTCCCACCGAAATCAAAGTTGATGAGCAGTCTTGGTATCTATGAGTAATCCATAGACTGAAAATTTGGAAGGGGAAAAATGGAATACTTCCATTGAACAGATTCTTTGAAGTGATTATAGATTGGTTGAAGATATTAGACATTCTCATAATACATATCTATTATCACCCTCCTCCCCTGAAGTAACTATTACAACAAAACTGGCTCAAACTACAAATTTCTCTCTTCATCTTCAGATATTACTCTACTTTTCAGTTCTTTAGAATGGATGAGGATCAAAAATGCTCAATGAGCTCTCACAGAGTACATCAACAATATTAAAAATCCATCTTCAACGTGATTAGGGAGTTTTTATTGCACTCACTTTCACCAATCCATTCCATCAACATGATTCTGAGCCCATTTAACAGCTGCACGAGCAGCTTGTGACCCTCCAGGCAACCCTCGTTGGTTTATAGTATCAGCCATGTCAATGAATGGTATGGAATGACCAAGAGTGTTCCAGGACCACTATATTCGCTGTGTAAGAAGGTGCTGAATATCTATTAAGAATAATCAAAGACGACATGGTCAAGAATCTGGTAACTTGTCCGCACAACAACAGATAAAGTAATCAAGACTCATCTAGGCAATAAACAAAAGCCAGCAAGCTATGAAAGCCCAAAGTACCATAAACTGGCTTCATATGGTAGAGAACACATACCGGAAATTGACAATTTATTCAGTAAAGCAAAACACACCTATGTCAACAGCGAATCTAATAGTCAGTCAATCTATGACTATAAGTGCTAAATTGGCTAAAAGCAAGTTGCTGAAATTGTGCCTCCTTCCTTACAATTGTCACACCATATCAGATCTTTATCAATCCCATGTGAAAGCAGCATAAACAATCATCTAGGACATTGCCATTGATTTAAAGACATAAAATATACAACTATCTTATAATTTTATACTTGTTGATCAGTACTCAGTAGATCATTTGCTTCAAAAGTTTTCTATCAATTGTTTTTCATGGTTACAGGAAACAGCGTTTAGCCGAAAAGGAAGCCTCCGAAATAAGATTAACAAGAGAGGTAAGAACACAATACTCTACCGAGACTTTCAATTTCAAAAGTTTAATTCTGGAAAATAATAAGGAAGCAACACCATAGCAAGAATGTGATAAACAAACATTTTTATTAGACAGTAATTGAAAATTGAATGTCATTTGGCATCTGATATACTTTATATTGGAAGTTATTCTTTTAAACTAAGTAGAGCATCATAGGCTCGTTACGATACAAATTGTTACCTCATCTGTGAATATCATGTCTTAGCAAGTTCTGTCAAAGTCGGAGAGGCATCAACTGCTGAACTAACGAGGGTGTAAGGAACTTGGTATGTAAAAGGAACACAGAGCCATTCATACATCTTTTCCTATTTATCAAAAGAATGAGTAATGTATATGTAAAGTGTACTCAACTCCCAATCTTTTTCCGGACTCCCCAGTTTTTTTTTTTTTGTTATTCTATTTATTAAGAGGTGCTAAAAAATTTCATCTTTCTGCGCTCAGTCAACGATAGCCATTCATACCTTCTGTCTAATTTAATCACAGGAAATTGCATCAAATGGGTAGAGCTGCAGTGCAAAGTTTATACAGCACTAACGCCACACAGTGCAATTCAACGGTCACTGACTTCTTCCATTTACTAGCGTTGTTCTTAATCACTTGGCTTCTCTTTCCTTCATTGCTTCCTTCAAGCACTTGAGAAGCTCTTCTTGCCTCATAATCCCTTTCTCATCCTCCGTAGCTCTAGCTCCAACTCCCCAAATCTTCTCCTCACACTCGGCATCTGTCAATTGATCAGCCCATTGCGGTATGCTAGTCATGGTGTTCCAGCACCCCTAAATGGTTGCGCCACGTCACCGCTAGACCCTTTTCTTTAGTTGAGTCTCGGAACCCATCAGGTAACTGATCTTCCAGGGATTCTCTAACTACCCAAAGGAAGTGCAAACCGCTCTCTTTCAGTCCCCGTGCAATTTCATTCATCTGTTCTGCTGTCAGAGACACCATGCTTCCAAAGGAGATGGGCTCAGGCGTTTGGAACACAAATGGACTTGGCGGTGTAACGGGTGATGGCTAACGTAGCCTTGATACCTTCAAGACGCTAAACGTTTTGCAAATCGAAGGATAGGATTTATGGGGCCTTGATACCAAATGGGTTCAGGTTTCTTTCATACTCTCAGACTCTTAGTTACTTTTGGTGGATGTCAAATTCCCTGGCAGGGCGCCCATATTTATAGTCCATAGTATGTATTTGCACGACAAGATTCTAAATAGAAAATTAAGACTAAATGATTTGCCCATGCAATAAATAAAAGTTATAATTGAAGATGGATGGTTCTTGCTTCTCCGCATTAGAATGAGGGGCATCAAATCATGCTGCACGATGAGTAATTAGGATGTAAATCCTCTTTAGGTGTCTACAAGTGGAACCCAGAAGAAGTCGATTCCAAGTTTGCAAAGAAATTAGGATGCGGAAGAACTGCAAACCATGATTTGCTCTCTTATTACTACCAGTTACTAAGTTCAATTCAAGGGTATAAGAACACTAAGGTTCCAAAATTTCAGGAATGTTGACACATTAATGTATTTAATAAATGCATAAATAAAAATTCCAAATTTTGGCAATTAAGGTCATCAGCACTAATCAACATTGACTCTAGCCAAGTAATACTCAGGACAGAAATTTAAACCTCAGTTTATTCCATTGATCATAGCTAAATGGAACTATTCTGAGGGGAAAGAAGCTGGATAGTCTATAAAAACTTGTTTCCCGCCCCTTCATTGCTCTTAAAAACCTCATCATTTGGACTCAATAACTTTCTTTGCAAACGTTGGCAAACAGAATGCTGCTGTGTGAATCTGGAATTTATATTGAGAAACAACAAAAAATGAGTTTCAAACAAGTGAATGAGAAAAACCAGATGCATTGCTCCAAATAAAAAGGAGGGGAAGAGGGTCTCGGATGTAGCAAAATCATACCTCAGAGTTGTAAAATTTCAAGGGTCCTTTCGATTTGCACTGACTGTCATTAGCATCTATAGGATTCACTGGATGCTTGAAATCAACAGGAGGTCCCTCAGTTGAGCAAAGCATGAAACCAATCACCCCACTGGGAAGAAAAAATCGCATCCAATTAATCATCATTAGTGACGTACCACAAAATGTAACATATACCATACATCCCTTGATTCTAATAAGAAAAGAATCTTCATGAGCAGAGGGCACAGACGTGCTCTACATTACTGTTTTAGGGATAGAGGAGGACAGAAGACTAATTTCTCAGGAAAGGGAAAAAAAAAGGACTGAAAAGCAACACCATACACCAAAAAGTTTAACATTTGTAAATAGCATTGAATACGACCACTCATTCTAATAAGAAACTCTATTTAAGCTGAAGAAGAGGTGGTGGGGCTAGTTTCTCAAAAGTGATGGTTTGTGGAAAGCAAGGATTCTCAAGGTGAGGATATCAGTTAAAGTATCAATGTTTCTGGAAACATGGTAACTCTTCCCCTGCCAAGGAACAAACTGCAACTACAGAACCTTGTAATGTGCCCTTACTTGTAGTGGGGCGAAGAGAAGAATAGTTGAATCAGGATGATAAGAACTTAGGTATATACCTTGGATATGTAGGAACTGTAGTCCAAGCATAATTGACTGAACCTTTGAAGATCTGACGGCAGTTTGAAACAATGTCCTCTATAATGTGCATGTGGAGCCAGATGCTTTCTGCCTGTGTGCTCACAACTCCCCCAGGACGAAGAGCCTTTGCAACAGACTCAAAAAAGGGTTTCTCAAAGAGCTCTTGTGCAGGACCTGTGAGAACAAACACAATAATGCTCATAATGAGTTCTTAAGATACTTGTTTCTTTCTTTTCTTTCTTTTTTGTAGTCAATATATTTGAAAAAATATTTCTCAAGTTTCTATTGATAACTATAAGGATACAAACAGTTGCAGAAGATACGAGTACCTATTGGGTCAGAGGAGTCCACTATGATTGCATCATAAGTTCCTTCAGGAACAGCCTTCAAAAAGGCAACTCCTGCAATATTAAGAGAAGACCAAGCAATTAAGTAATTCACAGGAGAGACAGAAAATAAGGAAAAATCTGAAGAAGCTGATCATACCATCACCAATATGAAGTGTCACACGGGGATCCTCAAACCCAACAGCCACATGAGGAAAAAATTGTTTCGACACCTGTAGAGCAAATAGAAGATGAATATTAAATGTGGAAGCTGCGTTCATGCAAACAAGGGTCAACACAATAAACTTGCACAAACCCCAACAAGCAGCACTCATTTCATTATTTAAAGAAGAAAAGATATTCAACCAGTTTCCTTCATGTAAAAGAAAATAATACAGATCTAAAATAAATAAAAGTTAAATGAAATAAAAAGGGAATCCGGCAAAGAGTAAAAAGGTGTTGCTTCATTACTACTTACATCAACTACCATTTTATCAATTTCACAGATATCAATCTTCTCAACAGAAGAATGGCGAGCCACTTCCCGCAAGACCCCACCATCTCCTCCACCAATAACCAGAACCTGAAGGAAGGGAGAAAAAATCAACACGAATGAGAATGACTCATTTCCATCAGCATACAATGTTTAAATTCCATAAAAAAATCCACAAAGATGAAAAAAGTTCCATTATCTGTATATAACTATCTCTTAGCTTCTAATTTTCTTTCTCTCTCTCTTTTGTTACGGCATTCTCATCTTGTATCCCTGATCTCTTTATTTCTTGTTTTGTTTTGGAGTGAATTCTGTCCCCGGTTCTGTAAACCTCCTAAGTTCACAATTGACTATCTATCTGATAAAATGTTAAAGAGACCTAAAATATAAACTTATCAGACGTGCAAGTTTTTCTACAAGATGGGAGAAAATCAAGTACTAGACTGCAACTATAGGTTCATGTAAACAGAACCATACAAAAGTGTGCTAATGAATGAGCCTCAGATATATCTTATTAATCCTCTATGCAATCCCCAGACCATATGTGGAAAAAAAAAATATCACATTGACATTCTTCAGGATCCCAATCATAGAACAAAAACTACAAGTTTGGATCACCTTGACACATACAAGGCAAGGTAAAATATACATGTTGCAAGATTTAACCTTTTGTTTATAGTAATTGTGATATGAATTGATGACAACGATAGGGTAAAGACATTTACAATTCACCTTTAACAAAAAGCTGAGATATAAATGACTTGCAATATTTTAGTGAGAAATTACTGACTCTCATTGTACTGTTTGAAATCTAAACAATTCATTGCTAGTTTGTACTATTAGAACATAAAGACCTTTTCTGGGTTTGGAATTGAACAGAGTGGAAGGTGAGTAATCATTTCTTGATATGCACATTCATCCCTCTCTGTGAGCTGGATCACCCCATCCAAAACAAGAACCTTGCCATATGTTGATGACTGCAAAAAGACATTATAATGGATAATTAATATTTTAACATAAAGTTGGGGGAGAATCCAAACAAGTATGAAAATAAATAAAAAGGAAGCATCAAACACCTGAAAGACCATGACATTCTGATAGTCAGACTTCCCCTGAAATAAGATCTTCTCAACCTTTAAGGAATGTGCCTCACCTGCATAATTTCAAATACACAACATAAGACATTTGGAAGATTACCCCTGTAATACTAACGAAAAAATAACTATATCTGGCAGTGATAAGAAGGATTTAACTCATAAAAATTCCATAAAAATTATCAATTGGTAAAAGATACAGACCTAGATGATTGTTACAGAGACAAAAGGAGATTCAACACTTTTTTTACTTTGAGATATTTTAACAGACTAAACTCTGATATATTGCCCAAAATATATGATTTACCCAAGGTTAGCAGCCTTAACAATCAAAACACAATCCTTACTTCAAAGTATACAACCCAATTATGGGGCCAAATTGAAAACAACACAAAAGGCACTCTTCCCAATTAACAAATAATTTCTCAAATGAAAATCGTTAAGAAACAAAAAACCTAATAAGAAACAATTTGGACATATAATTAAAAAAAAGGAAAGAAAGAAACAAAATTGTGTTACGGAAACAGACCACATTATTTGTTCCAATTTCAACATATTATATCAATACTAGGGTAAAATCACTCCTACTCATACGTAATAAACATCAAAATATACCAATAATCCCCAAAGCCAAATATACTCTTATTATAAAGAGGAAAAACTAAAAAGATGAACTCAAAATCTCGTAGCACAATATATTCAAATCTAAACACAAAAAAGAAGGCTAACGTTAACCAAATCCATGAGTTCATGTAGATCACAAACCAAACAGTGCAGTGTGCAAGCATAAGAATGCTAACAATAATAAAATTTACAAAAGGGAAAATAATAGAAGAACAAAGGCATAACGAGACAACAAAGAGAAAAACTGACCGGGCCACATTGGGCTGATTTCAGAGAACCAGCCAGAAATAACAGATGATATGCAGTCAGGTTGTTTGTTAGAGTCCGTCTCCATCGACACAGTCCCATCAGCGGAAACACCATTATTGATGCCCTCCTCATCTCTCGGCCTCTTCACCGGCAAATCACTAGCAGCAACAGACCCAGTTTCCGCCATAGATTCTCTCTACTTCTAAATACCAAAACCCAGAATTACTTTCTAGGGAAACTGACCAAAACAACTCACTCGAGAGACGCCGCACAATCTTGGTCCCCTTTCTTATATATAAATATAACAAAACAAAACAAATAAATAAAATCGCAGCAGCAAGTGGGAGAATATATAATAGTGAAATCTTGCTTCGCAAGGACGCGGGCTTTTGTTTGTTTCTTTTTCCTGGGTTTCTTTCTTCCAAGTGTATTATGAGCGCCCAAGCAAAAGTTGATTTGATTTAACCTTATGACTCCCCCCCCTCTTTATAGTAACACTATTCTGATATTCTCCTGCTTTTCACAGTACGGCGGACAATGATAAGGTTATCAGCTAGGGTTTGCAATTTGGGATGAGAAAATTAAAATTAAATTAATTTACCAAATTAGACAGTAAATTAAAGCCCTTACATTTTGCCGTCTTTTACACATTTGCCAATGCGCTCCCTGCCCCATGCGACGCTGCTGGGTTCCCTTAGTTATCATGTGTTAATTATTCTTCAGATTGAGTGGATCTTTAAAGAGTGTGAATTCGAATCCAAAATTCAAAGATTCGGCGGATGCAGCATGGTAGGCAGGCAGGACAGGGGAGAGGGCGAGTGGCCGACTTGACAATTGCCATAACTAAAGTAAATAGTTAACTACAAGTGAAAATGTCCGAGTGCATGGCATGGGAATTTCGTCGAACGGGTGGCGGGTGACAGAGATTTCGGTCAACAATGCATCTGTTAAAAAGGCAACTTGGAGGAATCATTGACTTTTAGCTCGATAAGCAATCTATGAATTGACGGTGACACAACAGTGCGAACCCGAGATATGCGCTCATATCCATAATTGACCATTCATTCAATTATAATAATAAATATGTATGCAAAAACATGAAAAAGAAAAAGACCAAATTCCATGCCATGCATGCTTCTGCTTTTAAAAAGAAAAAGATTATGTTCATGCTGACTGTTCTTTATTGGGGTATTTTCTTTTTCGAAGTTTTGTAATACCCATATATACAATTTTTTATAAAATTAATAAAAATTAATTATAATGGTTTTAAAACTATTTTTAAAAGAAAGTTAACAAAATTTTCTTTTAAAAATTAAAAATTTCTTTAATTTAAAATTTACAATTAAAATTTTAATATTTTTATATTTTTTTTTATATCATCAACTGTTCTTTTGCATTGAAATAAAATAAATAGTCAACATAAATTATTTAAATATTTTTATACAACTCAAAATTATTTAATTATTATCCATATTTAAGCTAAAAATTTTTCAGTCTACTTCAATTATCATCTCAAACTTTACTAGAATCTAAAAAGTAGAAGTGAATTAATACCTACTACATATTTACATACCATAAAAAATTTAAAATAAAATAAATAAATTTATTTTACTTTTTAAATCCAATATCATTTTTAAGAATAATATTTAAGAAAATTTTTATTTTAACAATTAATTTTTAAATAAAATAGATATCATTTTATTATGAACAACCTCATAAAATAATCACACATACTTTGGAAACACCATTCCTAAGGACCACCAACCTTCTAATAATTAACGTACTTTAAAGGTATTATTTTCAGAAACTGTTATCCTACTTGATTTTTTATTTATGAACTTTTACCGAAAGATAGAAATTATATCCAAAATTATTAGTGCAAAATCAATTAAAGTTATACTAATTCCACATTCAACAATTTCTAAATAAAAATAATAACATTTTATATTGTCTAATAAATTAAAAAAATAATTAATTTTATTTACTTTAAACAAATATTTCAAGATAAATTCAATTTAATCACAACACATACATATATTCAAAAATTGATATGCATGTACTTAAATCTTTAATAAATTAAATACCCTACTTTTTAGTTTTATAA
>CP135534.1:600887-636288 GCA_032402905.1 Khaya senegalensis | reverse complement strand
GTTATGCAGGCTAGCAAGCCAGTTGATTTGTTTATATTACCTGGTAATTATCTCAACCCTTACTCTTTATTACCTATCAATCGCAGAAAGTGTTCTTTGGGTGACTTATAAAGTCATAGGCTTTCATCAGGTCTCTTCTTTTCTTATTCTTTCAGGGCTTGCATTTGACAGATCTGGAAGGCGGTTGGGTCGTGGTGGGGGGTGAGTCAATGGGATTTAAATTTTGTGTTTATTGCAACCTTTTCAATTATTATTGAAGGCATTGGCCATTATTACTCTCCATAAGACCATTACTAGACAATATTGTGGAACATATAGAAACATTAGTGTGAGTCAGAGTAAAAGGTAACGGCCGTCTTAATGCTAAGTTTTTGCTATAATGGCTTTTCTATTTAGGTGAACTCAAGTTTGACTTCTGTGATATAGACATAACATGTTGACAGTGAGAGCTATGTAAACTGTGGACAGGATTAAAATTATATGCTTTTATTTAACTCTGCTGCATTTTCCATTTATGTCTCTATTGAAATACTGGCTTATTATCCTACTGTTTTTTTGATGCATGGAAAAATATGGAAGTTACTATGATGTGTTCGTTAACAAGTATCAAAAGCTTACACAGGAGCGGAAATGGAAGCAGCCCGTACTTGGTAACTTCTCATTATTGGTCAACGGTGCACGCTTTTGTTGCATAAAAGTTTCAGTTTCATTTTATAGTTTATTTTAAATGTTGCTTACTGTTATTTGCTTGCAGTTGCGCTGTCATACTCTCTGCAGATTGTGGAGGAAGAATTGATACCAGTCACACCACATGATGTCCCAATGGATGCTCTTGTTTCCCCCAGTGGTTTCATTCCTATAAGCCCCATCGCGTTAGAGTGGTGTGATTAATCATGGTGTCAACCTTCCAGTGGATGTGATTTTTGTCAATAGCATGGGACTGATATATAATACTCCTCCCCTCGGAAGTAGTGTTGCCGAACTGGAATTTGCAAGTATTGCCTTCAACATGTACGGGGGCAATCCAGTAACAGTACAATGCAAATCTCAAACTTGGTAATTGCATAATAGATATTGAACATTAATATTGATGAATCATATTAAATAGTATTGGAGCTCGAATATATTTGTATTTTCACTTCACATGTATTCTAGAAAATTCAGTCAGCTGCTGCAGAGTAAAGGGATCCCTAGTTGCTGATTGACAACATCTTGACACCAAAAGTGCAAAACCTGCATAGAGGGTTGCCAAGGAAAGAATGAACTCTCCTACTGGACTCAAGAAATTTTAGATTCTTAGAATCTAATTCAAAACTTGGTTCTTGCGGAACCGGTAGCCTCAGATAAGCTATAGTGTGGTATGGATTTTGGACTTGTTTCTCTTTGCTCGACTTTCTGAGCTATGCAGTTAGTAAAGGCGCCACAGCGAAGTGGGATTCCTCTGTCCATGAACATTCAAGTGTACATCTGCTTACCAGTAAAATCTCTAGTGTTGCTACAGAAAATAACTGTAAACTGCATTGCCCCCGCAAGTGCCCATAGATTGCAAGGAAGAAGACAATGTTTAACACTCTATCTTGGCGAGTCCAGAGATGATTCAACAGAGTTAGCCTTGCAGGATACCCTTAGTGCTATTGCTTTCCTGCAATTACAAATGTTTTTGAAATATAAAACTTTTAAATTTTTAACTGTTAGTTCAAGTAAATATCCTAATCCAACATAATTATCATTATATTACGAGAAAAAAATTTGTTTTTCAATTAATACATGATGAGTGCTGCAGTTGTCTGTTAGCAAAACATATTATGAAGTGTTATTAGTCTCCTTATTGCTACTGAATTTAATCTTCTGCTTTAACTGGTAATTCGGTAAACTATTGGACGGTTGAACCGTTAGCACGCTGATGCTGTAGGAATTTTCAACAGTAAATGAGGAGAGTATCAACGTTGTGTTACTGACGGTCACACACGTTCGCTGTTCCTGTCGTATAAGATTTCTTTTCCGTGTTCATACGAAGGGTTTTTCTATGCACAACGTGTACTCAAAGCGATTCGTGGAAAAACAGCCCCTACAAGTACAGTAATATTCGTTCTGGTCAATACTAGTTGTCTAATTGGATTGTCTTCCGCATACCAGAGGTTAAGCCCAAATGGCAAATGATGCTACTTCATCGGCTCCGATCTCTTTCAGACTTCGCTGGGACGTGTTTTTAAGTTTCAGGGGTGAGGATACGCGCCACACTATCACGGAGAAACTGTACAACTCACTTTACCAACATGGCATCAGAGTCTTTAGAGACGACGAGGGGTTGAATCGGGGAGAAGAGATAGCCCCGAGTCTCATTGAGGCAATCTACGACTCGGCTGCTTCCATTGTCATTTTGTCACCCAGATATGGCAATTCTAGATGGTGCCTTGAAGAACTGGCTAAGATATGTGAGTTAAACAGGCTGATCTTGCCTGTGTTCTACGAAGTTGATCCGTCGCATGTTAAGCGACAGCAAGGACCTTTTAGAAAAGATTTTGAGCTCCATGAAAAGAGTTTCAGCGAAGAACAGGTTTTGAAATGGAGGAAAGCTATGTGGAAAGTTGGTGGTATTTCTGGTTGGGTTTATAACAACAGGTAAGCCTTAATTAATCCGCTGGCAAAACTTTGTATTGCTGTAATTTAGGTTATTTAAGCTTGGATGATGGAAAACATGGTGTCTGAATTCAGAAATTAGCTTAGATCTGTAATTCCACTTTGTCAGTATTGTACTAAATGCATGTATACTTGATGGGTTTGTCTTTTTTAATTGGAAAGGCACCCATTTTGCCTTGGATTTATGGTCCATGAATTGTTTAGCCTAAGTTGGATACTTGTTGACTACAATTAAGGAAATTTTTAAATCAAATGGGAAATTTCCTGCCATTTCCCAAACTACCCGTATCATATAATATCATGGGTGTATATTAAAATATTGATAAAAGTTAGCTCTGTTTCTTACTTGTATTATAATGTGTTGTTGATGGTTCATTGAATAATTTTTGTTGTCTGCTGATGTCCTCTCTTTTACATGCATTCGGTTACCAATCAAACTTGTCACGTCTATATCATCTAGTTATTCATAAAGACATCAGAGTTTGTCATCATCATCACTTGGTTTTTAACAGGACAAGACCAGGAACAATGCCAATGCACTACTGCTAATTAAAATGCTTTTATTCGCTAAACATATCTGTGTCTGTTCCTCAATTTTGTCTTCATAGCAGGGAAATGATATGCATCTAATTCAAAGTTCTCTTCATGCCATTGGATTATGGAATTTTCTTATCGGTTATGGCCCAGGGCTTCATGTTACCTAACGTATATCATTCTATCTTTTGGCAGTGACGAAGAGCAGCTAGTTCATGTTCTAGTCAAAAGGGTTTTGGCTGAGTTGAGTAGGACTCCTATTAGGGTGGCTGCTCATACAGTGGGACTTGATTCTCGTGTTGAAGAACTTATGAGATTGTTAGATGTAAAATCTAATGGCGTTCTAGTTTTAGGCCTTTTTGGGGTAGGTGGAGTTGGTAAGACAACCCTTGCCAAGGCTGTTTACAGTAAACTTGTTGGTCAATTTGAGCATTGTAGTTTCATTTCAAATGTCAGAGAAATTTCAGGACACCATAATGGTTTGATATCTCTTCAAAACAAGCTTATTGATGATCTTTCCCCCAATAATACGGTGCTTACTGCAAGTGAGATTAGAGCTAATATAACAACAATCAAAAATATTGCTCTTGCAGGAAAAATTATCATTGTTTTAGATGATGTTGATGATACGAGCCAACTTAATGCATTGTGTGGAGAGAAAGAATGGTTCTGTGAAGGAAGCCGAATTATTATTACCACAAGAGACAGAGGTGTTTTACATGAAAATCATGTGAATCGGTTCTATGAGGTCCAGAAGTTAGATTCATTACAAGCGCTGCAGCTTTTCAGTTACCATGCTCTTAGAAGAGAGAAACCTACAGACAGGTTCTTGAAACTCTCTGAGGAAATTGTATCACTTACTGGAGGATTGCCTTTGGCTCTTGAAGTATTTGGTGCATTTTTATTTGATAAGAGGAGGATCACAGATTGGGAAGATGCCCTGGGAAAGTTGAGAAATATTTGTCCTGAAAATATTCAAGAAGTGTTAAAGATAAGTTTCGATGTGCTGGATGAACAAGATAAGTGTATATTCCTTGACATTGCATGTCTGTTTGTTAAAATGGAAATGAAGATAGAGGATGTGATAGACATATTGAAGGGCTGTGGTTTTAGAGCCGAGATAGCCATCACTGTCCTCACGGAAAAATCTCTCATAAAGGTTACTGAGGATGATACTTTATGGATGCATGATCAGCTTATAGACATGGCCAGACAAATAGTTCAACAAGAGAGCCGTCTAGATCCTGGAAAGCCTACTAGACTGTGGGATCGTGATGAAATCATGACTATGTTAAAGCACCAGAAGGTATCGGATAAAAGCAAAAACATTCTTTAATGCACTTCATATGTTCTTGCTTTGCACTTTTAAACTTTAAAACTTGAAGTCAAGTCTTGTGCCAGAATAAAAAATCCATTTACAGCTATCTCTTCTGTTGGCATGGCAAATCACATGCCATCAATTTACACATATGGCACAAATTTACACATGCTCAAAAGGGGTGAGGTGTCCACATTCAATGTTTCTCTAGATGGTCACTCGTATTTTATTTATTAAAAACAAGTATAAAGCACTTGAAAATTAATAATAATGAATTGAGGTTGAACAAATGAAAACTCTACTTAACTATAAAGCACTTAAAGTACTATGTTGGTGTTCATAGCTTAAAAGTAATACTAATTGTTTTCTCTCTAGTACTTGAGCCACAACAGCTTTAAAAATAATGTCAGTGTACTTTGACCATAGGGAACTAGGAGCGTACGAGGGATCGTTTTAGACTTCAACAAGGAAACCACGAAGGATACAAGTGCTGACACAAGTTTCTGGGATAACTTTTGGAAAAGACCAGGCGTCACCTCTGCCATTGCATACTTGAAAGATAGATATAAGAAATGTCTTCAACATAGAACAGCAAAAGAGAGAGAGGTAGTACTTTGTACTAAACCCTTTGAATCAATGGGTTGTCTAAGACTGCTTCAGATCAATTATGTAAAATTGGTGGGGAGGTTTAAATGCCTTCCTGTCGAACTGGAGTGGCTGCAGTGGAAAGAATGTAGAATGAAAAAACTTCCTTCTGATTTCTATCCTCAACAACTTGCTGTTCTTGATCTCTCAGAGAGTAGCATTGAACAAGTGTGGGGTTCAAACACTAATGAGGTACGCTTTTCACTCATTATAATCAAAATTTTGCCTGACTGCGAGAATTAGATGTTTGTGAGCAGGGAAATTCATTTTGTGTCTGAGCAAGTCTCTCACTTCATATATTTTACTGCCTCTTTTGTTCTACTTGTACTTTTATACATTTTATTATGATTGTCTCTTTTATCACAGAAGAAAATTTTGTTGTTTGCAAGGTGGCTAAGAAGTTGATGGTCATGAATCTGCGTGGTTGCTGGAACCTAGCTGCCATTCCTGATTTGTCCACTCATCAAAAGCTGGAAAAGCTTGTGCTTGAGCGTTGCATAAGACTGACCAAGATTCATGAATCGGTCGGTAATATCCATACTCTACGTCACTTGAACCTGAGGGAATGCACAAGCCTCATTGCATTTCCAAGTGATGTCTCAGGACTGAAAAATCTTGAGATCCTTATCCTCTCTGATTGCTCTAAATTAAGGGAATTACCAGAGGACATAGGTAGCATGAGATCTTTGAAAGAACTCCTTGTTGATGGAACTGCCATTGAAAAGCTGCCCCCAACAATATTCCGACTTGGAAAACTTGAGAAGTTAAATCTAAGTCATTGTCAATTTCTGAAGCAAGTATCCACGCACATTGGAAAGCTGGATGCTCTGAAAGTACTCTCTCTTGACTATTCAGCAATAGAAGAACTACCAGATTCTGTTGGAGATCTGAGAAATCTTGAGATACTAAGTCTAATATGGTGTGGATCGGTAGCATCAATTCCTGTTTCTATCGGCAATCTCACGTCCTTGATAGAACTAAGAATTGATGGAACTGCAATCAAAGACGTGCCTGCTTCTATTGGTTCATTGTCATATTTGAAGGTCTTTTCTGTTGGAAACTGCGAATCCCTGAGCGGATTGCCTGAATCAATTGAAAGATTAGCTTCTATTGTTGAGCTTCAGTTAGATAAGACATTGATTACACATCTGCCAGATCAGATTGGGGGATTGAAAATGCTTGACAAGCTTGTGATGAGGGATTGCGTATCTCTTGAAACATTACCGGAATCAATTGGAAGCATATTGACTCTTACCACTCTCGACATATCTAATACCAATATTACTGAGTTGCCAGAGTCCATTGGGATGTTGGAAAATCTTGTCATGTTAAGTTTGAACAAATGCAAACAGCTCCAGAAACTTCCAGCTTCAATAGGAAGATTGAATTCCTTGGTCCATTTGCTGATGGAGGAAACTGCCTTGACAGAGTTACCAGAAAGTTTTGGAATGCTCTCAAGCTTAATGGTATTAAAAATGGCAAAGGGACCACATTTTAGAATGCCCGAAAATGGCGGACTTGTGGATACTAGAAATCCATGTACACAGGAGAGACCCAAGTTCATAGTACTCTCAACATCTTTCACGAATCTCTCCTTACTAAAAGAACTGGATGCTCGTGCTTGGAGAATATGTGGCAAAATTCCTGATGATTTTGAGAAATTGTCGTCTTTAGAAATCTTGAACTTAGGCAACAACAACTTTTGCAGCCTTCCCTCAAGCCTGAGGGGTCTCTCCCTCCTTAAAATCCTTCTTTTGCCCTACTGCGAAGAACTCAAGTCTCTCCCTCCTCTTCCCTCAAGTTTGGAAGCAGTGAATGTTACAAACTGTTTTGCACTGGAAAGTATATGTGACCTTTCAAACTTGCAAAACCTACACACACTGAATCTTACGAACTGTGAGAAGGTGGTAGATATTCCCGGCCTAGAGTGCTTGAAGTCCTTGAAATATTTGTACATGAGTTGTTGCAATGTGTGCTTGTCGGTGGTAAAGAGAAAACTTTCTAAGGTTCCATCCCTATCTCTGTCTTTCTCACTGACAGTTAATCTGATAATGCCCCTTATTTTATCAAAGTTCATGAAAAGAAGGTTGTCTCCATCCAACACTCCATTCACCATCTTTATTGCAGGTAAATTGGAAAAATCTACGCAATCTATGTATGCCTGGCAGCAACATTCCAGATTGGTTTTCTCCAGAGAAGGTTAGATTTTCAAAACGCAGAAACCGCAAACTAAAAGGTGTGATCATTGGTGTTGTCGTCTCTGTTAGCCATCACGTACCAGATGAATCGAGATATCAATACCCTGCAATAGTGGACATCGAAGCAAAGATCCTCACACGGAGCAAAACTATATTCACTACCACATTGCGCCTTCTGGGGGTACCAAAGACAGACGAAGATCAGGTTCACTTGCTTCTATATCCATCGTGTCATCCTCTGGTTACCATGTTGGAAGATGGTTATAGGATACAGGTGACAACACGAAATCCGCCAAAGTTAGAAGGAGTTGAGCTGAAAAAATGTGGGATTCATCTGGTTTTCGAAAATGACGATGATAACGATGGAGACGGGGAATTATTAGATGAAAGCCAACAATCTGTGTCAGAAAAACTAAAGAGATTTTTCAGCTCTTTTCAAGAAGAAGATCACCAAGTGTAAACAGCGGAGAACTTCATCATGAAAAGATACTATTGTTGTCATAACGTAATCTTCTTAAGCTGCATGCCTGTCACCGGAAACGAAGGAAGAGCTTACTCCGATTTCCCACTTATTTCAGAATCCCGACTGTATAGTTGGGATCATGGGTTGGAAATTATTCTTTATCGCTTCTCAAGTAAAATAATAATAAAATTAAAATCCTTCATTAATTATCCACCAGTGTATACGCTGCAACGCAGTAAATCAAAGTGACATTCAGGTCCCTCAATTTTTATTGTTTTACAAAAGAAAGACATAATTTATTTGTTACTGTCAAATATATCCGTCATTAGGCAATTGAAATAATTAAAATATTACTATAATATAAAAAATAAATAAATTTAAATGATTAATCGATTTGATATGGCTGATCATTTATTAAATATAAATAAATAAAGGCATTTATTTGTGAAAACATGAAAACCCTTAAACTTTTGTGTTATTATCTTAAATTAAAAATATAGTTGGAATATGAAATTTATGTCCAATTTATATGAATAATTATAATTTTATTATTAATGATTGATAAAATTATACATCACTTTTATTAAAATACAAATTTGATATATTTATTTATATGTATATCACTATTATTAAACAAACAAAATTAGAATTCAAAAGTTAAATTCATAAGAAATAACACTTATTAATAATTGTTAATTTAGTATTAATAATCAAATGATATTTGTTTATAAGTATCATTTCAATATAAATCAATTAAAATATCAATTTTACTAATAAAATAAAAAGATTTTTTTTTTATTTAAAAAAAAAAGGAAGTTCCACTCTTAGTTATGAATTGCTGTACATGGACAACTCTTCTGCAGTCCTAGTGTTTGTCAAAGGCAACAGATTTTGTATCGGAACAAAATTGAAAAACAAAAGTATGAAAGAAACAACATAGAATATGCACAGCTAATTTTACAAATTTCCGAGGAATTGACTAATCAAAAATTTTTGTACAGTAATATATGGGCTGAAATTAGTTCTTCTTAGGTATCTTCGGCCGGGACTTCATGCTGGCTCTCCGAGCAACATCCCATGCCTTTTGGGGTGCATATACACCCAACTGTGCAGCAAAAAATGACTCGTACCCGGGCGAATCGAAAGCAAATCCAGTATGTTTTGATAATTCTCGTGGGAGTTGAGCTATTGCATAGCTTCTTGCCTCTTCTGGGGTAAGCTGGTTACCAACTTCCATCAATTCTGTTGTTCTCCGATCTTGAGGATCATCCCTGTGCATTTCCTGAACAACCTGGTAATCGTAAGGGGAAAACCATCGTTGGACACTGCATGGAAATCGCCATTGAAACATGTTAAATTAAAAAAAAAAAAAAAAAAACACACCTTGCATTTCGCATATTGAAGCAGTATCAATAAGTTGTTGAACCTTACCCTTGGTAAATGAAGTCACCAAGAAGTGCAACCACCGGAACAAGAAGAAATGTAAAATAGAAATAGAATGTACTCATTAAGACATATATGACAAAGAAGACGTTCTCCTGCAATGAATATATACAGTAAGCAAGTCAGCCTAGAGAATAATTCAATGGTATTAACTGTAATAGACAATGACATAATCTGTCAGATTAGAAGACTCACCTGTCGATCATGTGGTGTCGTAATACCAGAATATAAGAAGATGAATATGAACCATGCTAAAATGCTTCCACCAACAGTTATATGATGATATTTCGTAATTGTGTTGCACATCATAAGAAGACGCAAATTGACAGTTACTACAACACAAGTGAAAGCCATTGTGCTGACATCCCAAATACCAAACATTTTGCCCCACGAATTTTGACCACTTGCACTGGATGCAGCCACAAAGTTATAAAGAATTAGAGATTGGTAGACAGAAAAGAAAGCCCATATTGCGACAACTCTCCATGTGAAAAAGACATTTTTTATTCCTTCCTTGTATAGTTGAGGGTACTTCTTTGAAAGGGAAGCACTGACATCCTGGAAAAAGAACAATTGAAATTCAGGATAGTTCACCGTCAATTCTCAAAAGGAAAACATAGAGTGAGCAACCGAACATAAAAGCTCCACACACACGACCTAGGTTTGGGATACTGCAGTAAAAGTTCTAGTTAAAAAGTAACTGAAATAAAGTAGTACCTTTTCAAAAAGTCCAAGCATGATAACAGGCATGGAAGTGAATATGACATTATACAATGACTGGAACCAATCATCATAAAATCTTTGACCAGAAAATCCGGTTTGAAAGGTAAACCAAAATTGAGTCAGAGTGAATGTAAGATTCTTGTAGAAGAAGTACAACACAACCTGCAGTAAGGAAATATCAAGCATCATAATCACTCAAATAGAATTTAATCAATTTTAGATGGCAAAAGAGAAGTCATACCTTGCATATTCTAAGATACGACCAACGTCCATGCACAAGAAGCAAATCTGTAAGAAAGCGAAACTGTGCAATTGCAAAATCACTAGCCATCACTGCTTGCATCCCTTCCTGTCCACTTATTCCAACGCCAATATGAGCAGCTTGTATCATGCTAACATCATTGGCACCATCGCCAATACTAAGTGTTATCTTCCGTGCGCCTTTCTTAATCAGACTTGTCACCTGAAGACAGTGACAACTGCATAAGATTTTACTTAAAACTTGTAAACCAAACAACATTCCCATAACAATTTACAACGTTAAATAGCATAAATTCAACATCAACAACAACGTTCTAGCATTCTTATTTCTTACAAGTTGTGCAACCAAAGCTTTAAAGTGTCACTCTGTCCAATCACATCTTTGTAGAAAGTGGTACAACAGCATAATTTTCAATCCTATATCCATGTACAGGATAGAAACTTCACCGTGTTGGTAGCAAAATTTAAGAAAGTGAAAAAACCAGATTCAAGCACGGTACAATGTAGTGTTGTGAATTTCAATGATAAGCAAATCAAGCCTATCCTTGAACAATGATAGAACTTCATAAAAGCTCTTTGTGAATCTCTTGCCTGCTTAATGCTCTAAACAATAGTGCTTGAATGTAGATTTCATGAGGAACCTTACCTGTGCTTTCTGCAAGGGAGAAACTCGGCAGCAAATGACAGAACTACAATTCAAGCTCAGATTCAGCAACATTACTCGCAAACTTGGGTCTAATGCATACATCAAGGACTTTCCATCAATGATGAGAGCTAATTTTGGTCCAGATATAGAGTATATATACTGTTGCGCTTCGTCAATGCACTTTTTCAGCTCCTTTTTTACTTCTTCCCTCATAAAGCGTGCCAACTCCACCGGATCACCCTGACAACAGAGATCTGATCAGCACTTACTACATGACTAATATAGAGCTTCAAATACAGTAAATTCTTCTTCATTTTCATCTAAAAGCATTGACCGAAGCAATGCTACTTACCCTGTCTTCTACTTCCCTAATAGCATCAGTTTCCGAACTGATGATAAACTGTTTCATTTCATTGTTAATTAAGTTGCATGCTGCAGCAAATAAAGAAAATAGAGAAACATCAAGAGATCAAGGACAAAAAAAATTATGAAAAAACACAAACTTCAAGGAAAAATTTCTTAGAGAAAAATCCGCTATTGTTGATTACGAACTGACCATAAGCTATATTTATAGCCGTTTCCATCTTATCTCCTGTTAGCACCCAAATCTTAATTCCAGCTCTAGCAAGAGTCTCTATACAAGCTGGTACTCCTTCTTGAAGCTTATCTTCTATTGCTGTGCACCCGATCAAAGTAAGATCCTTTTCTATGAGTTCTGCCACCTGCATAATTAAGTTTCAAAGTTTCTGTGTGATAATATCTTATTATCATTTAAAAGCTAGACATGATAAAACTATCTTGCATCAAAGAAGTGGAAATAGTCAAATGAAAATGCGCCATTAAAGATGAAGCTGCCATTCTCATAGACATTATGACAAGAATCCTTTGAGAATAGTCCATAATCACATAAAAAAACATTTTCCTGTAAAAAAATGTTTTCGTAACTTGTGCTGCATAAAAATTTAGCATCAGGTGAACAACTAACTTAAAAGACTTCTTAGAGCCAGAGAAAATAAAGATATAAAAATTAGAAAAATAAAAGAAAACAAGTTCAAAGAGAATATACCTCATCCAACTTCTGTTCACGGTCTCTTAGAGAAGATTTTGCCTGTATGAATTTTTCATTCCATCTTTCATACATATCAGGACTTAAATCCCTATAAGCTAGGCAAAGGGTGCGTAACCCAGAGGATCCAAATTGTTCCAAGTGTTCCCTAGTTACTTTCTTTAAATCTTCATTTCCATCTGCCAATCTCTCAAAGATTACATTATCAGCACCCTGTGAAAAGAAGATTTCTAGCCAAGGGTCATTTTCTTTACCAAACGCAATGTAGCAATGTTCATTGTATGTAAGAATCAACAAGAAACAATTACCTTGCAGTATAATACAAGCCTCCCATCGGGATAACGGCATACAACAGACTGGCGCTTCCTCGTACTATTTATGCAGGAAGGATTACAATTCATTTAGTTATCAAGCAGTAACTCATACATGAAGATAAATGATATATACAAGCACGAACACATGCCCACCTATTAAACTCAAGCACATTCAGAATTTCATAAGCCACATCTTGCATTTTACCCATCTTCTCCACGTGAGATTCACGAACATAAATCATAGTAGGTGTACGCCTGAGAACAAATTCAGTATTAGCCTCAAATAAAGCCAAATATACCTTGAACAACAAAAGCTGTGACTTTAAGCCAAGACCAGAAGCCAAATTCCCTCAATGCCATCTGTTGGCAGGAGAGAGCTTTAGATGTAATCAAATGGTAGGTACTAATGGTTATGCAAAGCATTCACTTCTGTAAAACTTACAAGTAAAAGGTCAAAAAGGAAAATAAGGTAGAAAGATCAGGGGAAAAAAAAAAAAGAAAAGAAACAAATCATGTTTAACAAGCCATAGAACAGAACTGAGAATTACCAACCTGTAAAAGAAAAACCCAAAGTTCTTTGCAGCAGTAACCAATGCAGCCTCATCCGGGGATGCAGCTTGATACGTGATTTTTTCTGGAGACTCATCCCCTTCTGGAAGTACAGTATGACAAACAGCAAGGCATCTAAAAAACTCCTACACAAAAAGAAAAATCTCTCACTCAAAAGTCATAATTAGTAAATTAGAATTCAAGATTATTGATACTTCAGCAATTGCATAATTCAGGAATTAAGCAACATAAGCAATAACATCAAATGCCATTGTAACATACTACTCTGTCCTATGTACAAAAGTTCACCATTAAATAAGTATGGATATGGCATTTGTTCACATTAAAATTAAGCAAGTTACCTTGCAAGTATCAGGATTAGGCTCATTCCTCCAAGCACCTCGCATAAGTCTAGGATCATCAAAATTAAACCCTTTTTCATATGCTGCCTTGGCAGACTTTTCCACCTGTGCAAAGAATAATGACATTAGACACATCATGATCTCCGCATTACAAGCCTTTTTATCTTAATAATAAAGCATACCTCCTGAATTTTCTTGCCAGTATGCAATGCAACACCCCTCTCTATTTCAGTGATGCCAGTTCCGTAGATTTCTCCACCAATTGAACACTTAAAGAACTCCATTAAGTTTCTAGTTAATGTTCCAGTTTTGTCAGAAAATATATATTCCACCTGACCAAAGCACAAAAAAAAGAGAGAGAGGAGTCAAAATATTGAAAGTATGTAGAAATGCAACACCACATACAATTCAACAGAAATATTAAAAAGCAT
This sequence comes from Khaya senegalensis, assembly GCA_032402905.1. Lineage (NCBI taxonomy): Eukaryota > Viridiplantae > Streptophyta > Magnoliopsida > Sapindales > Meliaceae > Khaya > Khaya senegalensis. Next base: position 622,695 of record CP135534.1, on the reverse strand, counting down.
TCAATGCTCCTCATTTAAGAAAGACAATCTGGCATGACTTTACCTGTCCAAGTTCCTCATTCAAATTGGAAGTCCGAGCCAATGCAGGGGTATTGGTTTCAGCATGGTACATATGTAAGTCCTTGTTGATATATTGAATGGATTGGAAAAACTTGATTGTCTGAAATTACAATGGACAGACACCTTTCAACAAGTGCATGGCTACAGCATACAAAAATGATAATAGGCAACACGACCTACCTCAATGGAAACATATAGGGAAATAGGGATAATTGGTGAGTATAGAGTGATTAATGTAAACATATTCAGCACAAAAACCTGTAGAACCAACGAAAAAAAAAATAAACTAAGAAAATGAAAATCGAAAGCAAATCCAAAAGAATAATAGCAAGCATATAGTACCAGAAAACGGTGGTTTGGGTTGAACTGATCATCCTCGACACTGCCACCCATATTATGAAGACCTAAGTAGTAATGCCTCCGATCTATGAATATGGCACTGCAGAAATTTATTAAGTGAAAAAAAAATTGTCACGTGATAAAATACATTTGAAAAAAAAAGATAATTAACAGGAAAAAGAATACCATAGCAATACAATAAACAATTAGAAAGTACAGAATAGTCAAACCTTCCCGTGGCACCAATCAGACACATGACAGTAAGAGTTGCGAAAAGAGCAAGAATAAGTTTGTCAAGCTTCCTCTCTAATGTACTTCTTTTGGAAGGAATATTCATGGAATTCATCATGACCTACAAATGCAACCCGTATCATAGTAAAACACTTCAAATAAAGAGAGTGGACTCAGTGGTAGCTGGGAAACAGAGTAACAGATAATAAGAGAACATTACAACCTCTCCTATGGGACACAAACAAAATAAAAACTTCTGGAAACCTAATCCGATCAATCAATTAATAAATAGAAACAACCTAAAAGGTCAGGATTCAAGATTTATCTAAGCAAGTAATTTATTGGAAAAGTGTTTGTGCTCACAACATTTGCAAAAAAGTTTATACTTCACCTAAAGTAGGAAATTCTAGTCACAATGAATGTTAGTTTAATTTACATCTGAACATGAGCAGGGACTAAGCAAGCAAAATGGTTATCTTTTGTTGCAATCACTTCACAACAACAAACCTTTGTTTCATGACCACCAAAAATAACAGCCCCAATAATGTACTCGGTGTTCCTGAGACTGCATCCCTGAAATCAAAGTGCTGGAGCTAGTGAGTAATTGCATTTTCCAATTTCACCGACAGGTGGAGGATATCAAAATAAAAAGAGGAATAAAAGCAACATAAAGCTGGATAAAAGAAATTCCAGAAAATGCATAATCTATAAAGATTCAAAAGGAAGAAATGGCGCATTCATGTGACCAAAACAACAGATTATTAAAAAGCAACAAAGTACAATAAATAAATAAACAGCTAGTGGTTGTGAAAGAAAAATGGAGAGCATACTCTGAGTAAAATTTGGTTTGGATTGAGAGGCAATGTTTGTTTTTGCATTATAAGATTTCCAGTGAAAGTATACAAAGAATTGTTTGGTTGCTCACACTGAACTTCACCTGCCAATAGAAAAAAGACTGTTAACAAAATATTCAAGAATGATCCAAAAAACAAAACAGCAAACTAGTATGACAAGGTCAAGAGAATGAACCATAAACTCAAAAATTCAGTTCTGTGCTGAATCCAGGATACATGTGAAAAATGAAGCAATAGTTGGTAATGCAGCACATTACATAAAACAATTGACCAAATAAAGACTTCAGCAAGAATAATAATAATCATCAAAGGTGGCCAAGTGGTGCTCTAGGATGTTTAGATAAAATCCAAAATATACAAGTAAAGCTTGACCTCATCTGACTTGCAACAAAGAAGATGCCAGCAAGCCAGTCACTGGTATTTCAAACAGGAGACTAGTAGAATGGAAATTACAACACAAATTCGAAAGGTTAAAAAGAACGCTGACACGCATATAACACTATGATTGATGCAACACAACTCAGGTCTCGTAAGCCATTAACCCCTCAATAATGTTTGGCCATTGTGTTCTTCCCATCATTTTCTAACCATCCACGGGGACTTGAGCACAGCCTGAGTTTGCATCTAAGTTCCATAACTGATAACTCTTTCCAATTATAAATTGCAAGAGTTCTGAATAATTTAAATATTTCAGAGGACATATGATCTTGGTTTCTAGAAACTCAAAACATTGGAATAAAAGAAAAGGTTAAACCTTTAAATTCAGATGCCTTTTCAGGAGTTAAGTAATCCCATGTCCTTTCTAATGCCTTTCTGATCTTCAAATTTGTTTCCCCATCCAAATTTGCAGTCTGCATCCAAATAGAAAAATACAAACAAGAAAATGTAACTCATTAAATCAAACATTAATAGACCACTCATATTTTTTAAATAAACCAAACAGATAATAAAAACTTTTAGAAGTATAAGGAGATAAGAACCTCAATATAGCAGACACCATCAGCATTTGTACTAGCCAGGAAAAGGAGATCTGCAGGAAAAAATCCATCCTGCTTAACCTGCAACAAGTACAAAATTCCAGAAATCTATGATGTTCTATTTGATCATAATGATAACTTCTATGTATTTAACAAAAAAAAATTCCAAAAATTATGTACCACCCCACATAACTGAACAGAAACACATGATTAAACAAGAAACCCCTAGGACTGTGCACCAGATTCAAAATTGGGACTGCTGTCAGACAGTACAACGTTTAGTAGCAAGGAAACTGGAATAAGATATTCTAGGTAAGCAGCACCTAGGACATGCGATGGAACATATTACTCAAAGATCTTAACATTAAAATAATAAAAAAAATTGCCAGTATGCTTCAACTCACAACTCCATATGGCCAACTGAATAGCACATGACTACAGGAAAAAGAAGAAAAAATGAACCAAGTAAATGAAATATCAATCAGTTTCTACGAAAGCTCTTCCACAAGTGGAATAAGGATCACGCATGAACACATCATAGAGATAACAATATTCCTCAATTTCCAAAATGTTAATCATTAGCACCCCAAGTCAGATACAAAATCCTTAGCTGAACTGGCAGGGCTTGCTTATGAAACTGAAGTTTTGCTTTGCTCAAAGTGGCAACTCCTGAATGCTAATGCAAACCAGATTTCTCAGGTCCCTATATGGTACTTGTTAACCAAATCACAAACTTCAAAACATGAAAGCACCAGAACTATCCTACCTAGCAGAAGCAATTGCATCCTTACTAAATGTGCAGCTAAAAAGCAAATGAAAGCACTTTCTCAAATTACTCTCAGTGATAAAGTAACTACTGGGTAGAAAACTACAATGCACCTGATAATTAAAATGGGAGATCAAGAACATACAAATAGGTATATGTGGGATAGTTTAGAACATAAGGGAAAGTGAGTTATAAGATTCAACAAGGTGAATAATAATTTTATCGCCAATTAATTATCCATAAAATAGTAATACAACATTCACAATGACTGTACTACATCCAATTACATCTACAAGGTCAAAAAGAGAAACCAGTTCACACTAGACCATCCAAATATTTAGCTCTGGAAGAAAACAATATAATTGGCGTGGCAGAATTTACGAAAAAACCAAGTCTATAGATGTGATAACCACACCCTGACCACAATTCACATCCAAGATCGTCTAACATTATAAGGATAAATGAATCATATCTTATCATATAACAATTAGCATACATCCCCATACTACAAAAAGAAAATGTGCATCATACTCACCTTGATAATATCTCCAACCTGCAGCTTTTTCCATGGTATAGGCTGCCACTTCTGACCTTGCAATACTTCTATAGGAGTATTATTTATTGTCATATCATTCTGAAAACGCTTCTGTTGGACATATAGGAAAAGTGTAAGCACACAAATAAAAGTAGGAGTCAGATATGTAAACCTACTTTCATACTTCAAGCAAGATATTGTCTACCAGATAAAATATCAAGCCTCAATCTAATCCATGAAAGAAAAAGGAAAAAAAAAAAAAAAACCCTTACAACAAAAAATTACGAGCGCAAGCTACAATGAGTGTGAACTGCAGTACTCACCCAGTCCTCCCATGCCTCTTTAATTAGAGAAACCAAAAGCACCAAACTCAGTGGAACCACATTCGTCACTGGATTCACAGGACTGCAATAAAAAATTGCATAGTATGTAATTTGTAGAGGCATACCAAGAAGTAATTTTCTCTTTTTTATATTATAGAACCACAAAAGAACGCTTGTCTATGAGAAGCCACAAATAACAAAAAAGGATACTAATAAGGTAGATCACATGGAACCTCAAACCCTGTTGTTCATTGTCATTTTAGAACCAACATCACTAAAGCAACTGTATTAGCACAATACATGTGTGTGTGTGTGCGTGTTTATTTTAAGTCTAAAATTCTATTTTTAAAATGTTATTAGCTGAATCTTTTAACATGCAACCATCTCTTGCCGAAAATACAGTTTCTGCAATCAAAATATTCTTGAATATCAAAATGACTAATTGCATAGATATATGTGTGTTGTCTATATGTGTTTCATGCAGGAAATCTGAGAGACAAGCCCGACGCTGTCCAGGAATATCTAGAAAGAATTTATGTGGTCAACTACATTCATTGTTCAAGTAGACATTAATAACTAGTCAACCAAACATCAATAATTGGCCAATCAACAAAGTAAAATATTATGTACCTACAATAAATATGTATGTCCCTCTAACTGATTCTAAAATGCCAACTACACCTCAAGTTAGAATAAACATACCTCATTGGCGTAGTCGATAAAATAGAGATCATAAGAAAGTAGCAATTAGCCACCCGCCTGAACTGTCAGAGTACATAAAATTGTTTCAGGTACAAAGTACTATGACAAAAATTGTATGGTTGGCAATACATTTATTCTAATCATAATAAATTACAGGTGCAATTTAATCAATCCATATAGGTTGACTAAGACAAACTTATAAACCCTAAACAAAGCCAAAACAAATCCTAAGCATCTATTTGGCAAGTAACTTTTGGCTAAGGTACTCCACATTTGGCATATGGCCCACAATTCAAGATTAGTTATGCCAGCATAGGTTAGCAGTGGGGAAATTTATTTCCAATTTTACATTATTTTCAAGAATCAACCACTCGCATTGACATGATGTGACAAGGAAGCAATAATCCTATCCTGGCCAACATTTAGGATAATCTAGTTATAGATGGAGTGTCTTTAATGGAATTATCATGCTTCATATAACTACCATAAGTTCATGGTATAATAACAATTTACACAGAGCCAGAAAAACTCGTAATTATGGCACTTGCCATTCCTTTCTGAAGATGAATCAGCATAATCCTGTACCAAACAATTGGTAATAGTTGACAAGGCCTCATTAAGATACTTGTCTTCATTTGACATATACACACACAAAGGCAAAAAATGGAAATCCCAAAGTATGTGAAAGCAAAGTTTACCTGTTCAAACAACCCTTTTGGTAGAAAGGTAAAAACATTGTACTTTGTAGTTGCAATAGCATTCCCCTGAATCAAATCATAAAATAACAATTAAAACCAAGATCAATTTATTAATACTACATCCAAGCACAAAAGCATATATATTCACCATACTGTAATGATTTCTCAAGTTTCTAGATATTGAAGCAGTTAACAAATTGAATCATAACTCAATATACGTATGCAAGTGGATGGACTGGCTTGCCATATTGACCAAGCAATATACAAATATATTTATTACTATCCACTAAATAATTACTGAAATCTTCCATTTATGAGAACAAGGAAAAGATAGAGAAGGGTCGATGAGAATCATCTTGCGCTGCTGTTAGGTATCAGCTAGAAATGAAAAGAGAGGAAAATCATTATAAGCTAATTTGACTATTCAAATTTTTGTATATTAATCATCTGCAAATGCACACTTTAATAATAAAATAAATGTAAAAACACAGTTTAATTTCCTTATATCAATTGGAGAAATGATCTCTTTTCCACATATTTTTTCTACCTAAATTCCTTCACTCTTATTTCCTTCCTAGCAAAAAAATAAGTGAGATAAGGAACATCGTTTCTTACATTGTACTTTCCCTCTAACTTCTAACCACCTCAGTTTAAAATATAAAACTAACTATTATGCTTTGCTTCACCGCTGCACACATCTCAAACTTCTCAAATCTGGTCAACATCATTCTGATATTTAATTCAGTAAAATAATTACAATAAAACCTCCACTTTGCAGACAAGAAACTAGACGAAAAGGAAAGACTATAAAATTAATTAGTTCGATAGAATTCCTCATTTCCTGGTCCCATACGATGAGCACTGAATACAAGTCTAATTTATATTCCCATGAATTTGCAGTTCGGCAATAATGTATAACATATACATAAATAAGAGTGGACGGGGAGAGAAAGAGAAAACAAAATAAGGAGATACCTTAAATCGGAGAGGCTGATTGGCTTCGCGGTCATTGCAGTAGATGGTGCGGAAACTAGGCGCCTGCGGCTGGACTCGGCCCAGCGTAACCGTTCGCGACGGCGCTCGTTGGTGACCGTTCGAGGATTGCCCCAATCTCGGTCGAGCTGACCTAATCCTATCCCATCCGCTCATCTTCTTCCCGATCCAAACACCAACAAAACCAAACGCACAACTCTCAAACCAAAATCGATCCCCAACAAATGTTCAAATCGATCGACTCAGTTTCTCAACCCCTACCCTTGACTCTTGTCGATTCAATTTGCCTTCGTAAAAAGACCGAGCTCCCCCGTACGGACCAAGAAACAGAGAGACCCCTGCTTCTCTTTCTTTTTTGTCCCCTAATTTTGGCAGTTACCGCCCCTCGCTTAATCGCTTTTTCGAATTTCGTCTCCCATTTTCTATTTCCGTTTGTTTTGGATTTTAATCAAATAAAAACCGCGTTATTTGCCATTGTTAAATTACTAGCTTGAAATTTACTCTTCTCCAACAACTCGCAAACCTAGCGCGTGCTCATATAAGCGGTGTCTACTACTCTGCTATTGGATGGAACCCGTAAAACGCGGTGGTTGGCGCGTGGATATTAAAGGTCAGCGGGAAATATTTTAAAGCGCCGAGGAGGACTAGTCCTTAGTGGAGGTATAAAACGACGTCCTTTCTCAGATATTTCCGTTCTTAGTGGAGGTATAAAACGACGTCATTTCTCAGATATTTCCGTTGCGCTAAGCCGCGGCGGAATTTTTGAGGACGTGTTACGGTATTGACTGGAAATCTGGAATGTGGACAATCAGTTTCTTCCAAGATTCGGGGACTGTCTTTAAGTTATAGACTGTAGCTAAATAACACGTATCCGCCGACCAACTGTAATTTAACCCAAATATGAATTATCTTACCACCATGCATCATCGACAACCTCCTGTCAGCCAAGCTCCATCAATATTCTGTATCGCCAGCAGCAAATATCCTCTTATTCCATAACCCAACATTTCACTTCATCGCCGGGCCACTCTCAGCAAAACCCCAAGTGGAATCTCCATTTGTCATGCACAGGTATGCAAGTACCACTGTTTCTCTCCTTTCTCTTCTTTCCGTGTTGAATTAGTTCGCTGTTAACGTCCGAGCGTGTTGTTAGTTGAACTATAGTTGAGCTGGTGAAGATCCTGGTGGACTTGGCGAAGCATTTTTCGAAGATGGTGAAAATGGTGATGTAATCGTGGCCAACATCAGTGATGGCGAAGATGACACGGAGAGCAGTGTGGACTTGTTGATCAAGAAAGTCTCAAAGCGTGCCAAGAGAGCCGCTCGGTCTATCTTGCCGGCAGCTGTACGGCCCCAGCTGATATTTCCCTTAATAACTTGCCATATTTATATTTTTGTATATATGGCGCTTGATACCAAACTGCATTTCAAAGTTCAGTTCTTGCAATAGTTATTTGACTTACGAATACTCAAGTGATTGCACTAATTGATACATTCTCACTAATGAGTCTACCGACGTGTTATAATCTGCGTCGAGATATAGTCCCGACATTATTTCTATGGAGTGTAGGAGTTCTGAAGTGTAGTATCTGCTATTCTTCTTTGACGGCCTAATTGATGCAGTGACTATAAGGGAGGGAGAGTGTGGTTTATTGAGCGTAATGTTGCGAGAAATGCCTGCTTATGTTTCTGTTCGATGGGTTTTCAGGTATCTTTTGCAGCTGATGGTATTTTGCTTTTAGCTTGATTTTCCATCGTCCAAGCACTTCTTGAGGTATTTTGTTTGTTCTGACAGAGTTATGATGCCTTCCCTGTTTCACATACTGACATAACACATACGTGCTGGATCTAAGAATATGTAGGCCACACCACCATAAGACCGAGCAATTGTTCAACATTATGTGATTCTCCTCGATGTGGGACATAAAATTTACTAGTAAACAAGCATCCTGAACTGGCTTGTTTTCGCCTTTGCTTCTGCAAGAAACACAAGTTGATTGCGGAGACTAAACGAAGCAAAATGGATTTTGCATCGAAGGCACGGTCGCAGAGAACCAAGTTCTTAGTGAAATTGTTGTGGCATTAAAAATAGCGGATAGAAGGAGACATGCAACAAGGGGAAACAAGCTGACAATTTATAAGTTGTCAACACTGTTTTCAGGTAGTCTGCACACTCGATGGCACTGTATTTGTGGGGATCCTGCTCCAACGCGTGGTCTGGGCGGCTATCTCCTTTTTCCAATCAAATGGAAATAGGTTTAACCAGAGATGAAGGTCCCTCAGTAACACATTGTTACTTCAAGTACTTTTGTAAACGAGATCAGGAACTGTGAATGTAAATATGAGGTTTTTCAACTCCACACCAGTTCATTACTATATCGATGTCATTGTTCCTTACAGCTACCACCTTTCACGTTTGCCATAGTAGTTGCTGAAAATCATCAAGCAACTCAACAAGTTCTTGTAGCTACTTCAAAACTCCCATGATCACCACATAATGCAGAAGTTATTGTACAACTAACAAAATATTATCAAAGTATCAAGGATAATACACATTGTACATAGCACAAAAGTGGCTTAATTTATTGAACACACCTCCAGCTTCTTAACAAACCCAACAAACCCAATGTTCCAAAGCTCTTACAAATATAAGCATCAGAGATTCTGAATAAGCAAACATTGTTTTACTAGGGCAGTTTTCATTCTTCTGGCAGTGATACAGATGAATCCTACTATGATTTATATTACCGAGTAAAGAATTCATTTTCCAACACACTAGTAAGTGGAGATGTTCAGACACTAACTTGGACTTCTTTAGACATCAATCATATGCTTGATGCTGAAATTGGGAATTTGGTTTCTCTTGGATTTAATATGATGGGTGTATGACTTTTGACAACCACTGAAGGAGGAAGCATTGCCACTTAATGCTTTTATTATTTGTTCAGAAGAATTTTTTCTTATTATGTCACCCTTTCGAAACTGCCACCAATCTGCATATGCAACCACTCTGGTGATGTACCACGGCTGTATTCCCTTGTAGCTTGCAAACCAAATGGCATGCCAGCAGTATCAAATGTTTGTTGATCAAACTGAAATAATGAAATGACACATTGCTTTGTTAATAAAATAATGAATCAGGAGGGGAAAGAAAAAAGGGAAATAGATCTGTTTGTAACAGTTCCATTTTTGTTTTTTAATCCAAAACAAGCTTGACCCTGTTTCAGGGTCTCACTCACCAGTAAACTCTGCTCTGTTCTCACACATACCCATAATAATGTAATTATATGTCGAATAAGTGCTCAAAACAATAAAATGCTGAATAAAAGTCAATAAATATCTCATTTCGGAGGAAAATAGAAACTAAAACATCAAAGTAACACGCCATCAGCTAAACCTGGTGCAAGGGTCTTCTAGAAATACACAGTCTTAATCTCTCTGTGCTAGTTTGATTTTTGAGAGGGGTGAAAAAGAAGAAAAGAAGAAAAGGGGTGGGGGTGATTCTATTCTGAAAACAAGATTCACCATGAAAGATAAACTTAGGTTCTTGTCCCAACTACCCAGTGAAAAATGAAAGTATTGACAGCCAAATAAAAAAGCAAGAAGTCATATACAGTGGGACAGAATTAATGGCAAAGGAAAGGGGGTGGTGGGCATCAATCAATATAGGTTCAAGGAAATGAAATTGTGGTCCCTGAAAAATCAACAAACCTTATCACAACCCATACATAGTTTGCCTTCTTAAACACAAAAACAAATCTACCAACCATCTTCTATAATAGAGTAATACAATCCGTGCATCTCCAACATATAACTCCTCTCTCGTTAGCAATTTTCAAGGAAGTCAATCCAACAAACAGACAAGGATGATGAATAGGTTAAACTTTGGAATTTGAGAACAATACACAAAAAAAAGAAAACCAAAATTGACTCTAACTAGAGTTCATAGCTTAGGACTTACATCTTTAGGAGGGAATACCTCAATGCTAGGGTTCATTCTTGAATTGACTGCTTCAAGCTTCATTGACAGGAACTGCAACGTCCAGTAAACAGTAGTAGGTTCAAGTTGAAAATCATAAGGAAAATTTACTATCAAAAGAGTGATAAATATCAAATTCAGAAGTAAAGACTTCACACCTCAACCTGCCGCTGCAGGGACTGGATGTAATTAATTATCTCATCAAGGACCAATGCTTTGCCAATGACCTGAATTAAAAGATCTCTACCTTAAAAAACAGCACGTATGTTGAAAACTGAAAAGAAATTCAGACACTTCTGGTGTATGATGCTACTTGGAAGCAACAGACATGTAACAGTCAAGTTATTAAACAACTAAGGAGCAGAGATAGGACTTGAACTCCCTTAATTTTTCCTCATGCATTGTTGAACAAACTATGCATTCTTGGGACCCAACAAACTGTAGGAAAATTGAATCCATACCTTGTTACAACCAGGAACTAAATCCTGAAGAATTTTCATCCTTTCGCTTATCTTTTCTCTCCTAGCCTGTGCACCAAATGGTTAAAATCAGAATAACCCATTGAAGAGTTTCAGATGTCATTACCTTCTATGAAATTTTAAAACACACATATACATATAAAGATTTCTCGTGAATTTATAATACTATGAGTTTCAGTGGACTCAGAAAATTACTCTTTCTGCTAAGCTGTGGCTATCAGTAGCTTGGCCCCTTCTTGCTCGTACATGGATGTAATCCTGTTTAGGTGGCTCCGGTTGTTGACTACTTTGTTCCACAGGCCTGGCTGAATTGGGTTCTGCTCCAGTTTTGGAATTCTGATTGTCATCTCTACTTGCAGATGTTTTAGTCCGTTTTCCATCAGAATCAGTCTGCCAATTTTAGAAGACACAACATTTGTCGGAAATAAATCCCAGCTCCCTAAAACTTGAATCCCTCAAGCTTAATGCCACCACCGAGACCAACTTCGATCAATATACAATTTCACTATCAAAATTCTAGATGCCATTTTATATAAACACGGTAAATTATCAAAATCAGAGCAGTAGTTTAAGTGCCAGTCAATTCAACAATGGTTTGGCCATTTTAGATCAATTCGTATCATGACTATTCAATCCTAGCACTTATTCAACATTTCTCTATAGACAAGATAAATGTGCATATTGCATCAAAACGAGGTAAAAACTCTGCTGATATAATAAGAATTAGTCATCCAAATTAACATAAGAATCCCAAGTGCAAATTGAGCTGAAGGAACAAACAAATAAGTAAATAAATAAACAAACAATACCACTTCATTGCCTTTGCCACTGCTTGTAGATACAACCTTGGCTGACTCTTCCTCAACACCACGCCGCTTCCTTGCACCTTTCCCATGAGCCATGTTTTGCTCCAAGCTCGCCGGATCATTCCCAGAAACATCTCGATTAGTCCCAAAATGACTCAAATTATGCCCAAACTGAGCTCCTCTCAGTCCCAACCCACCTCCAAATTCACTCGTACCGCCACTCCCATGAACCGGAAACTGCCAGATCTCTGCAAAGTTGTACGAACCCTCATTCATCATTGCTGGCAGATCCATCTCTAATACTCGCTCTGACCACACTCAAACTCAAACTCTCATCCAACCGGGTCTTCTCATTTATCAAAGAGGATTCAGGAAACACTAATTCTGATTAGAAATAGTTCAATATTCTTTATCTGGGTATGGCTTTTAACTTTCAAGAATTGGCCTTGGAATGAAACAGAAGATAAGATACTAGAAGAGAAATAGCAGTCCTATTAAATAAACTTTAGCAATGGAGAGCAATAGAAATAGATGAAGAAAGGAAAGAGACGGAGAGTTTTGAGTCAAGTCTAATCCAAAGAGTTTTAAGTAAGAAAGAGAAATGGCGTTGCATTTGTGTTTATGTAGGATCTCCTTAGACAGTGGAGTTTCCTGCGCATTGTGTTGCCCTCAGCTTCCTCTCTCTCTCTCTCTCTCTCTCTCTCTCTCTCTCTCTCTCTTCTTCTTAATTTCTCTTTGCAGAGAGATAGAAAGAGAGAGACCAAGAAAGGGACAGTGACACCTCGGGAGCTGCAAACCAAGTCGCTTCTAGGAGATTTTCTCCCGTGGTTCAGCTTTACATCTCTCTCATTCACAGCCTGTTTCTCTCAATTTATAACCCGTCTGATTTGCTTACCTTGTGGTCAATCACCAACCAGAACTCATCAATGGTGGTTGAAGACAAGGAACGTGTACTCGACAGGGAGGTGGAGTGGCAGCTTTCGATGGGGTCACCGCTCCCCGTACCCTCAGCTAACGCAAGTACACATACAATGTACAAATAATTAAAAAGACTTTCTAATATTATTTAATTCGTTAATTAACAGAAAACAGAATGCCATTGTTAATATGATTTATGATTAAGACTAAAGCTCCAACATTAATAATGATGCTTCTGATTAATGATGTCTATTAATTATTGATTAAGAAGTCTATTTATTGTAAAGTTATCAATAATGATGCTTCAGATTTTGTCTTTCTTTCGCCTTTATTTGCTCCAAAACTATAAGTTTCCATGCAAATTGCGTATTAGCCATGCAGTTCCTCGAATGAGCAAGTTGACCCCTCCCAAAGTTTGTCCACGTCAATAAAATTAACCATTAATGCCGTATGCATTCGAAAATGTTAGGGGGTGAGTAGCTTAGAAGAATTGAATTCAACAACAAAAGACACTGCTGACATTTATCATCAAGACCAAAAATAGAAATTTCACGTGCATACTATGCCTACCAGCTTCACAATTTCATTAAGAAAGAAGGGCTCAGCAGCTGGCATAGACTGCCTTGTATTTGCTCGTATCACCTCTGGAACAGGACAGAACAGCATCGAATTCCTATTCAGAATCGATAGATATTGATGCTGGAATTATTTTCTCTAATAAAACGTGTTGAAATCTTAGCAGACGAAAAATCATTTCATCTTGCTGAGTTGGGCTGACCAACTTTGGTGTCTTTGATAAATGCAAGCACCTTCTTGTCAACAGTGGCGGATGTGAAGTGCACAGGTGCCGCCAAAGCTTGCCATTTCCACGTCTTTATGTATTTTGGCATGTATACACACCACTGGAAAGAACACTTCCATCTTTCCTCAAAAACGATGACAGAAGATCAAGTCGTGCAGACAATTTTGTTTCATCACGCGTTTGACGGCAACTTTAACCAGTTTTGATATGTTAATTCCATTGAAATAGTGTACATGTATATATAGTAAAATAAGCAACTTGGAGCTTTGTTTAGTCGCGTGCTTAGTGCCAAACTCCTATTTTAAGATAATGGAGCCGGTGGATTGATTTTAGACATGTGCTAATAAGGCTGCTGATGTTAGAAAACTTCGATTCATGAAAAATCCCATGTGGGAAATGCATAGCTTGTGGGAATTTCATTGTTATATCAGATGATTTTTTATCGCAATTAACATTTCATGTGCCGAATGACTCAAAATGGTAATGCTTCCACTCTGTCCGGGCTAGAAGTTGGGTTGGTTCCAGATAGTAAAGCTATCCTACTAATGTTAGCCAGCAGCTCAGATGCTTGAGCAGTGAATATTCTGCTGAGAAAGCAAAGTCTGTTTTAGACTTTAGTGCTCTCAAGTTTAACAATGACTGATCCATTCTTTTCGAGTAAGTATTTATCATTAATGGGTTAACCAAAAATATACGTAAAGCATAAATGATATGAATCAAACTCTGATCAACAATTCAGAGAAGTTAGGTCCATCCAACTACTTACTGCTAAGCATGATTGCTTATGATCTTAGGCTTTTAGGCTTCAGAACTTCATTTTCTGGGTTCTTTAATGATCAATAATTCAGTTGGTTAGGTTTTGGTTGAGTTACTGACAAATCAACTGAAAAGTTTTACAAAAGCTAGCCAATCCATTAATGGGAAAGTAGCAAATAGTTTCTATCAGACATGTCCCTTGTGTAGTTAAGTTGGATATCATTGTAAATATATCTGTTTGTAGCCATGAAACAATCAAATCCAATTTTCTGTAGTGACAGGCTGCCAACCCGCAATAATGGCGAAGAATATAAAAATGAACAATGGGAAGCAAGCTGAGCTGGAACCAATTTCGGCCACATGAACAGAGGAATATGACCCACAAACCTGACTCATTGGAAGACACTGCCCTCATTAAATGGACCCTCATAAACCAATTATTTGAAGATTTCATTGTCCGTTTGGGATATTATCAATCTAAACTCTGGATTCTTCAATTATGGTTTTGTTGAACCAGAGCTATCAAGCCTGTCATATTGGAAAATGTGACAGATATATACCTCTGCTCGTTTGCCTGGCTGGCTGAATGGAGAGTGACTACTTATGATAAGAATTGAGATTGTGACTCCAAAAGTATCGCTTTTTCTCTCTGTGAGTTAATGCAGAACAAGCTCTGTAGTTTAGAACTAGGCAGGAGAGGGAGTGCGACCAGAGGGCCCTCGTTTTTGGCTTCGAGGCACAGCTAAAACAACCATTATTTAATTGCATAATGTCATCAAGGTCCTCGGAACTTGCATTATTTCATTTAAGATGAGTCCATTGAAGGAATATGCACAAAGGTGCAAGATGTTATTGTTCTGTTATTTAAAATAAAACAAATTTTTGTAATTAAGTAAAAATATTTTTGATCATTAATTCCATATTAACAAAATTAAAATATAAATAAATAAAAAAACTTTTATATATCTCTCTTATCCTTGCATCGATTATAGTTAGATTATATTTATTACAACATATTTATTTTTTTTTATTTAAGGTAAAAATAGGGTAAAATTACTTACTTACCCTCTAAATACGGTAACTAAACAGGGGAAGTAAGTGGATATTTGTTTAATAAATACCACCTAAATTAAAATATAAGAAACCTCAGGGGGGTTATATGTAAAAATACTCCCATGAAGTTAGCCTTTTTCATTGCCACGTGCTTTAGTTTGTGTCCAGCTTTTATCAAATCCTCCACATGGCGGGAAAATTAGACCTCTTTCAAGATTTGATTTCGGAATTGCCAGAGGATGTCAATTGAAAGTTTAAACAATAGAATAAAGAAAATGCCGACTCAGTAAAATGGAAGCAATCATCAAGAAGTAATCAACGCAACTCAATGTTACTGAACAATTTGCTGTAAAAAAAAAAAAAAAAATGGAGCTGCTGAAACTCTCCAAATTCAAATTCCAGCTTCAAGCCCTAATTGCCGAAACTCGTCACCTCAAAGTTAGCTTTTCCATCACCATTGCACGCATGGATCCTCAATTTTTATTATTATCAGATATGTTTTTAAATTTCTTGGTTCTGTGAAATTTCAGGAGAAAGAAAACTCGGGAACTGAACAGATTCATCTTTTAATCCAGGTTAAGAGCTTAATTTTTTTTTTTTTTTTTTGTGTGTGTGTGTGTTTGATTTCGTTTTATGGAAAATGGACATGGTGTTCGGATGCAGAAACAAAAGCAAACCGAGGAGGAATATTCTAGAAAGTTACAGGAATTAGAAGCGGAATTAGCTTCGTCGATTGAATTGAGCCAAAAGCTTGAAAGGAAGGTCTGTAAATTAAGTGGTCACGAGTTTGTGAAGATGCTAGCCCGGGATGTCTAATAATACTGGTTTACTTTTTACTGGTTTAGGTGAGTTACCTTCAAAATGATAACGCTTTGCTTGAAAACAAGCAAAAGGAGCTGAAGGAAACTATTAACAGACTGCTTCAATCTAGGGAAAATTTCCTAAATGCTTATGAGGTTTGTGCTTAATTGTTCTGTTGAATTAATTTCATGCTGTTGTGGAGAATTTGAAATTCATGCTCTAGTAAAGCTGTTTAACTCTGTGAATTTATGGCGGCTAGGATATGACACAGTATGTGAGTTCTAAAATATCTTTAAGACACCAAATGATATCTGTTGATGACCCAACTAGATTTTTAAATCTGTAGTTCGATCATCTAAATTAACTGCTTCTATTTGAGTGAATCTTTTATAAATGATACTTTTAGATGTATTGGTACTTGGGCTACCCACATATTCAGGAAGAAATTCAGTTTTGGTTCTGTGCTGTGCCATGTATGTGAGAGCTACAATTTGCTGGAAATAAACTGTGTTAGGTACTAGCCATCATTTAACCACATGTTAAGCTTCTGATTCCATATCGAGAAACTTCACTCTTAATTTATTCTAATATAAATGTATTGAGCAGGAATCTACTTATGATATGAAACGTGCTATTGAGACCAGAGATAGAAAGCTCACTGTACTATACGAGAAGATAAACTCTCATTTGACATTATTTGATTCAATAGAAAAGGAAGCATTCTCCATCAAGCAAGTTGTGGATAACATGGAACGTGTTGTAAGTGAAAAAGAGGAAATAGGCATGTAGCTTTACTAACTATTGCTGATTTAGGGTGTACGCTCAAGTATTAACTGATTAACAACATGGAATTTGCAAAATAATATTCATTCTAACGCTGTTTGCTGTTTTCAGTGGCTAGCTTAAGGAGCAAAATGGATAAGGTCTCTGAATTCGAAAAAGTATACGTCGGTAATTATTTCTCATAGATTCCATTACCTGGCTTAGTTGGCTTTTGTTCCAACATAAAGGTTTAGCCCTTGCTTCTGTTCTTGTATGTTTATAATTTCTCACTTCTAGGGACTCTGCTGTAACGAATGCTGATCATTCATTTGATTATTGGATGGGATGTGAATTTGTCGAATATAATTTTGATTGCTCATAATTTGTTGTTATGGCTGGACCAGAGTAATGGTTTCACTATAAATTTATTGATACTAAACTTGATTAGCCAGGAATTTGGGATGGTAATGCATCAATTATCCAAATACAGACAGAAATGTTGTATATAAGTTATCCTTTGCATAATATTAAAATCCAAAAAAAAAAAAAAAAAACAGAAGTGTTGTACTACTGTTATGACTTACTGATGCGGAATACACTCTATTTCATGTAGAAAAGATCCATCTCCTGGAAAGTAAAATGAAGAATGATGAGGATGAGTTTAGAAGAAAGAATAAAATTATTTCAGAATTAGAAGCACAGCTGGAAGCAGCGAAAATTAGTAATAACTGCAGAACACAAATTGAAGAGATATCCAGACAAGCATTGAACATCTCTCTGTTTTTATTTTGCTTTCATCTGACAATCTTTCTTAAAATTGTTATCTTAACCAACCTTACCTTCAGAAGACTCTATCAGCGAAGGATGCAGTCATACAGAATCTAATATCTGAGAAAGAGGTTTAGAATCTATAATTTAAGTTGTTGACTGCTTGTTAGATTTCTGCATGGTTGTGGTTATTGGTTTTATGCATTTCTCTTGAGATACTTCACAAACAGGCATTGCATTTGGAAGTGGGGAATTTAGGACTTGTCTTGCAGAGAATTCAGGATGCTGTTGCTACTATGAATCAAGAGGTTGGAGGTTTAAATTCTGATATTCAATATCACATCTTAAGTTGATATTCAATATTACATCTTGAGTCTGTGCCTTGGCAATCTTTCATTAATGTCTTCATGATGGCACCTCCTTCTGAAGCACCTTACAAATTTATGCACTTTATCTATGCAGTATCTTGCTTTTTTACTCATTTGCTTATTTATGTGAAATACATGCAAATGTTTTCTAGCAGGATAAGAATGTATTCCATGCGGTACTAGTGCTTAAAGAAAAATGTGATGAGATGGCTACAGTGAATAAAGATACGGGGTAAATGAATAAAATTTTCCTACATTTCTGGATCAAGTCCTGGAATACTTTCCAATTTGAAATTGTAGCATGTATATGGAACTTGCCAGTATTCTCTGTGTTGGCCGTTGGGTACCTTGACAGATGAGGTTAAGACAATGATGTCCATTACTATCATTTTTGTCCATATGAGACTCTGCTTGTTTGTGCAATTGTAGCTGTGTCTACATAGAATTGCTTACATTTTAGTTCCTATATTTAAGAGGTGATATAAAATCTTTTCAAGTTAAAGAAGAGAATTCCTGTTGGATTTTCCAGCATTGTGCTTGAATATGGTTGTGTGGTTTTTTTTTTTTTTTTTTTTTTTTTTTCACATATGCAGCGTTATATAGGCTGTGGTGTCATAGGAGTATTCTGGTCAGTGATGCCAGACAAATAGAATTTCTCCTCTGATAAGTATTATCAATTGTAAGCTTATTAATTTTGTAATGGCTTTCCAGGGTTGAAGATGTGCTGCATAATGGTGGGGAAAGATTGCCAACTAATGCTTCCAGTGTAGCTCCTCCAGAAGACAGAGGTTTACCTTTGCTTCTCTATGTTGTTTTCACTGTTTTAGGGCTTCGTCCCACTGGAACTAAGTATGTTAACTGTAAGTTATCTCTGGTTTTTAATCATAGACCTGTAAATGTATGGCGTGTTTGCAATCCGGAAGAGAATTGAACCTTGGGAAAAGACAACACGAGCTTGCCGTTGTCATAGCAGGAAACCTATCGATCTGGAACCATTGTTGTCTAGGAGCACCATGGGTTGATTAAATATCTTTCTTTTTTTTAAATTTTCATTATCTATGATAAATCCCGTGCTTTTGTGTTCGGATTAAAGTCTGTAACTAAGCAAGCACCAGAAGTCAAATTGGATAGTATAGTCCATTCTGTTTACCATAGAAGTTGCAGTCTGAAATTCATGCTTATGGATTGGGGTTGGCTCCTGGATGAATCAAAAGCCAATTGACTCCAAGAACAGTGAGGCAGTCATTTGAAATGAATAAAAAAACATATTCATGTGCAAGCTTTTTCTTGCTTTTTAAACCTAACTTAAGTATGAATTTCAAAATTTGTGATATATCTCCTTTCTTGTCTGTTTCATTGTGGTGTTGTTTGAACTTGAAATTCAGCTTCACCTCTATGTCAAGAGCATAAGGCAGTTGGTGGCCAGTTTCGAGAGAACAATAACTTCAGCTCCTGTGTGTCAAACGTAAGCAGATTGTATTTTTGTTGGTTGCACATGTAGTTAATGAAATGTTGAAAGACAAAAATATTCATTTTTGTCACAGGCTCTTTCACAGGTTGCTGGTTCACCCCCAGAGTCAGCTTCCTCAGAACATCAATCCCCATATAATGTTTTGAGCATCTCTGCAAATGATGGGAAGGTACGAGATACTATCATCTATTTGCTAAACGAGACGTGATGTTTTTCTTTAGTCCTTCCGATTACCTCACTACTGGATAAGAAAGTGTTTCAAAGATAATGTAAGTCGATGGAATCTCCCAAATTAGAATACTACCCATTACACAATTTGCCTAACCGTATATTTGCATTTTTATATAGGACAACTGCGCAGTTTTAGTGCACCACCTAGATTCCGAGTGCTCAATGACCCAAGCAGAGGCCTCAAAGGAACCAGGTTAAATTCAAACACAGCATTACTATTTCATTTTTGAATGCTGCCCATGGCTCACATAACCAATACTCTTCTCCGATAACACCATATTCTCGTTTGATTTGAGGAGCAGAAGCATGATTGTGAACAGATACTACCCATTTGGCACCATTACTTGTGAAACAGATTTAACAGTGAGTTATCAATAAAAGTTGGGCTAGGCAATTTTTGGCCAATTCATAATCCTTAGTTGACAAAGTCCTCATTGCATGTGAACGAACGGTATAAAAGCCAAGCATACGAGTGCAAAGATTTTTTGGGTACTGTCAATAATACCAACCTAGTCAAATTTGGTAATGAGCTATTAAAAAATGCACACAATTTCTGTCGGGACCTTATGTTTGACCGATGCTCGAAAATTGAGCGTCGTCTCATTGGACTTTTCCTCACTTGGAGGCAAAAATTCATGGCTCAAGTTCGATCATCTCGAGGAGAAAAATCTTGTGTGGTACTGGTCCTGCTGGATCCGCCACACTGTCTTCATTTTTTTTATACGATGGAAAATAGTGCAAGGCGAGCCTATAGAAACATATTGGTGTCGGCATTTGGTTTTGGGCCTGTTATTCAAAGTCATCTTAGCATAAACGGCACGCTATGTGGTCATTCCTCCAACGTTCATGAGTGCCCCCTGACCAGCTGCGTGCTTTTTACATGCATTAAATTCGAGTATCCTGTTCCTTGACCCGGGAGTGAAGTCTTTGATTTTCTTATCTTTTTGGGTGAATAAAACTAAATGCATTAAACGGCAGCCACGCAATGGATGAATGATGAGGACTTGTCTTGTCATGCTCGTTGTTATCTAAATCACGATAAATTAAAGACGTAATTAATGCCGTAATATCCTTTGTAATTTAGCTTAAATGAACAATAGGGCAAATCAAAAGAACAAACAGGAAGAGGATAAGATAAGGCAAAGCAAATAGAGAGAAGAATCCCATCCCATGTGGCAATTGATAGAGTAGACCCGCTAAATGCATTGGAATCTACCCAGCTCAGTTATTGCTTCTCGACTAAATTAATTACTTTGAGTCACTTTAGCCTTAGTACAGAAGAAGCAATGATGATTAGTTCGCCAAAGGCTCAGCAGAATTAGGCAAGGATCCGCGGAATCCAATATTAAAAACCTACTATTGATGGGTGTAATTAAAGCAGTGTGGACCACTTTCTATTTTTTTAAGGCAAATCACTGCCCCTTACTGTTGTTGTTGTTGTTGCTGCTATACATTTGTCTATTTGAATGCTTAAAGTATGCTCATTTGCCAAACCTGCATAGCTTTAATACCAAACAAAGCACTCATTTAATACATGTAACATGTATGCATCTTCCTGGAACCATTTCCTGGGTAATTTAAAAGAAAAATGATCGTTGGTTTCCTTGCAACCGGGAGGGAGTACCGAGGAGGGATCTGAATTTCTGATCTGACCTACCCAATTTGAAGACCACAGTATGGTAAAGCAAAAATGGGTCCCCTGCCAATTCATGCACTCCGTATTCATAGTTATTGTTGTGCCTGTCTGTCTTGAATTTATTGTTCACCAATACTTACTGATTCAATCCACCCACATTTTCTTTGTTTTTATAAATTATAAAATGAATTTTGTCATAGGTGGTTGTCCTTTGTTTGCTTCCTTTCTTCACTCGTGAGCTATTATCTCTAGTGCCAGTTGGCCTTTGTTTTCAATCATTTTTGGTACAACAACTTACCCCACATAATTATTTTTTCGAAAAGCAAACACCATTTTAAATAAAAATATTATATTTTATATTAAATAAAATATAAATACCAATAACCTATTCTAAATTTACCTTTAAATTTTACAAAATACCAACAAGATTAAGAACCAAATTCTTAACCCACATCTCACCTTTACGGTGAAGTTTGGTAAAATTTTAGCAAGTTACAGTG
>CP135534.1:515930-571094 GCA_032402905.1 Khaya senegalensis | reverse complement strand
GGGCTGATGGCTTTATCCTAAGTATAAAGGACAAGTAAAAATTCTTGTTTTTAAGTGTCCAATGACATATAAACATTAAAAATTATGGAGGAGGTCAAATTTTATTTTAATTATTTTTTTTAAATTTTTTTTAATAAATAAAAGTTAGATAAAAATTAAAAAAAAATTTTAAAAATTATTATCCTACTTTCAATCTTTGCGACAGTTATAATTGAGAATTAAGATTTATTTTAATTTTTTAATAAAAAATTAATACAATTAAATAAATATTAATATATAATATAATTAATAAATTATTAATTTACAGGTTATATTAGGATTTCCGAAAATCTTAGTTCAAACTCAGGAAGTCAAAGCCCGTTAGAGATTAGACCCCCGATGGCTATGAGCCATAAGTCAGTCATGGGCTATACCACTAAAGTGGAGATGGGCTGAAGTTCAAGTTCTGTCAAACAGAACGTACCCGGTTCGCTTCACATAAATGTTGCCGGTTATATTAGGATTTATGCCGTTTGCGGTGCGTATGATTTTGTATCGGTTTTGTTCTGAAAAGAAAGAACCTCCAATGAAACAAGTCTCCGTTCTTTAGCTACAAAGGTACCACCTATGCCATTTCTCTTTAATGGGTTTTCCTTGCTTTCGTTCGTTTCATTGCAGGGTTTGTTCTTTTTTTTCTCGCTGATGCAATTCAAGTATAGCAAGGTTTTGTATATGTAAATGTTAAAGACTCTTCAACCGGTGTTTGATAAAATGCCTCAGAGAAAATAATAATGGATAACGGTTTTTGTTTTAAAGGTGCTAATCGCTTTTAAATCGAGGAAAGATCATAGTCTTATGGGGACCACAAGATACTTGACATTGGATGTAGAAAAGCTGATGTTTTATTACCCCCGCAGAAACCTACCAGAAGCCAACATATTTGATGGAAACCCACAAGTCGTGGAGTAAACTTGTTTGAATTTGTTTTAGGTTGATGCTTTATAATGTACTTTGCTTTACTTTGGTTTAGTTAAGGCATAATGATGCTTTCTCACATTTGTCTCATCATTTCTATGTTATTAGTCCCGGTGAAGTTGAATTGGTGTCTAATACCTTCAAGACTAGAGTTCAAGGGTCTTGTTAACATTTAATGAATATAACAGTCAATTCTCTGTTGGCAATGATTAATTTACTTTCTTTCTTTAGCTTAGAAAATGTGCAAAACTATTCAAAATCTCAATTAGTTCTGTAATGTGTACTCAATACCTATTCCTTTCCTCCTCGGTGGAGGTCAGCTTGGAGTTTTATAGGCATGGAGCCTAAGGAATTGTGCCTTTGACACATAATTTGAGAACCAAACTTGAGGATGGAATTAT
This sequence comes from Khaya senegalensis, assembly GCA_032402905.1. Taxonomy (NCBI): domain Eukaryota; kingdom Viridiplantae; phylum Streptophyta; class Magnoliopsida; order Sapindales; family Meliaceae; genus Khaya; species Khaya senegalensis. The sequence goes on along the minus strand of CP135534.1, from coordinate 569,739 downwards.
AATTTCCTTGAAACATTTGTGGCATTTGTAAATCATAATTTTTTTTTGCTAATTAATACTTAATAATTATTCTCTATTGAATTATTTTATGAGCTGAAAATTTTGATTTTTACTGGTGGATTGCAATGTTGCTTTATCATAAGATTGCTTCATGAGACAAAAAGAGATAATGAGAGGAAAGGCAGTTAACCCTTCTGGCATGTTTGCTGTATCAATTTATAATCCATTTCCACTTAACACCTGCAGATTTGTATATGACAATCAGTAATTCACAGGTAATGGAGTGATGAAGAAGTTTCCTTTCTTCAGTTCTTCCACATGGAGGGGAGCCACTGCATCTTTGAGCACAGAGTCTCACAATCTCTTGTGATGGATTTCTTGCATGGACATGAAGAAGTGTGCCATCTCTACTTTTGGCCCTTTTTTTAAACTAACTTCTTACCATCCCATAGTGGGTATTGCTCTGAGTCGTTTGCCATTCTTCTTCTTCAGAAGATGTTTGAGCCAAAGATCATTTGTTGTGGGTTCAACTAATACCAGGCCTTTCCCTGATTATTCCCCAAAGAGACCCACCATCAAAGACTCAGAACTCGTCCATCAAATTTCAACTGCTGTAAAGTTACGCCGCTCTGAGCCTCTTCGACGCATTTTAAAGCCTTTCGAAGCCAAGTTCAGACCAGACCATCTAATTTGGGTTCTCATGAACATTAGGAGTGATTACAGGCTAGTTATGGATTTCTTTAATTGGGCATGCTTGCGCAGAGAGCCAAATCTGGAAGCCCGTTGCATTGTTGTTCAAATTGCTGCTGCTTCGAGAGATCTAAAAACTGCTCATGGGCTTATTCGTGACTTTTGGGCAAAACCAAATTTGGATGTTAGCCTTTCATTCACTCATTTTGTTGAGCGGTTAATTTACACTTACAAGGACTGGGGTTCAGATCCCCGTGTATTTGACATTTTCTTCCAAGTTCTTGTTGATGCCGGAATGCTCAATGAAGCAAGAAAACTTTTTGAAAAAATTTTCAATTATGGCCTGGTTATCTCTGTTGATTCTTGGAATTTATATCTTACTCGTCTATCAAACACCTGTGATGGGCTTGGGATGGTAATGAAGATTTTTATTGAATTTCCTGAACTGGGTATTTGTTGGAATACTGCATCTTACAATATTATGATTCATTGTCTTTGCCGATTAGGAAAAATAAAAGAAGCACACCTTTTGCTTCTGCAAATGGAGTCACGGGGCTGTTTTCCTGATGTTATAAGCTATAGTACAATTATCAATGGATACTGTCATCTTGGGGAACTACAGAGAGTTTTGAAGCTGATAGAAGAGATGCAAATAAAAGGATTGAAGCCAAATCCGTACACATACAATAGCATAATTTTCCTTCTGTGTAAGGCTGGTAAAGTAGTGGATGCAGAGACTGTCTTGAGAGAAATGATGAAACAGGGAATAGTACCTGATAATGTGATTTACACGACTATCATCGATGGTTTTTGTAAGCTAGGGAATGTTGTTGCTGCATATAGGTTGTTTGATGAAATGCGGCATCTTAATATTATTCCTGATTTGCTAACATATACTGCCATTATATGTGGGTTTTGTCAAATTGGAAAGATGATGGAAGCAGATAAACTCTTCCATGAAATGCTTGGTAGAGGGTTGGAACCAGATGAATTTACATATACAACACTTATTGATGGTTATTGCAAAGCAGGTGAGATTCAAAAGGCATTTTCACTGCACAACCATATGGTTCAGATGAGGCTCACCCCCAATGTTGTCACATACACGGCGCTGGCTGATGGCCTTTGTAAAAGTGGGGAGGTAGATACAGCAAATGAGCTTCTTCATGAGATGCGCAGAAAGGGCCTTCAACTGAATATCTACACTTACAACTCGATCGTTAATGGTCTTTGTAAAGCAGGAAATATTCCACAGGCTGTAAAGCTAATGGAAGATATGAAGGTGGCAGGATTTCATCCTGATACTTTTACTTATACCACCCTAATGGATGCTTATTGTAAGACCGGGGAAATTGTTATGGCTCATGAACTTCTAAGGGAGATGCTGGATAAAGGGCTTCAACCCACTGTTGTTACGTTTAATGTACTGATGAATGGGTTTTGTATGTCTGGAATGCTTGAAGATGGTGAGAGGCTTCTAAAATGGATGTTAGAGAAGGGTATAAAGCCCAATGCTGCCGCCTATAATTCTCTGATGAAACAGCACTGTATTAGAAATAATATGCATGCCACAACTGCAATATATAAGGGTATGTGTGCTCAAGGAATCATACCTGATAGCAACACCTATAACATTTTGCTAAAAGGGCACTGTAAAGCAAGGAATATGAAAGAAGCCTGGTTTTTGCACAGAGAAATGGTTGAAAAGGGATTTAATCTCACAACTACTTCCTACAATGCTTTGATCAAGGGCTTCCTAAAAAGGAAGAAATTATTAGAGGCAAGGGAACTGTTTGAAGAAATGAGAAGAGGAGGTCTGGTTGCTGATAGAGAAATTTACAACTTTTTTGTTGATATCAATTTTGAAGAGGGGAATATAGAAACCACTCTCGAACTTTGTGATGAAGCAATAGAGTGGTTTCTTGTGAGTAAGGCAACAAATGAGAACAAATAACTGGATATTTTCTGATGAGGATTATTGTGGAGACATGTTTCGTGGTTCACAAAGGCTTCTGTGGAAGGATAACATAACATACACAACATCTTAGAATCATGGTAATTTTTCCTTTTAGCTACTATTGTCTGCAATGGGTCTACCAATTGTCTGACAAGAGTGTTCATGTTGTTGGAATTATCTTTGTGTGGGAGCTTTCTGAATGCTGTGGTTTTAATTAGTGAACTTGACAATGTGATTACTCTGATTGCCCTGAGCAACTACTGGATTGTGAAGAAGAATTATTTGTTTTTGCAACTGCTTGGGCCGGAAAACCTTAACCTGCAGTTGAGTGTAGGTTCATACGTCAGGCAATCAAAACCAAGTGAACTTGACTAACACAGTGCACAGATGGATAGATAAACACCAGCCAGGTGACGGGTTTCACATAGAGTTTACAGAAACATATTTATAGCTTGGTTGTTTTGAGGGTTACTGATATACTTTTCACTATCCAGGTGACTGACATGCAAGTGACACTCATCTATCAACATTAGGGATGGGTTGCAACACGGATAACTAGCTGACACTGATTTCTTTTCCTTTCGTCTTTTTGTTTCCTGGTATCATCGTAGTAGGTATTCCATATATTATGAAAAGATGCAATTATTGAAATTAATGGGATTTTGTTTTACAACATTATTATTAACCATTAGTAACTTTGATTGATGCAGCAATTTAAGTGCTAGATGTCAAATTTATGGGCAAAGTTGGAAGAGCTTGGGGCGAAGCAAGATGAAGATACAGCAATTGGCATGAGCGTAATATTTGAGGCAGAAGACCAACAAAAGAAATTATGGGATGTTACTGAAGCAAAATTGCTGCACGGCTATGCCAAGAACAATTGTTATGAATTCCCAACTGTTTATTCTTGCTTAAGATTTTTACCTGGTTTCCTGATGAGCCATATTGTATTTCGGAAACATGATGAACATGTACATCAAATATATACACAAGACCATAGTATCTAACGTCGATTTCAGCTATCATTCACAAGGAACTCAAATCCTCCACCATCAAATCTTTCATCAATCTTGTTCCCCAGGCCTCCAATCAAAGAAATTCTAGTAAGCTACGTAATTTACCTCTACATTAATCATATGGGAAAGTGAAACGGGTTCTATACGAACATGAAGGAGCTGGACTAGAAAATGTTACTTGTTCCCTTGGGCAAAGTATAATTGCAGGGACCTGGTCGAGCCACTCTGTATACGCCACAGCTGGCTAAGATGTATACATTCTTCTTGTTATCCTGACCAAATGAGTATATATGACCCCAATGTGGTTGAGAACTTTCTGGCGTAGAATTGCAGCAAATAGGAGAGTCATGAGCACAACGGAAGGGAACTAAGCTACTTGTGAAGTTTCCGCTACTAGTTGGGGTTTCAGCAGCTGTCCAAATAGCACTGCCTTACAGATCTGCATGCAAACACCTGACAGTACAGGGAAACCTATGCTATCGTGCAGTTTTATACATGTTTTTACATGAAAATTGGAGAGATTTTTTTGGCTCATTCACCTGCCATACATGCATGGATCCGTTGCGGATCGATTGAAACAGACACCACATGTTGAGGCAGATACATTATTATTTACATCAAGTGCTTGTATCCCAGTACGGGGAAGATTGAATTAATGGAGTTGGCAGACGTATGTCCTCCAGAAGAATGTGAAGAATTAAAGAGGAAGGGACCTTCATAAACATGCCAGCCGTAGTTCCTACCCTTGCTGCTTATATCTACCTCTTCTAAATCATCCTATAAGATTATTGGCATCAAACAAGTATGGCAGCTAAGCCTAGTTAATATATTCTGTTTCAGAATATAAGGTTTGTGAAATCTAAACAGCAGTTTTCTTGTATCTGAAGTTGTGATCCAAATTTGAACCTGCCCGGCATCTGCAGAGGAAATAGAGTGGCCTTTCTGAATCGAAGCTGCAACGCCAAAGATTTCTTCCCCGAAATCCCAAACTTCAGGCTGCCATTCCTCACCTTCAGAAAAAGGATTATATTTCCCCATAGACCACCTATCTCAGTTTCACCAACAAATCATGGCCACAGTGACAAAACTAATGTAACGGATAGGGAAACAGATGAGTATAAAATGTAACATAAGAAATCAGAATGGAACTGATATAGATTTTCTGCATTAACGTAAATAAATATCTACTGTAGCTTGCCGTTAGTACTAGTAGTCACTTGGTATGTTATCAATGTCAAGGCTCAAAATCTTTCCAGGCGAGTATTTGTTGCTCTGGGAGAAGTTATAGGGATCTTCTCTGATTCCACCGTCCCCCTTATTACATATAGAAACCCAACTGCTGATCCAAAGAGAATTTGTCCTCCATTACTGAATGTAACTAGAAGGCCCAGGAAAGTATCCTTCTCGCTTCTGATGGTTTGCCATTGGTTGCCTGGAAATTTATCAAGGTATTGTTCAGCCAAAATCTTGGTTGAAATATAATGCTGGAAGAATCTGAAAGAGGATAGACTTCTGCAAAGGAAAGCTCTGAAGCTGTCCCATTAGCAGTGAACTCGACGATGACTCTATGATACTGGCAGCATGGTTGAGCCAAGCCCGAAGAACCTAACTCTGTTGGATCCCAGCTGACATATGAGATACAAGAACTTTCAGGTACTTAACCTTATCACAAGTAAATGATCCAAAGAAGCGGCCATTCTGTGCAAAGTTTGGATGAAAGATCACACCCATTAACCCGTAGCTATTATCATAATAAACTTCATCTTTTAAATCTACGAAGGGACTTAACTCATCAAGTCCTAAAATTTCACCCAAGACTTGTTCAGGAATAGTTACTAACCTTGCTGGTTAGACAGGAAGGCACGGTTAGACCCATCAGGATGGGCAACCATGTTGAGGTAAGATCCATTGCCATTTTTTTTTAAGGCACAAGCCCTTTTGGGGAAATCGAGTTTCAGTTTGATTAAGCGTGACATGTTCATCATCAAAACATATTGATCCAGTATCAGAAGATCTACCATATGCGTTACAAAAAGTGTTCTCTGGGTGCCAGAGTTCAATTAATTTGGCAGAACTCAAATTAGCTGCTATCTCAGCTGTGTCCTGGAAAGTTAGAGCAAAGGGAGAATTTGGTATGGACACATTTTGGCATGCATACAAGACTTTTTAACAAAAGTTACTGCCTCGTTTGATAGAAATGACTTTGCAGATACCGAGGAGTTAAAAAGAACAGCAACTGGTGGAGGCCCATATTCATCCTCGAATAATTTTATTGAGAACTGATCACACTCCTGCAAATAACAAAAGCTAGTGTTTTTGAATTCAAATGAGGCTATACACATTTGTGGATTTTGAGAACCCCACAATCTGAAAACTCTAGACTATCAAGCCGACTTGTATGTAGGATTAGTTCGAAATGCGGTGATGGAAATACTGAACAATCATCCTATATTCATTTGATGGAAAACACTCTCAACTTACTTGATACCAACACTCTTTAAACACTTTTCAATAGCTAGCATTATGCAAAAATGGCATTCAATCATGACTTAAGATGTCATGTCACTGCAAAGTTCAGATGCTGCAAACCAGAGAAATCAAGTAGCCCTTCTCTTAAGTGCACAATATACTTACAGGGTCAAATGGATTGATAAAACGGCTTATTCTTCCAATATTGTGATAAATTGTCAGCATTCATACATGCAACGTGTTCTGTTAAACCTTTCATTACATATGATTATTGGATAGCTGAGTAGACTAAGCAAATGGATTGGTAAAATAGTACCCTGCCACGGTACAGACCCGGGTTTGATTCCCGGCTGGGGCATTTCACTTTTCGTTTTGTTTTCCAGTCTCTCTGTCTGCCTAACATTTTTGGTAAGATTTTATAATCTTTCCACCAAGGCTTCTTGGTGTAGTTGACTGGTCGCTATGGAACTGCTGATATTTGAATGCATGTGATCTAAAGCCAGCAAATCCGAAAGCAAACCTCTTTCAGATTGGCTAAGCACATGGTGGTCACCGCCACATCATTCACCCACCAAAGACACTGTAAATTTGAGTGTTGTCTCTCACCATCCCTCCATTTTCCTTCAACCGGCCCGCCGCTCTTGTCAAAGTTAAGCCTATATCCATATGGAGCGAGCAATTTCGCACTTTCTTTATGGATTATTTTTTATAGTTAATAAATAATTATTTTATTTTATTAATTAAATAATTTTATTACATTAATTATACTATCATAATATAATTATTTTGATTATATTAGTAAATTCGATAATTATGGATAAATGATTCCAAGGGCTCATTTCCTACCCTTCAATTGCTCGTACCTGCTACCTAATCACCCTTCCATGGTTAAATCTACCACGCCACCTTCCATTCCACCCACTATTTATACAAACAAACACCCCCGTAAGAAAACATAGATCAAAGTTTATATCAATTCAGTTTTTCCCAATTATTTTTTTTCAAAGGACGAGTTAGTCAAGATGGCAAAAGGTGACGTGAAGATTTTGGGTGCATGGCCTAGCCCATTTGCTATGAGGGCAAGAATCGCCCTCAACCTCAAGTCTGTGAAGTATGAGTTTTCGGAGGAGAATTTGGGGTCAAAAAGCGAGCTTCTTCTCAAGTCAAACCCTGTTCACAAGAAAATACCAGTTCTCATTCATGGTGATAAGCCTGTTTGTGAATCTCTCATCATTGTGGAGTATGTCGACGAGGTTTGGTCCACTGGTCCCTCTATTCTTCCTTCAGATCCTTATGATCGTGCCTTTGCACGATTTTGGGCCGCTTATGTTGATCAGAAGGTCAGTTTACGTTTCTTTTCTATTTAATTGTTGTTGGAAGTGAAACCGACGCAAAATCTCCGTTTGAAAACTGTTATGAGAATTATGAGAGAATTTGAAAATAAATCGAGAAGAACATGACAAGAACTTACCGAAAATCGCAATGGGTAGTGTTCAAAATTTTGCCTTGACTTGTGAAACTTTATCCATGATTTTGCAGTGGTATCCAGCCCTGAGAAGCATTGCTGGTGCAGAAGGAGAGGAAGCTAAGAAAGCTGCAATCGAGCAAGTGATAGTAGGCTTGGTTTTGTTAGAGGATGCTTATACTAAGTGTAGCCAAGGGAAGCCTTTCTTTGGTGGGAACCAAATTGGGTTGATTGACATCGCGTTTGGTAGCTGTTTGGGATGGACGAGAGTGACAGAGAAGACGAATCAGGTGAAGCTGCTTGATGAAGCCAGAACTCCTGGACTTGTCAAATGGGCTAATACATTTTGTGCTGATGCTGCTGTCAAGGATGTTATGCCTGAGACTGATAAGCTTTCTGAGTTTGCTAAGTTTCTTGCCAAACTCAGAGCTGCTGCTCGCAAATAATTTAAAGCCAAAGAACAATAATGATTAGTCTTGTCACGGAATTAAGCAGCTTAGTTATGTTCTGTGCTTGCTAGAAAGATTGTATTAAAAAAAATTAATGAGAATGAATGATGGATCATAAAGTAACTAGTTTTGTTTGTTATTTTTTGTTTTTGGTTGCATTTGGAAGAGAACAAAAGCTTACCTGCAATTATAAGTTATGGGTTCAAATAAACTCCCATGTTAAATGAAATAACTGAGGACCTTACAAGACAATTGTATACGCCCAATGCCAATTTGATAAATGATACAGTAAGAGTGCTACACCCTCCATAACTAAAGCCAAATTCATTAAAGGAACAAGCCAATGCCAAGGTAAAGCCAACCCGAGAAAGGTATAACAAGTACTGCAAAAACAGGGGATTTCCTCTTCCATGAAACATGTCATTAAATAGAAGGACTGCAGCTGCCAAATGGTCAATCTCACCGGCCTCCATAGATCATTCATATCCTAACAATTAGAGTAAGCGAAAAGTGTCAGCACCCCTTAGCTAACTCGTTTTCCAGTTTTCAGAAACTCGGGAGATAATATTACCGGTTTCGTCGATCAACCAAGTGTACACGTGGAGATTCTTTCAGGTTTATGACGTCATCTTTATGTGACACCCACATAAATGGGCTGAAAGGAATGCGGCCCAAAATCTGGAAAAAAAAAATTAAATTTTGATCCTGCTGCTGAGTGTTACGGCCTAACATCCGCATTGAAGAAAAATACAAATATAAAGCCTAAAATCTCAGTAAAAATCCAAATTCTTAAGCTATATCATAAATGATTAGCTGGGCATGGCTTCATTAACATTGCCGGTGACCTCTGTGTGTTAGAGAGAGAGAGAGAGAGAGAATTATTCAGAGTGAAATGGAAGGAGTGAAGCTAGACAGATGGGGTTACCAAGTTAGGACATCATCTGATTCTTGCATCTCTGCCATCAACGCCTACTATCACCAGGTCTATCTTTAAACCCCTTTTTTTTTTCGTGGGCTTATTTTTCTTCTTGCTGGTATCTGACACCTTCATGAATGAATGAAGATGCTTAGTTATGGCAGAGAGAGGCGTGTGATCTTAGAAGCGCCAGAACATGACAAAGACTGCGTTTTGGCCAACATTTTGGCTGCTCATTTTCTATCATCCAGTGATTCTTCTAAAGCTTCTTCCCATATCCAGGCGGCCAAGTCTCGTCTGGTAAGCTTTTTACAGATTATCATGTAAAGATTCATCAATTAAGGTTGCTGGTGGTAGTTGTAACTTTATTGAACATGTTTTTGTTAAATTCGGTACATTTATATATTTTCATGATTGATTTTACTGCAAGTAGGATGAAGCCACCTCATATGAGAAGGCAGTTTTTGATGCCGTCACTCATTTGATTTCTGAGGACAGAGACGCTGATGTAGCTGTTGAGTTACACTCCAAGGTGGGACAGCGTTTGACTAAATTTCTTTTTGATTTTTCTAAGTTATTGGTTTGTCTTTGATCTTAATTTTCTGTAATGAGATTAATTTTTTAAGAGGTTTAAATTACTTTTTCCTTTTTGTTATCTAATGGCTTTAGTGTGAGCTGCTTAGGGATTGCACTGAAAACAAAAAAGTGGCATATGTTTTGCAATTTAAGGAACTTGTTGAATTTAAGTTAATTTCCTTGCGCCAACTCATATCTTTTAAATCTGCTGTGGTAAACCCTGCTGTTAATTTGTATAGCAGGTCATACCATTTACTTTCATGGTATTGTATTTATCTATTCTTGAGTAATTACAAAGTGTAGCTTTCTTGTTGTGCCTTGGAACATCCATCTAACAAAGTTTTACTATTGTCTGGTGGTTACTAAATTATCGAATGTTTATGCAGTTAAAGGCTATAGTGCTTGTGTATCAACATTGTGACCCTATGTTTGAAATAATATGAGGCTCATATCACTGGTGATTATATTAATTTCATTACCGTGTTTGGTTTTAGGTTCTATGTATGTTATTCATGGAGCAAAATTATGAATATTAAACATGTTGTGGTAGCATTTCAATCAAAATTAGTGTTTTTAAAGATTTATTAATTGAATATGATGTTAATCTCTTTTGCAGTTTAATAATTAGTGTTTGGTAGGAGATTTGTTTATTGAATATGATGTTTGTCTCTTTGGCAGCTTCTGGAAAAATTTCCAAGGGATCTGGTGTGTCTGAAAAGGGCTCAAGTACTCTGCTTCTACATGGGTCGCCCTGATCTATCTTTAGGTCTTGTCCAACAGGTTCGACACTATCCACTGAATGAATAAATATTTGTGCTTCTCCGAATGAAGTGAAACAACTGAATACTTCTACTGATAATTTCACTGGCAACTTCTTGCTTGCTTACTTGAAGTAAATTGAATAAAGGAAAATCAATTCTATGGTTTTTCTGTCTCATTTGAGTGCTATTATGATTTGAAAACTCAATAGGTTCTGCCCTATAATCAACTAGAAGACTACATATATGGCATGCTTGCATTTCCCTTACTAGAGCTCGGACGAATGGCAGATGCTGAGGTAGCTGCTAAAAAGGGATTTGAGATCAAGAAGCAAGACTTCTGGTCACAACATGCAGTGAGTTGCTGTTATTGTTGTCTGCTTTAAGAATCATTAGTTCTCCTTGTTCTCTGTATGTCTGTGCTTGACAGTATTATTCGTCCATTAACTTACTATTATTTAGATTCTGCATGCATCCTATGTCACCTCATCAGAAGCTGACAGATGTTGGATATATCCTCTTACTAGTTCTGATCATGTCTGTTTGAAAACAAATACAGAGCAAACAATTGTATTCAAGTATATATTACCAATGTGAACCGAGTATAATTTTAATGAAGGCACGTATTTGCATGTGTTTTGTTATCGTAGTTTTTTTTTGCACCAATAAGCTACTTTTACCACCAACTAAATTTTTGTAATATTTATCCTTGAATGATGTTCATTGTGTTTGGATTTTCATGCAGTTGTGCCATGTTCTTCAGTATGAGTGTCATTTCAAAGAAGCAGTGCAGTTCATGGAAGAATGCTCATCTACATGGAGTCCTTGTTCATCTTTTATGTATGCATATTAAGCCATTTAACTGTTTCTTACCAGAAATTACAATTTTGTTTTTAATTTGTCAGAGATCAATAAAGTTCTAAATATCTAGGTATACACACAATTGGTGGCACGTAGCTCTTTGTTACTTGGAAGGTCATTCTCCAATGAGAAAAGTCCTAGAGGTTTATGATAGTCATATCTGGAAAGAGTTAGAAAAACCTGATGCTGTGAGTCCAGAGGTATGTTATATCTTAAATTTTTTGCTTGTCTGGGAATTTTTTTTCTTTTTATTTTCAAATCTAAAGTTCTCCTGCATTTAGGTGTACCTGAATGCTCTGGGTTTGTTATTACGGGTTTATGTGCGGGGCAAAATTGATGTCTTTAGTGACCGTCTGAAGATCTTAGCTAACTGTGTAAAAGATCAAGTGAGTACACCACCTAATTTTATTTTTTTCCTCAAAAAAGTGTACTTAAGCTGTTTTTGGAAAGAGTTCAAATCATTTGAGGTATAAATATTCTAGGAAGCTGTTTCTAGAACATATGTTTGGATCTGTTTCTACTTTTTATTAGTATTCAGTTACAATAATTTGTCTGTGAGACCTTTTTGGAGATTTATACAGGAGTATGCATTAATGGAGTGTGGTAGACATTTTCTTTGGACAAACTGTTATGTTTAGACCTCTACTATTGTCTGTTCTTCACCATTGTTAGATCACTCTGGAACCACATTTTTTGTGAACATCTGCAATTTTGGTTTCCATTTGCTCTGACAACTACTCAATGCTGCAATGAACAAATGTACATGTGTTGACAAACAGTGTGAATGCATGAAAGGTAATGCATACCCTTGTTAGTTTGCATTTAAACCTAGGCACATGTAGCTTGATTGCCAATTTTGACTTGCGTTCTGTTGATTATGATATTATCTCTTTTCTGTGAATTTTTCTTCACTGAAGTGCACCTAGTGAAGTAGTTTCTGTTCTCTTGCAAATCCACTGACAGGAATCTGCCTAAATTTTGTGTCACCCATCTGCTTTGTGTATGCATTAGTGAAATGTAGCATTTAATTCCTAAGTGGTTTTGTTAAAGTGATGTTTATTTTTGTTTTTTAACTGTTCTGAGTAATCTACATGGGCACTACAATGATCAGGCTAATTGGTACTTGGAGTGGCATCTTGATTTGTTGATATTATGGGCATTAGCTTTTACTGGAGAGTTGTCTAAAGCCAAAGATCTACTTAATGGTCTGAAATCAAGGTTGAAAGAATTTTCTTCCCTTGCGTATATTTAGGTGCAATCTGGCTTTGATTTCATTGTAATTATTCTCCTTTGCTAGACATTCTATGATGAACAAGAAGCAGCAACAACTAATGCAGATGGGAATACAGGTTTGTTCTGATTTCCACGTTATTCGCCATTTATCATTATTTTATCTTAGTTTGATGTCATTTTCAGCTTGCAGAAGCTGTATATGAATATGGGAGGGGCAACTTCAAAAAAGCATTGGAATTGCTTGATCCAGATTTTGATGCCAATCTTTGTAAGGTATTAGTATTCAGCAATCTCATCGGGTTTATGTTTTGGCCATGTTTACAAATATTGAAGAAAGGAATATGAATTTTTCTTCTTACTGCTAGATGATCGGGGCATCTGATGAACAGCTTGATGTATTCAATGAAATCTGGTACGATATGTTGCTGAACACTGGACAAGCTGCCAAGGGTACGATACCACGCACTGCATTCTTACTTTACACAATGGTTCTCTTCTGATTTTGTGTCTGAATTGCAGCAATTGAAGTACTTGAGAAGCGTATCAAGAAGAGGGAAGGAGCTCCTTTCGTGTGGCGGTTGCTGGTATAGCTCCACCTTGCCTATACTAGTTAATTATTAACCAATAATATTTATATATCGACTGACTTCGATGCAAATGACCAACATTTCCTGCATTATTATTTGGTTCAGGAGAGAGCTTATTCCATGGCAGGCAGGGAAGAAGCTGCGATGGCAGGTGAAAAGGCGAAGGCATTGGAAGCTGCATATTTCAAATAGCCTGTAACCAGCATGAACAAACAGCTAGACACAAGTTTTTACCCTGTCTTGGGCCTCAGCACACAGGATGAACCGTGGTTCATCCTGTGTTCCCTGCAAAATTTAGTATCAAAATGTGGGAAATAAAGACTCGGATCTTCGTAACATGTAGCCTGTAATATGCATATTGTCAAACAACATGAACTAATGTAGCAATTGCAACATGACGGAACTGGTTATCAGTATGATTATTAGCTGTAATTGTCCCCTTTCAGTGTGCAAAAAGAACCCAGTTCCCAGTACACGAGAACACAATGTAACCCTCGGATGCGTTGCAAGCAAGTAAGCAACAAGCGATTCACATTCTTTCCTTTTCTTACCGGGCTGATCTGAGTTCTGACAAAAGCGATAAATCCAAATGCCTGTCAGTTAGTCAAACCCCACACACGTGCAGATGGCCCCTCAAATCGACTCCAAACGTTCAATCAAATCATTCAGCCTTGTTCTACGTCACTGACATTAGAATTGGAGCCACGGAGGCCACCTCGTGTACAGCTTCTGATTCTTTTCAGCTCCTGTACTATTTCCTTGGCATCCGGACGGTCATCTTTGTCAGCCGCGACGCACCTGAACGCCAGTTCAGCAAGCGCATCAACACCGTTGATGGTCTCCTCATCAAGAACCAAAACTGGGTCCACAACCTGATGCAACAATCCCATCTGGATTTTAGATACAACTAAATCAGCTAATGCCATCTCTCTCTTGTCCCTGCTCTGGTCCACTGCTTTCAACCCGGAAATCAATTCCAACAACACTACACCAAAACTGTACACGTCACTCTTTTCAGTCAACCGAAATGAACGGTGATAATCCGGGTCCAAATACCCCGGTGTACCTTGAGGCCCGGTACAAACATACTCGGAACCGGACGACGATGTTTCAGGAAGAACCAAAAGCCTTGACAATCCAAAGTCTCCAACCTTAATTCTCATGTCTTTCTCTACAAAAATATTTGAGGAAGTGATATCTCTGTGAACGATAGGCGGTACAACTGAGAAATGCAAGTACTCAACTGCGAAAGCTGTTTGCAGAGCAATATCAAGTCTGACTTGCCACGTCAAAGACACTTTGCGATACAAGCTTTTCGAGCCATGAAGATGTTCTGCGAGAGTCCCGTTAGGAACATAATCATAGACTAAAAGCAATCCTCTCGGATCGCTACAGTACCCGTGAAGCTTGACAAGATTTGGGTGATCAATGGAGGACAAAATTAAGATTTCGTTGCAGAAAGACTTTGCGGGGAAGGATTTGCTAGCGTGGTGGTGTTTACTGTGAAGGTATTTTACAGCGACGATACGACCATCGAAGAGTTGACCTAAGTAGACGGATCCAAAACCGCCGTCACCGATTTTGCGTTTCGGGTCGAATCTATTGGTGGAATATTCGAGCTCTTCGTATGTGAATACTGGAGGGAGGAGACTTGCTGAACGATGGCGGCGAAGAAAGAGAGTTGTTGGGTCTTCTAATTCGGTGGCTGATTTGAATCTTCTAGACCTGAAAATAGCTACACCAACTGAAAATGCAAGTAGTATACATGTTAAAGAAAAGATGAAGCTTAATATTGCGATGCGGCTAAAGCTATTTTCGTGGATCCATGGAGGTGACAAGCGAGATTTGGAGGAGAAACAAATGAAAGCCTTGTCCGGGTCCGAGGAGTTGAAGCCGCAAACACCATTGTTGGCCTGACAAGTGTTGCAGCTCGAAAAATAAGAATCTTGAACTTCATCGTACTCAACTTGGATACCCAGCTTCAAAATACCATCGAGGAACCCCAAAACGTCAGCTTGGCAACCCTGCTCGTACGAGAGTACTCTGTGGGTATATTCACAGTCTTGAACAAGCAGAGCTGGGTTTTTTATGAGCTTACAGTCCCATGGACAGTGGCTGCAGTTAGGAAGATTTAGAGGCGAACAAGGACGAAGAACAGAGAGGCGAGAACAAGAACTATCAGAGACTCGAAAGGGAGAGCCAGAAAAATTGATAGCGTGATAAGGAATGGAAAGAAAGGGAACAGAAGAGCAATTATTGTGAGCTTCAGTAGCTGTTACAGCAGGTTGGGGAGAGAGAAGAAGAGAGCTCGAGTTAGGTTCGTAACGAAGGAGAACAAAATTGAGGTTGTTAATGGAGATAGTAGAGTATGGTAAAGAGCATTTAATGTGAAAAGAAGGGTGGCCGCAGCCTGGCGATGCAGAGAAAGGAAACGGAGGAGTTGATGAAGTGAAGGGTGGACAGGAAGATCTGGGCGACGTCTCTGGTTGTGAAGAACATGATGAATGAACTGCTCTGCAAATAGAAAAGACCCAGCTAAGTGTTAATAAGGTGATTAAAATGTAGAAAGAGAAGAGTGGAGATGGAGGCATGGTTCTGGAGAGAAGAAGTGGAAGTCGCTGCTGCTGTTTTTGTTGTTGACATGAACGGAGAAATCAGAATCTTAGAAATCTCGATCTGGACACAATGTGTTCAAGGGTCGGAGAAGGGTTATTTTGCCTGCCTAGGTTATTGGAGTAGAGAGAAAGAGAGAGGAAAGGATGAGTGAAAGATGGGGTACGTGAAATGAGGTGGAGTGAAGACAAAAATACTCGAAAGTAGTGGGCGGAGAACAGAAAAGATGGACAAAGTAGACTTACTAGGCACAGGGTGGTCGTGGTGGTGTTGCTGTTTATCTATTCTTTATTGAAAAATTCGGATGCTTTGGTTTGCTTTTTGATTTTACTTTACATGAGTTTGAGCCATGGCCTTGACCTCGGCCTTGGGAGTCTGAAAACGCAACGCCACACGGACAGGTGACCTGACTTTACAAGTGACAACACATCAGGAGGTCCTCCTTTTCGAAGGACGAGTGTGACCTTATACTGGTCTTCGTTTTAATCATGCCTGCCTGCCAGCCTTCCTTTATTTCCCTTCCCATATTATGATCAATACCCTTTTTGACAGGTGTGCAAATTGGCATCGTTGGTTGTGCTTATTATCAGTCCATTATAATCTACTATTCAATGTGGCATGAATCCAAAAAATGTGAATAAAATTGACAACCCAATGTCACTCAAATATCATGTTCACATTGAATCTCATTTATAATAAATAATTCCTTTTCAATCTGTGCTTTAGTGTACAGTCCGCATAGTGAATATGAGGTTGGTTTCAAGCTCTTCTACATGGCTCAATACTTTAGCCCAAATTTTCAATCTTTGGGCTTTAGCCTTTCTAATTTGACTAAACTGCGTTGATCCGGAAACAAATCACTCATAAATCCAAAACGTATTCTATGATTCTAGAGGAACAACACCGTTGTCTGCCGTCTTCAAAGCAAACCAAAAGCAAAGCCCACGCGTCATACTTCCAACCCTCCTTCAACTACCCATCCAATTGCTGCTCTCTTTGTACGCCCCAACTCCCGATTCTTGCAACGCAGCCGTTTAATGTGCTTCTCCACCCCCACATTAAATTATCCTACCCAGAAAGAACTTCCATCGTTTCATGGTCAACCAAGTTTAAGTGGTCTTCCTCACCTGGTAATTTCCTTGTCATCTTCCCTTGCAACTTTCGCAAGTCTTGTTTATTAACAAATACCAACAAGTCAACAACGGAAATCAAACAAATTCGCCCTTTCCCCTCGATTAAATAAACGCGGTGTTATGAATAAATAATTTAGTTCTCCGTATAAATAAACAAATTTATCACGAAAGAGTTGCAGTACTACTGATTGTATATGGAGTTCTTTAGCAAAGCCAAGGCGGTCAAGCTTCGCAGTCATCTGGACAAATACTTAGTCGCAGACGACGATCGGGAAACGGTGCATCAGAGCAGAAACCGGTCGTCGTCTAAGCAAGCAAGATGGTTTGTAGAGTTAGTTCCCGAGAAGGACAACGTCATCCGTCTCAAAACCTGCCATGGCAAGTACTTAACACCTTCTGATATTCCCTTTCTTCTGGGTATGACTGGGAAAAAAGTGTTACAAACTGTTCCGGAAAGGGGCATGGAGTGGAAAGTTGAGTGGGAGCCTATAAGAGATGGGTTTCAGATCAAGCTCAAATCATGGTGCGATAAGTTTTTACGCGCAAACGGAGGGACGCCGCCCTGGAGAAACTCGATAACTCACGACGAACCACATACCGGTTCAACGAAGAATTGGACTCTGTGGGATGTTGAGTTGGTGGAGGTGCCAGAAACGGGGTCGTTTATAGAGTATCTGTCGTCTGTTTCGAGCTTTTCCTCGGTTTCTGAAGATGTATTGGAGGTTTTGTCTGATGGTGTATTGGGCTCAAAACCAGAGTCCCCCATGTCAGTCGTGTCGCCGATGAAGTCTTCCAGGTTTTCAATTTTCTCGACATCTTCGCCCAGATTAACTCCAAAGAAGGTATGCGATTAATTACCTTAATTAACTTGTTAAAAAGATTAACCATGATTTGCATAATCATATGGCTTCCTTAATTTGTTTACATAAATAGTAACTGAATTAATAATTGATGCTTGCTTTCCTAGACAAAGATTGATTTCTGTACATCTATCATGCATTACACTATTTGAAAACTTTAATGGATGTCCTATATGCCCAAAAAAGGATAATTAATTTCCATTAATAATAAATTGGTACTCATTTTAATCATATGAATGCATTTGGCTTCTTTATTTTTATTTTAAGTAGATATTAACAGGTATAATTCAAAATAAAAAAGACTAAAAAAATTGAAGTTCTATAAAATTATGGTGTGTCATACCTGAAAATAATTAGTGTGTGCAACTGTTTTTCTGCCTACCAACCCCAGAGCACTACACAAAAACCCACCACTGGACAGCACATAAACTGGGTTTCACTCTTCCATGCCATTCTGCTTATGACATCAGTTTCCCTGGCAGTACATGTCTTTGTAATGAAAACAATTGTACAATCTTTCTAAGCACATAGTTCATTCTGTACAAACAGTGAAGGAAACTATCTAAACCAAGATATACTACATAATCATTGCTTGTACGTCTTATTTTGCTTATTAACTTGTTAATTAGGTTCCAAATCTACCGAATTTAGGATGTAATTAACTGGTTTGAGAAACTTAAAGAACGAGTTAGCAGAATCATGTTTGTCCAGACAGAGGTCACAGCCTGTTTATGTATGTCTGTTTGCATGTGAGAGGTAGGAATTTGTCAGGACTTGCCGTCTCTTTGTCCTGTTATCTAACTTTACTGTAAATTAAATTGGTGAGATGAATTAGATCGTAGCATGTGTATGTATCTTCGTGCAAATGGACAACAAAATTATTTTCGAACGGTGAAATGTTGACTGGTTCGACGCCGTAATTTATATTTGTATCACATCTTATATTTGTACATTACCTTGTCCGAACGCTGAAGTATCCTACCGGCTACGGCCTTTTCTCTTGCTACGCGAAATTTCCCAAAATATGGCCTTTAATCTTTGCGGAATAGCCAGAACTCACGCGAAATAGACGCGACAATCAATTATAATCCGACCCACGTAACTGGCAGCCTCGTTTTCACCGCGTCTCTCCTTCTGTCCACTATGGTCGGCTGTCTCTGACAGAGACCGCGGGAGACCCTTCAGTATATACATGGCTACATATTGCAACTGCCTTGTGAAAGAGTGAATAAATACAAATAAAGTTGTCAACACTGCTTTCTCTGTCTAAGATTTTCTCTTTCCTTTTCAGACAGTATCTAAATCCAACGGTACCCAAAGCGGGATGGATTTCTTTCGCAACGCAAAATCGGTGCGTCTCTATAGCCACCACGACAAGTTTCTCGTCGCGGAGGAAGACGAAGAGTCTGTCACCCAAGACCGTAACGGATCAGCCAAGAATGCTAAATGGAATGTGGAACTCGTACCCGGATCGCAAAATATAATTCGTCTCAAGAGCTGTTATGGCAAGTACCTGACGGTGTCGAACCAGCCGTTCTTGCTTGGTATGACTGGTCGAAAGGTGGTCCAGACATTGCCTAGTAGACTTGACTCTTCTGTTGAATGGGAACCCGTCAGAGAAGCAGATCAAGTCAAGCTCAAAACGCGGTACGGTCATTTCTTGAGAGCCAATGGGGGATTGCCTCCCTGGAGAAACTCGGTGACTCATGATATTCCTCATAGGACTGCAACTCAAGAGTGGGTTTTGTGGGATGTTCATGTTGTTGAGATTCAAGTTGTTCAGTCTCCAGGTCATCAACAAGCTCCGGCTTCACCACCGATTTCCCATTCTGATTCTTTAGATTTCGAGGCCAGTTCACTTTCCTCTGTTTCGGCTAATTCTGGGAATTTTACAAGACAAGAGGTTCGCGATCTGTACTAATTTTATTATTATTATTTTTTTATATATAGTTTTAACTTTTGTTTTGGGTTTTTTTTTTTTTTTTCATTTTCATTTTGTTTAATTTGTTTGTTTATGACTTTTTTTCAGTCGCGTGATTCTTACGTGGGTTCGCCGCCTAAGCCTGAAGGGAGGACTATATATTACCATGTGGCAGATGAAAGTGGAGAGGTTGATGATGATTCTTTGGAGGGGTATGCTTTGACCTTTAAGGGGAATGGAGTTGATGAATTAACCCAAAAATTAAGGGAAGAGTTGGGTCTTCAGGACATTGTTGTGTGTACTCGAAGTCCATTGAATGCAAAGCTTTATCCTTTGCGATTGCAGCTTCCCCCAAACCATGCGGATATGCATGTAGTTGTAGTTCCGTCACCCTCACAAGGTGGAAATTTTCCTTTCAATTTGGTGCCTTATAGATAATTTATGATCAATTCTGTACGCAATTGGTTAATTTCATGTTCCAAAACTTGATAGAAGTCATGTCATAAGTTAGTTACAGCATTGCAGCCTGTTAATATTATAGGTCTCCCTTGTGAGTGCTTGCCATACTTGTTCTTATAGCGATTTTTGCAGATTGTACAGTTTGTGATCTGTTTAGTTGTTTGGAAAAATAGTTTTTTTTTTAACTGTTTCAGGTTTTTTTTTTGTTAAATTAAAATGCTAGTTGTATTATGCCATATCAACTTATTTTAACACTACATCATCAAAATCTAATGAACTTTTATCTTATGAGATCGGCCATTGAAAATTTTTTCTAGCTTTAGAAATTGGGGGTTTGTTACTTCCTTCTTCTTGGTCAGTTGCTAATTAGACAGCAAACATTTAGCATTTTCCCTCTGATTCAAACAATTCTTGATATAGGAGGTTTGTTATCTGGGGAAAATGTGTAGGAGTTCTTTAGTAGTTATCTAATCAATTTGGTGCAGTAATGATATTATCAAGATATTTCAATTTCATTGGATGGATCTTCATTTTCTAACTAATATATTTGGTATAGTTGTTGATATGGGCCTGTTGTAGAAGTGTTATTCTGCCTGTTTCAAGAACTGAGAGCAGAATTGACCCAGAAAGAGTTGGAATTCAGCATAATGGTGGTCACTGGTGTAGATTTTATAGCCACCAGCAATTGCTGATGATAGGGTGCTAGGTCTTCTGTAGTGTTTCTTTAATTAGGATCACATAGAAGCTAATAATGCGGGATAGGTGAACTAATATGGACCTAAATATTTGTTGTTCGGTTAACATGTGGAAAGTATGTTAGGTAACTGACTATATTTAAAGATGATTTTGAGTACACAATATTGCTTAGACAGTAATGTGAAACATTTTCTCATGAACCTGAGATTTTCTTTTTGGTATGCCAAGGAGGCGTTATTCACATTTTGACTTGATGCTGAAAATAATCCTAAGAATTTACATCTTTGCTGTTTCACCCGCTTCATGTGGGATGAAATTGATGTTGCATCTTTGCTCTTTGCCTGATAAGTCTAATGCTTCAGGGCAAGATAGATGTCAAGGTTTTTTCTAAGAACACTGAGCATATAATGGTTGTTCCTTTAGGAAAAGTTACGATTTTGAAAATTCGGTGGGTAATGCTGGAATCTAGATAATTCAGACTCTAAAAGCTAGCTTAGTGAGGAAACTCTTATGCAACTTGTATTATTCTTTCATTTATCTTGCTCCAGTTCAGATGGTGGATTCCCTCCATTTTTTTGCTTACGTTTTGCTCTGTTTTCTTTGATATATCAGTGGCAAAAGAATTCTCAAAACATGGCACTGCATCATAACATGCATTGGGAGACATTGCAATTTCTGTACATTCCAAATGGGGTCTATTGCTGTGCTTGTGGAAAGCATTCAGGGGTTCAGTAAAGCACAAACGATGGTTCTTTTAGCCTATTCTGGTGGCACTTCAGGAAGTTCAGTAGTCGAGCAGCGGGAAACATATGTGACTGAAATTCTCGTGTCACTGAAAATAACAGTACTATTTTCCCGCTTACAATGCTTCGCAATTTTATTCTGCTTGCAAGAATCATTTAATATCTTTGTTGGTTCATTTATCAATTTTGCTGTAAAATCCTTTTGCAAACCATTTTCGTGTTTCAAAATGTCATGTTAATGGTTCAGAACTTCCTGCTGTTTACAGTCCTGTAAAACCAGTGCATACTTCGATTACAATATATAATATGTTGGCTAGACATCTCTCATTTTTCCTCCCCTTCGTATGCTATTATCTGTCACTCGAATACTTACATTATGTATAGTCACATTACATGCATAATCGAAGCGCATACAGAATTTCAATCAAATATGGAGTGGTTTACCTTCCTGAATGAACAAACCAGAAGAAATGGGAAGAATGATGAGTGTTGTAAGTGATGTAGTAGGGCAGCTAGAACTGACAGGCTTGCGCATTTTGCTAGTGAGAAGATGAGTTGGAATCAGTTAGCATAATTAAAGGAGCTAACGCTCTGATTGAAAATATGACTTTGGATCAATACAGGCTGGAGTGGGAGATCAAGAATCAAGATTCCAAAAATTAGTTGACACATTAGCAGTGAGAAATTATAAATAAAAGTGGTTGGGTTGACCGCTATCTCTTCATACTTCGTTTATTTATTGGTCTTTACTTAAAAGTGTTCATCACGTGGAAGAAGTTATACATGGGAAAAACCCAAACCCAAACCCAGCTCCTACTTAGGTGAAAATATATGTTAAGACACTTCTACTTCATGTATAATACAGCCTTCCCAGTTTAACAAATTAAGTATAAACTTTACATTCATTGTGAACTCTTTTATACAACAGCCATCACCAATAATCCATGCATGAGCAGGAACCATCTTTAAAGTGATGAAATCTGGCACGATCTCTCACAATAATATTAACGTTGAATATTCTGGAGATCAATTTACTTACCTCGTGACAGTCATTGCATACCCGAAGATTCTTAAACACACGTATTGGCATGCCCGGTTTCAAGTTTAAGATTCCCAGAGCAATAGCAAGTCTCTCACTATGCAGCCTGAGGGAATGTTTTTTGCCATCAGCTTGCTCATCAACCATGGTTGCCTGTGAATGGTCAGTTGTATAGCCTATAGACTTCAGTTTGTCATCAATCACATCTAGAACCCTATATATTTCTTGAGTTTGAGGATGAGAGGTATCTCCAGCCAAAAATTCGTGGGCAATACCATCTATCTCTATTGAACTACAGCCAGGCTCTTTTGTTATGCCTTTATCAGTCATCAATTTCCTAACCAACCCGACATCATTCCACCTGCTAGCTGATGCGTAAACTCTTGATAAAAGCACGTAAACGCCACTGCAAATGCTTCCTTCCGATTCAATAATCTGCTTGGCCACTTCTTCACTTAGCTCAACACTTGCATTTTGTTTGCAACAAGCATTAAGAAGGCTCCTCCATATTACAGCATCAGGTTTCACTGGCATGTTGGACACAAGATTGAGAGCTTCATCAATGTGCCCAGCACGAGCAAGAAGATCAATCAGGCATCCATAGTGCTCTACGACAGGTGTAATGTTGTAATCTTTTATCATCATATCAAAATAATACCGGCCCTCACTGACCATGCCTCTATGATTACAGGCACTTAAGAGACCAACAAATGTGATTGAATTTGGCCAAAAACTCTCCTCTTCAACCAAGCGATCAAAATATTTCAGTGCTGCCTCAGCATCCCCATGCATGGCAACACCAAGAATTATCGAATTCCATGAAGTTAAATCACGTTTAGGCATCCTCTCAAAGACTTGTCTAGCAATTTCTAACGACCCACATTTGCCATACATTTCAATTAAAGAATTATTGAGCAAAACATCCGAAACTAAATCTGAGTCGGACATTCTCAAAATATAAGCATGTGCCCACATCCCCAGAGACAAAGTGCCCAAACCAGCACAAGCAGTTATAATACTTTGCAATGTATATCCATCTGGTTTAAACCAGTCCTGCATTTGACCAAACAGTTTCAGTGCAGAATCAAACTCGCCAAACTGAACAAAAGCATCAATCATAACATTCCACGAAACCAAGCTTCTCTCAAGCATACTATCGAACACTTTCTTTGCCCAGTCCAAATGCCCACAAGATGCATAAAAATGAATCAAACTGTTATTTATATATACATCGGAGCCGAACCCATGTTTCACAACCTGCCCATGTGCTTGTTTCCCTTCAGATAAAGCAAACAAATAAGCGCAAGCTTTTAAAGCAAAGGGGAACGTATGTTTATCAGGCAAAACGTATCCTTGCTCTAACATTCTCTTGTAAATCTTTATAGCTTGTTCTTTGGTACCAACATTTTTCGCGCAAGCTCTGATAAGCGTGTTCCACATAAAAGAATTGGGACTCTCGATTTGATCAAAAACACGATATGCGTAGTCAAGGTCATCAAAGGACGCGCAATGAAGAATTCTACTGTAAAGAAAAATCGAGTTTTGATGGTGAGGCAACGTGGTACGGAGAACTTGAGCATGGACTTGTTTAAGTTGAGACATGTTCGTACACTCAGTCAAGGATGAGAGGAGAAGACTGTGACTGTTAAACATTGCGTCATTCTTACTGATGACGGCGAGAGATTGAGGTGGCGAGCTTGGTGCAATTGCCAGAACCATTTTCACAAACAGTGAGGTTACTGAATCGAATTCAACTACAACTACAAGACCAAACTGGATTTGAAATCAGAAACCTCCACTGAACTTTTTATTCAAACGAATGAATGACCATAACCATAACCATAACTCCCATCATCATTACATTCGAAACATCTTCTTCTATTTTTGTCCTGATTTCTAACTCCCATGACTAATACACCATTGGTAGGCTATCAAATAAAGAAATTTATAATATAATTAATAATAAATAATTTAAATTATATTCGCACACCGTCGAACCCAAACACAAATCCAGTGGTTGAGATTTAATTGTTTGAAAGGATAAAAACCCATGAACCATCCAACTTGCACGATTAAATGAATGATGGGCGAGGAGGGCATTATCTTTTAGGTAAGATATTGTTGTCAAGGTCCAAGAAAAATATTGGAAACGAACAAAGAAGACGGCGAATGGATCAATGAATATTACAACACGATGTCGTTTTCTGGATATAAAACGATAACGTATCTAACCATCCCCCCTTCCCATCTCGCATTGCAAATTCTGTAAACAAGAAGGACAGACACTCCGTGCAGTCCAGCTACTTCTACTACTACTTCACTGCACGTTCTCTTTTTATTATTCACTAAACGCCTTTTGATCCCCTCACATGTCTGTTACCCTCAACTTACCACTTTCGAATATTCTGGAAACATATAAATAAATAAAACAAATAAAAGGAAATTATTACTGGCTTTCACGACCTTATCAGGACTAGAGCTGTGACTGCAGCAACCTGACCTTCCGTCAAAAATATCCACAAGCAAGCGCGTGGGAAGCGTTAAGCTCATTGGCTTATAAAAGAGCTGCTCTCCCTTTGCTTTGCGCGTTGGCTTTTTGGCTTTGCCTTTGGCGTGCGGTTTGCTTAAGAATTCCGGCCGACTGACTTGCCGGTTCTCTTGCTCCATCGGTCTCCGTATATCGTAACATCCACAATTACACAAACACTTTCTCTGCATAAAATCAAGGCCAGCGTTCTTTCGCTTATCCGACACAATGGGAGTTGATTACTACAATGTACTGAAAGTGAGCCGCAGCGCCACGGAGGACGATCTCAAAAAGTCCTACAGGAGACTGGCGATGAAGTGGCATCCCGATAAGAATCCGGTCAACAATAAAGAAGCGGAAGCCAAGTTTAAACAAATATCGGAGGCGTATGACGTGTTGTGTGATCCGCAGAAGCGGCAGATCTACGATCTGTACGGCGAGGAGGGGCTCAAGGCAACTGAGTTCACTACGCCGTCGTATAATGGTAAAGGTGGTGGACCATACAGTAATTCGAAATATGGATTCAGGTATAATCCGCGAGATGCGGAGGATATTTTTGCTGAGTTTTTCGGCGGTTCGAGCGGGAAGAGTCGCGCGTTTTATAAGAATGGTGTGAATGATGATGTTGTTAAGAATTCGGGGAGCGTGAAGGCGGTGGCGGTTGAGAGTAAATTGGTGTGCAGTTTGGAGGACCTTTATAAGGGTGCTAGAAAGAAAATGAAGATTTCCCGCGTTGTTCCTGATGAATTTGGGTAATTAATTTGAATTTATTATTAGTGTTAATTTCTATTTTTCTATTTTGCATAATTTTGTATAGAGATTGATGAAAAATGTAGGTGGTTAATTATATATCTAGAGAGATATATATATATATATATTAGGTTCAGAAATGTTAATCGTATGTGAACAGTGATTCACGGAGAACTTGATTTTACAGTTGATATACCAGCTTCCTGCTTGGAAGGTTAATTAGATTAATTTTGTTTAATTATACACCCACAAGTGTGAAAGTTGCTGAATTGAAAGTTTTGTTTAGGACATACTTAGTTTTGCTTGATTTTCTCCTATTGATTGGGTAGAGGGACGTATGTGTAAGTCTGATAGGTGCTGGAGGTTTGAACGGCATAACTATTGCAGAACTTAAAATAATGTTACTAGATATTTGGGTCCTCGACTTCTGATTCTGGTCCGAATTTCCAATATCAGTTGGAACTTTCTGCTGTTCTGGGTTGTGGCCAAGCCGGTTAACTAAAACTAAGTTGCAGCTGATTATTGTCATGTGTGTATCTATACTGAAATTGTTTGAAATTTAGTTTAAGGATTCTTTTTCTTTATTTGGGAAAGATCTTAACCATTTGGCAAAATTTGGAGTATAATTAGTGGAGTTGCTGCTGTTTTCAGATATATTTATACTAATAATTTGGAACACAATTTAGGATTTGTTTATTTGGAAGGAAAGATCATAATCATTTATCTGCTATTTTTTGAGTGATGCTTTAATTATTTCTTTTCGATTTTTCATTTTTTCATAG
This sequence comes from Khaya senegalensis, assembly GCA_032402905.1. Taxonomy (NCBI): domain Eukaryota; kingdom Viridiplantae; phylum Streptophyta; class Magnoliopsida; order Sapindales; family Meliaceae; genus Khaya; species Khaya senegalensis. The sequence goes on along the minus strand of CP135534.1, from coordinate 543,239 downwards.
TTTGATAAGCGGTAATTGTGTTGCAGTCAGCCAAAAACCATTGAGGAAAACTTGAAAATTGATATTAAACCTGGCTGGAAGAAGGGCACCAAGATCACTTTCCCCGAGAAAGGAAACAAAGAACCTGGTGTCACTCCAGCTGATCTTATTTTTGTGGTAGATGAGAAAATCCACCCTGTTTTCAAGAGGGACGGGAATGATCTAGTGGTCAGGAAGAAAATCTCTTTGCTGGAGGCCCTTACTGGGTTGACTGTTAATTTGACAGCCTTGGACGGAAGGAATCTCACAATCCCCATAACAGATATAATCAAACCAGGTCGTGAGGCGGTCATCCCGAATGAAGGAATGCCAATCTCAAAAGATCCTAGTAAGAAAGGAAGCCTTTTAATTAAGTTTGAAGTCACATTTCCATCAAGGCTCAGTGCAGAGCAGAAATCTGATTTGAAGAGAGTACTAGGTGGGATTGATATCTAGTTTCAAATTCAAGCCTGACTACTATGAGATAATTAGATGTAAATATTAAGTTTCCCGCTCTTGAAGTGGAAGATTGTGCATAGTAGGAAATGAAAAGCTTGAAGAGTTGCAAGCAGGAGCAGCAGTGCATTCATTGTAGTATGGACGGGAAAATCTTTGATCTTCTGCAAATGCATGCCCATTCACCACAAGTTGATGCTAATCTGTATACTGGTAATGTAGTACTTCTTTGATTAAATTTTAACGGTGAAAAACCTTTTGTGTTATTGATTTTGCAAATAATAAACTATGATCTATTGACTGGTTTCAGATGCTGAGTTAAATTAGTTTTGCTTCGTTCAAAATCAGAATGATTATTCCTGTTTTAATTGTCATTGGAAACTATGCAGTTTGTTCTGGTTTATTCAACTGTCCCATTCCTTAGAAAATTAGAGGCCTACAGCTAAGTAATCGTAATTTTGTAGAGATTGCAGAAGAAACAGAACAGAGATGCATTAATTATTGTCCTCAAGCAGAGGGAAGAACAAGTCCTTGCAATAAGCAGAAAATAGCATAAACATAAGAAAACAAACCATCGCTCGAAAAAGTTATAATTATATGAGAAAACACTAAAATAGCAGTCTTAAAGGTCCGCAGCACAGAACAGTTCAAGTTCATGGTGGGTGTAATTGTATTCCTTTTCTTGTTCTGGTGAAAGGTTAACGGAATCAGATCCTATGTTTCTCGGTCTTGGTCTGCAGTTCCTCCTTCTTGGCTCCCACCACCCTGGCAACTTCTATCCCTCTTTTAGCCAGGATGAATGTTGGCATTATATCAACCAGCTCAAATGCCCGCACTGCCTCCTGTAATGTTCATTCATTCGTGTTTTAATTACCAGCTACTAACAGTTAAAAGAAGAGAAGAAAGCTTATCGGAAATCATGGTTTAATTACCGGAATCTTGTCGACGTCAATCTTGATGAACTCAACGTCTGTGTACTTGGCAGCAAGCTCTTTCACGTAAGGTTCCACAAATTTACAAGGTCCGCACCATTCAGCCGTGAAATAGATCACATTCTTGGATTCGTCGCCGCAAAAATAAAGATTAAACCATGCATCAGCATCACGATTAAAAACCATGCATGCATTAATTATTTAAAAATAAAACAAAACACACACACACATAAACATTTACCAGTTTGTCAGATTGTTTGCAGGCTTCAAAGTGAGTTCTCCATTGATACTTGGAATGCAGCTCCGTAACCTGAGGTGGAGTTTTGGTGTGAATGAATCCATTAGGGTTTTCCAAACCAGACACGTTTGCTCCCATATTTTCAGAGATTAATGCTAATGCAAATCAGATATGAGCTGACAGAGCAGTTGCTTCGAACAATGTTTTGCAAGTGATGTCTTGGATTGAATTTGGTGGGAAGGGAAACTGCTTTATATAGAGTGTTGTTCAGTTGAAGTTGGTGGTGGCTATTTCATTTTCTTTGATGGTATATGATTCTATTCGCTTCAGACCACAAAGGTCAATTAACCAATAATAGTTTATTACTGTACGATTTAATTGAGAGATAAGATTCTGTTTTAGCTGTTCATCATGTTCATATTCATATTCATATTCAGTGAACTAAAAGCAAACTGATTGGTTTTGAAATTATTAGACCTTGTGCAACGCTCACTTTATACCCATGTACGAACGAATGGAACGTAAAACGACATACCAACACAATTCAATTGAACATATAGGAAACGTGATTCAGATGCTAGAAGAGAAGTAACCATAAATTGTATGTGGCTAATTTTGAGAGCATCTTTTGAAATGCCCCTGAAATCTCGACTTCCATTGCATCACCAGTTTCGCCGGCTGCTATTAAAAGATCTTTTCAACTACGGGGAGGAGAAGAAGAATCCTGGAGTAATACAACACGTCTGTTTTAGAACAACAACTTTGCATTTACCTGCTAAAGCTCGAAGTAGTTCCTGCAGAAAAGTTTATTCCCGGCACAGGGATGGGGATGGTCAACTTTCCTTTTGTGAGTTGATGCATGCGTATAGCCTGAGAGGGAATTTCGGCGGAGACAATGACAAGTAAACAAAAGCCATTATGCATTCTTCAGTATCACACTCTCCGCATTGTTTCTTTCTAGAAATTGTAAGCGGAGGCGAAGATTAGATGTGCTTTGTTTCCCTTGATAAATTATTACCGTACTTTTTATGTTGTGGAACCAGAATGTCGATCAAAGCAACAGGTTTTCAGCTGGCAATTTGGCATGGAATGAGGTCGGCAGCTGAAATTGTAGTTTTGACATTCTGCCTTTAAAAGCGACTGCTGCTTATAATATTTTATGTAACTCGGTACTTTTTTAAGTCAACTTGTTCGCTGGCTACAGCATCTCAATTCTCATCTCAACTTTTTCATTTTTTGAACGAGCTAAGCATTATATAATAACTTTTTATTGAGATTTGAAGTATTTTATATACGAATTAAAATTTAAATTTACTCTAATATTATTTATTACAGGTTGATATTTATTATTAATTTAAAAATTAATTTATTAAATAATATTATTTGTTCGTATCTATAAATTTAAAATTAATTCATATTTTATCTAATATAAATTATGAGAAAAGATCGCCATTTCTTGGATAGTTGCAAATTTTTTTATATAACTTTTACTCTGCAAAAATACTCAACCTTACCTAAAATCTTCGAATCAGCAAACAGCTCAGCACAAGGCCTGTCATCATCATCAACACAAGGGGCTGCCAACCAGCAGCATATATGCCAAAGAATTTCATACTAGAACAAAAATGGCCAAACTTTTTTTATTTTTTGGAAGTTTTTGATCTAAGAAAAATTACTTCCTTAAACTGCCTAACCGTGGTTATTATTGGAAGAGTGCCCACCACTCCTGCCGCCCCTTCCCCTATTGTTATTAGTAATTCGTTGGATAATAGGTCCAAGGCTGATCATAGTCTTGGTCGCGACCGCTCTGGTAGGCTCCACCTCCGCCTCCCCTGCCACTGCCACGACCTCCACGACCATTGGAATAATCCCCACGGCCACCACCTCGACCACCTCTTTGATTCTGGTCTTCGGGTAACGTTCTACTTTCCCTGGACTCCACCTCTCCATAATATTATGCTCCAATTCTGCCTGTGGTTCCACTTGTTATTGCTGAACTGAGACACCCTCTGAAGGAAAAACAGAACATGTGGCTGTAGAGATTATGGTAACACACAGCCGCGCATGCATCTTAAGTTTGATCATCTGATAAAAGTATCTTCATCTGGAAACATCCAACAGATATTCAGAAACACCAGACTCTTAGGTGAGGTTTTGGTTGCAGGAAAGAAATCCAGATTCCGTAAAAATTTGCTTTCCTATGTTTGGTTGTCCACAGTGAGATAGCAAGAGGATTCCTCGAAATCCTAATTCCCCCCATTATTTCAGTTGAAAAAAACAAACGCTACTTCAATCTGAAAAAAATGACTTAATGTTAGCAGCCAGAAATTAGCAACCAATATCCCATGAATTTTAATATGAAATTTAGTGGGTATTAACTTGAGCAATTTCATAAAGAGGCTCATATCTGCACCAACAAATTTCATTAGCCTGTTCTATTCAATTCACTTTACCAATTTAAAAGCAATGGATAGCTTTCAAATAAGATTAAACAAACACCCAATTTTTGTTCTAAATGTACAATGTTACAGTATCCCTTACCAAAAGGGCAGGGCTTATATACAAACACACAAGGAGACCCTGGGCATAGGGTGCCAGTGCTGAACATTATACTGAAATAAAAACTATTTAATCAGCAAAGTAGCATTCCAGGAGAAAGCCTCGTAGGATTTCCAAGATTTCCATGTTTAGGGAAGCGAAATGCTCTAACAAGACCGTGAAGGTGATGGTTGAAAACTAAGATTTAATAACTAAGAAACAAGAAATAAAATTTGAAGAAGTTGTCAACAAATTAAAACTGGCAAGCAAATCGAAAATGAAAAAGAAGTTGAGGAAGAAGATGATGAATTTCAAGAGAAAAGTTTCACTTCACTCAAAACTTGTATCTTATCTTAGGTAAAATTTAAAATAAATTAGTAATAAATTACAATTGTCATTAATAAACTTAATAATTTTTATTCAAAAAAATTAGCAGACTAATTATTTGATTTAACTGCTCAACTAATTTAAGTTTTGTTGTACTAATTCTCATCCAATTCAACTAACTTCTTATAGACAAAAAAGAAACAATGAGATGCAAGAATTAAATTAGGATCTGGATCACATTCACAGTGATGCACACGAAATTTCCAGTACAAATCCCTATGGGACCAATGTTGAAGAGTGCTACCACAATTACCAATAATCCATGCTCTCATGTAATTTCAACTATCAATACTCTCCATTCAGTGATGGCATATGTAAAAAGTACACACATTCATAAACAAGATAGTTTAATGTTGGTATGTGGTTAAAAGATTTAGCAAGATCAATTGTATTCAGAATCCTTCTTAAATAGGAGTGCACATAAGTTGAGCAGACACCAGGCTCTGCTCTTTCACCATCTCTAGGTTCGTTAAGAAAAAATGATCCAGCTAAAAGTCTCCAATCTACTTCAAGAACCCACTAAAATCCCATCCTGTTTTCGAGAGGGAAGGTAATAATCTGGTGGTCAATCAGAAAATCTCTTTGCTGGAGGCCCTTACTGGGCTGGCTGTTAATTTGACAGCCTTGGATGATGGAAGGAATCTCACAATCCCAGTGACAGATATAATCAAACAAGGTCGTGAGGTGGTCATCCAAATGAAGGAATGCCAATCTCAAAAGATCCCAGTAAGAAAGGTAACCTTTTAATTAAGTTTGGTATCACGTTTCCGTCAAGGCTTACAGCAGAGCAGAAATCTGATTTTTAAGAGAGTACTGGGTGGCATTGATTTGTAGTTCGAAACTCAAGCCTGATTAACACCAGATAATCGATGTAAATATGTTAAGTTTGTTAAATATAATTGTCTGGACTGTTGCCTTCAAGCTAAAACATTTATCTAATTTGATCTTACATTATAGTGTTTAGATCCCTGCAAACACTGACAATCAGAAAAAAAAAAAAAAAAAATTAATTGTTTGTTCAAATGACAAAGCTCATTAAATAAAATTGTACTTCCAAGTGAAGGGAATATTAAATACAATTATTCGGACTTTTACTTTCAAGCCTGAGTGGCCGAACTAACTCTAATATCAATTGTGATAATTCGAATCAATTAGCACAATATTATCTGCTTTCAGGACTTAACATGGCACAATGAGCCTGGTCCTAGCCTTTGCAATTTTTTTTTTCTGCCTCTTGAAGTGAAAGATTGTGCATGGTAGGAAACGAAAAGCTTCAAGAGTTGCAAGCAGGAGCAGCAGTGCATTCGGGGAAAATCTTTGATCTTCTGCAGCTGCCTGCCCTGCCCCACAAGTTGATGTTAATCTGTATACTAGTAATGCAGTACTTACTAGCTCTTTGATTAAATTTTAAAGGTAAAAAACCTTTTGTATTAATGATTTTGCAAATAATAAACTACCAACTATTGATCGGTTTCAGATGCTGGCTAAAATTAGTTTGTTTCAGTTCAAAATCAGAACTTTATACAGGATAGATATCATTCATGTTTTGATTGTCATTGGAAAGTATGCTCTTTGTTCTGGTCCATTCAACTCTTTCATTTACATCTGAAGGATCATAGATTTCAAGGACTGACATAATTTTCATGTTATTTAAAAGAAAATAGCAAAATGATTTTTTATTGTATTAGAAAATAGAGAAACTGGCATAATAATTTGTTAAAATTTTACAAATATAAAAATACAGGGTATTTAAAAGCAAAGAATTTTACAGAGATTGCAAATGAAACAGAACAGAACAGAGATGCATTAATCATTGTCCTCAACCTCAAGCAGAGGGAAGAGTCCTTACAAGGAGTAGAAAATAGCATTAAGCATAATAAAACAAATCACTTGAAGAAGTGATAATAATATGAGAAAACAAATAAAATAAAATAGCAATCTTATTGGTCCGCAGCACAGAGCAGTTCAAGTTCATGGTGAGTGTAATCGTATTCCTTTTCTTGTTCTGATGAATGGCTAATGGAATCAGATCCTGTGTTTCTCAGTTTTGGTCTGCAGTTCCTCCTTCTTGGCTCCCACCACCCTTGTAACTTCTATCCCTCGTTTAGCCAGAATGAATGTCGGCATGATATCGACCAGCTCAAATGCCCGCACTGCTTCCTGTAATGTTCATTCATTCGAGTTTTAATTACGAGCTACTAACAGTTAAAAGAAGAGAAGAAAGCTTATAGGAAATCATGGTTTAGTTACCGGAATCTTGTCGATATCAATCTTGATGAACTCAACGTCTGTGTACTTGGCAGCAAGCTCTTTCACATGAGGTTCCACAAATTTACAAGGTCCGCACCATTCAGCCGTGAAATAGATCACCATCTTCGATTCATCACCGTAAAAGTAAAGATTAAACCATGCATCAGCATCATTATCAAAAACCATGCATTAATTTAACAACACACAAACACAAACATGGTAATCAATATTGCTAGAAAAATTTTACCAGTTTGTCAGATTGTTTGCAGGCTTCAAAGTGAGTTCTCCATTGATACTTGGAATGCAGCTCCGTAACCTGAGGTGGGGTTTTGGTTTCAATGAACCCATGAGGGTTTTCTAAACCAGACACGTTTGCTCCCATATTTTCAGAGATTAATGATAATGCAAATTAGATATGAGCTGAGAAAGCAGTTGCTTCGAACAATGTGTTGTCTTGGATTGAATTTGGTGGGAAGGGAAACTGCTTTATATAGAGGATCGTTCAATTGAAATTGGTGGTGGCTATTTCATTTTCTTTAATGGTATGTGATTCTATTCGTTTTGTACATGACCTTCGTTTCAGACCACAAAGATCAATTAACCAATAATACTTTATATTACTCTACCATTTAATTGAGAGATATGATTCGGTTTTAGCTGTCCATCCACTCCGTTCATATTCGGTGAATTAAAAGCAAATTTATTGGTGTTGAAATTAATATTGAATTTTAAATAGACTGGTAGAAAAATTTCATATCGTATAATTTTATTATATTAATATAGATAATACAATAGAATCATTTGATTAATAAATAAAGTGATTATATTATTTTTTTTTTTATCCCAGCCAAGCCAAGCCAAAGAAATTATAAGTGGTACAATTCTCACTTTATACCCCATGCACCAAATGGAACCAGTCCCTAGAAACACTTAGTTGGGTAAGGAGAAGGATAAATTCATGATATGAAAGAGAATGTAAAACGACAATCCAGCACAATTCAATTGAACACGTTAAAAAAAGGTGATTCGGGTGCAAAAAGAGAAGTAATCATGTGGATGATTGTCAGAACATCTTTTGAAATGGTAAGGAAAGCTCGATTTACATTACATCACCAGTTGCGCCAGCTGTTATTCTATTTCTTTCGAGCACGGGAGGAGATGAAGAATCCTGGAGTAATACAACAGGACTGTAGTTCAGGCCGGTTCAAACTCCTGACGGCTTTCTTCCTGAAGAATAATAAAACTAAAATTCTTTTTATGTCGTGGAAATAGAATGTCTAACAAAGCAAAAAATTTCCATCTGGCAATTAGGCATGAATGATGTCTGCAGCAGTAATTGTAGTTTTGACATTCTGCCTTTAAAAGCGACTGATTGCTTATAATATTTTATGTTACTGGGAACTTTTTTAAGTCAAAAACGTGTTAGCTGGCTGCAAGCATCTCAATTCTCATTTCATTCTCAGATATAAATCCCACCTAAGACAGCGACCCCTTCGGTTGTTGCAAATCATTTCATACAGCTTTTATTATTGTGGTATTATGCCCATCCTGCTTGACAAAAATACTCAACCCTACCTAAAACAAATAGCTCAGCTCATGGCTTATCATCATCTTCATCAACATGCGCGCCTGCCAGCCAGCAGCATATGTGCCAATGAATTTCATGCTGAAACAGAAATTGCCCAACTCATTTTTTTTTTTTTAGTTTTTGGTCTAAGAAAAATCCTTCCTTAAACAGAGGTACAAAATGAGGTGAGGGGATGGGTACCGGATGGTGGATTTAACAACATCATCCACTCACATTAAAACCATGTTTCATGCAAGGCATGTAAATATTTTCACCATCCCCCGGAAAATTAGGAAAAGAAAACGATTAGTTATCGGCCACCCTATCAATACCCTAATAAGTAAACATGTCATGACTTCACCCCAACATCAGCTGGTGCATAACCACCTTGAACTGCCAAACCGTGGTTATTATTAGAAGAGTGTCCAACACCACCGCTGCCTCTTCCCCTATTGTTATAGTAGTTCCTTGGATAATAGTTCCCAGGTTGATCATAGTAGTGGTTGCGACCATTCTGGTAAGCTCCACCTCCGCCTCCCCTGCCACTGGCACGACCTCCACCACCATTGGGATAACCCCTACGGCCACTACCTCGACCACCTCTATGATTCTGATAGGATCTTCGGGGAACATACTGTCGTTCCCTAGACTCTACCTCTCCATAATGATGCTCCAATTCTGCACGTGGTTTCACTTGTTCTTGCTGAACTGAGACACCCTCTGTAGGACTTTCTGTCTCTACTTCATCCTGCGAAGCGCAAAACTCCATTTACAATCAAATCTAAAAAGGATTAAAAGAAAAGTTTCAGCAGGAAGAAGTGTTAAGTTGGAGCTAAGTGAAAGCACCTTCAGAAGTTCCTCTGCAGGACTAGATTGGTTATCTTCAGTTTCATGTTCTTGAACATTCGCAGCATTTTCATCCTGCTAAAAATAACTACAATGAATCTAGGAATAACAGAACATGTGGCTATAGAGATTATAGTAAAACACAACTAAACATGCATCTTCTTAAGTTTGATCATCTGTTAAAAGCATCTTCGTCAGGAAACATTCAACATATATTCAGAAACACTGGACTCTCAGATGATGTTTGCGTGGAGTAATCCATGCAGGAAAGAAATCCAGATTCTGCAAAGAATTTCTTTCCTATGTTTGGTTGTCCATGTTGAAATGGAAAGAGGTAGGAATCCTAATTGCCCATTTTCAGAATATGGGTTATTAGTTTTTAATCTTTTATTTTATTCTAATTTAGATTTATCAAGATTATCTTACTAATCAAAAGAATATATACTTACTTTTCATACAACATCAATTATAATAAAATTCACATTAATATAATTTTTGTTTATGTATAAGTGAATTATTTTATTTATATTTTTTAAGATATTTTATTATTTATCTAACATTTAAAATTTATGAGGGTAAACATGTAAAAGTATTAATTATTTTCAGATTTTTTTTAATTGAAAAAACAAACAATTTAATACTTATATTCATATTTCAGATTAAAAAAAATCAACAGATCTTTCAAATTCAGTTAAAAAAACAAACGCTAGCTGAATTCATGAAAAAGAATGACTCATTGTTTGATGAAATGATCAACAGAAAATAGCAACCAATATCCTTAAATCTCAACAATAGAAATTTCATATCTGCTCCAAAAATGATTAAAATAAAATAAAAATCATGTTTTCGGAGGGGGAGAAGGGAGAGTATATGCAAGTTATCAGGTGAACAACCCAAAAACTGGAACTACTCTTGAACTTTGCATCATTAAAGATTGATCAGATTTTTAAAATCAAACTCATTATACAAAGTATTCATCTAGCTGCAGCAAAAAATTCTCTTTAGGATGTTATTGACATAGGCCATCCGGACATATTGTTACATTGCTGTTCAAAGAATCAAGCTCTATACCCCATGAATTTTAAGATAGAAGTTTAGTAGGCATTAACTTGAGCAATTTCATAAAATAGCACATGTGTACACCAACAAATTTCATTACCTCTACTACTAAATTCACTTTACCAATTTAAAGCAATAGATAATTTTCAAGTAAGAATAAACAAACACTAAATTTTTTCTAAATGTGTAATATTACAGCATTCGTAACCACAAGGGCAGGGCTCATCTACAAACACATATAAAAAACCCATGGCTATAGGGTGCCAGTGCTGAACACTATGCTGACATAAAAACAATTATTACTAGTTAATCAGCAAAGTGCCATTCCAGAAGAAAGTCTCATAAGATTTCCAAGATTTCCATGTTTAGAGAACCTAAAATACTCTAACAAGTCCATGAAGGTGATGCACACGAAATTGCCAATACAATTTCCTATGTGACCAATGTTTACAAGAACATAGACACTTTGACCATAACTTACCGAATCTAGAACTTCATCTGGTCAATGCAACATATGAATGGATACAAAAGTCTCATTCAACATGCATTTTAACACATTCGTAAGTGGAAGTAGGGTAAGTAGAAAGTCTCATTCGCAGCAGCACCCAAAAATGGCTACATTTAGATGCGGGATAGAACAATATGCAGGTTACTAAAAATCAGATTGTCTCCATAATTTTAGTTTCCTTGTTCAAGTTTAGCCCGTAAAGTGTATAAAGGGTCTTATTCACAATTTAATTACCTTGTTCAAGTATTACTTGGCAAAAAATATAAAGGGTGAGGGTGCTACCACAATTACCAATAATTCATAGTCTGATGTAACATCAACTGTCAATACTCTCTATTCAGTGATGGTATATGTAAAAATACATGCACACATTCACAAACACAAATTTTATAGATAATTCAATGTTGGTATGTGGTTAATTATATTCAGAATCCTCCTTAGATAGAAGTGCACATAAGGACCACAATCGACAAGCTCTGCTTTTTTTTACCATCTCTAGTTTCAGAAGGAAAATAAGATCCAGCTAAAAGTCTCCAATCTACTTCAAGAACCCACTAAAATTCTTATATTTATATCCATTTGCATTCTGAAAGATGTGAAATAGAATCAAACCGCTTCATATGACTCTATGGGCAGCCATCTAAATGAAAAACTGTCTAAAATCTCCCCAAAAAAGCTATCTACCAAAGCCATTTCTATGCATTTGTTACAGGCAACAAAGCAGAACTTACTGAACATCTATAAACCCAAACATCCATAGACCCATAACCAACTCTCTGTGTACTGCATGGGATCTAGTTAATATCATTATTGCTGCCTCAATTGTGTGACAGAAGTAGTTGTATAGGAACTAGTATTTGCTTAAAATAGCAATCGTTTCTTTCACATATTAACTTTTCATTTTTCCTTCTTTTCCTTGGATGATTAGGGCTACAGCCCTAATGTAACTTGGGAACAAGGATATCACCAATTAAGGTGAGAACAGAATCCACCACATTAAACAAGTGAAAATCACCTCTTTCAAGCACATAAACATATTGGTCTAACCAAAATGATACATTACATTGCTACAATCAATAAACAAACACCTATATTATAACTCACAAGGCAGAAAACAAACAAATCATTATTTTATCAACTCAAAGCAAAATCAGGTGAAGTTATACCTTTTCCTGATACTGTGCAGTTGAACTCTCGACCTGCACCGGGACAGTAACAGGCACAACAGAACCATGTACGGGCACCTGAAAAGAAGCATAATTTGCTGCTGCTGCCATTTCCACTGGCGCTTTCATCTCTGGCGTGGTTATAAAATATTGGGAACCCATAATCTTGTTCAGCTTCTCTCTCAATCCCGCATCTAGGAATCAAAAACCAAACATGAACACTTAATTAAATAACAGTATTACAAAATTCCACAAACCGAAAGAAACAATAAGTCTAAATCTTTACAAGTAACATTAGCACTGGGCTCAATGGGCTGCTCCGAGTTGGCAAGCCAAAGCTTGGCGTGCTCAATACATCGCTGCAAGGCGTTCTTGTGAGACAAACTGGAATCAATTGGTCGCGCAGTCAGCAATCCGCTCAGCATCGAAATCGTATCCAAATCCCGTTCCCCGAGCAGATCAGTAGCGTCGTCCGTGACGTAATCGTAAGTCAAACAACTGCCTCTTTCGTGGGTCCTGGTCAACATCGTGGCGGTGAAATCACTCTGCGACTTAACGTCAAATAAGGAGCCGAAATACAACAAATTCAAGAGATCAGAGACATCAGAGTTGTTATCGTTAATTGCTTGATCGAGTTCATCTTTTCTGATTTCGTTTTCAGACGTTGGGGATATTGATTGTTGTTGTTGCTGTTGTTGATGAAGAAAAGCGAGTTCCTCGGAGACAGCGGACGAGAGGGGATTGCGAAGCTTCTCAAGTTCATCGATAAGAGCGGTGACGACGGGCTTAGAACGAAGAACCTCTTCCTGTTCTTTATTAAGGGTTTTTCCCTGAGATAGCGATTCTTCCATCTGAACGATTCGGTTTTGCTTTTTCCGCAGGGCGCGGAGGCGTTTGTTGATAACGCTGAGGACCGCTCCGTCAGAGGAATCAGAGACAGCAGCAGTGGACGCCATTGTAGGGATTGGGTCAGTTAGTGTTTAATATGGGAGAAGCACCGCCGTATACGACGGTGGTAACGGTGGAGATATTGGAATAGTAGGCGGCGGGTGGGTTTTTGCTTTGGAGAGCGAGAGAGCTGCGTCGAGTGGTGTGGGGTTTTGCTGATTTGTCGTTGTATTGAGAAACCTGAGGAGGCTTGCTCTTAAGGGAGAGGCTATTTTGGGCAATATACTTTAATATTCTTATTTTTGCTGGATTGGTCCTTGAATGAGTTGCCTTACCTTGCCTTGCCTTGCCTTGCCAATCGCCTCACCCAATTCAAAGGCAAACAGGAACTGTTGCCCACACGGCGACTAGTGTATGCCCTGCCAGTTGGTAGCATACTGCAAGTGCAATAATACATCTTTGTCTTCGCCCAATTATTGGGACTTAAATTCTAGATTCTTTTGTCCCCATCGACTTTCTTCTTTGAAATTTAAAACATGTCTAAATTAGAAACAGCATGGTGTTTAATACTTAACGGCGGATAAAGCAGTTAATATTGATAGATTACTGTTAATTTTACTATGTTGTCACAGATTTTTACATGTTCTAGGATAGTCTGCTTTGATTTCATTAAGAAAATGGTTCTAATTTTTATTCAATTTTGTATTAAAAATGACTAGATTCTCTTCAATTTGCATATATAAAGCTGGAGCCTTGCTTATTATTTACACCTCAACTATCATTCTTGAAATTAGGAATAACACGAAGATTACCCTTGTTTCAAGACAAAAGAAGCCCAGAAAACTATGTTTGCCAAGTAACTTATCCTTGTTGCGGTATGTAAAAATTCCTGGTAGATGAACAGAAGTTCTTGCTATCTCACACAGGTCACAGGAACTGGGCTTCTAGGCCTGCTAAATTTAGATTTTCTGCAACTCCAATTCCAATTTGACAAATGATACAGTAAGAGTGGTATGCCCTGCATGACTATAGCCAAATTCTCAAAAGGAACAAGCCAATGCCAAGGTAAAGCCAACCTGAGGAAGGTATGAAAAGTACTGCCAAAAAAGGGGATTTCCTCAAATTAATCCCATGGGATAATGTCATTACATCAAAGGAATGCAGCAGCCAAATGGTCAATCCACTGGCACGCATAGATCATTCATGTCCTGACCATTTCAGTGACCAGAGAAAAAGGCTAAGATATGGGCTATATCCTCTCCACGGTGAGGCTGCAGCTTCATTGTTGGTAATCCCTTTGATTCACGAAGCTGCGAAAGAAAATCGGAAGCATGAGATTAATACCAATACATACCAACTTGATACATTCGGCAAGGCGACGAAGAAGAAATCCGGTAACGACGAAGCATGCTATCATCCAACGACGTCGGCAAACGACTCTGCTGCCGCGTAATCCCATCATCACATCGGAACCGAATCCTGACTCGAAATTTCTTTCGTCATCATCATCTCCTTCTTCTTTTTCGATGTTTGGCTAGTTGCAGAGCTGAAGTTGAAGGAAGGATCCATTAGAGCGAGTGAAGATTGTCAGCACAGCCAAGTCGTTCTGAGTTGCGATTCTTTCCGGTTGATGACGTCATCTTCAATTGACACTGGCACCCACATAAATGGGCTGAAATGATCGCGGCCCAAACAACGATATTTGGGCTGTAAATTGAAAATCCACTTTCAAGATAGTGACGTTCTATATAGCCCCCATATGGGCTCTTACGACACTCACTTTCACTAGGGTCCAAACAGAAAAAAGGTAGGGCAAAATAGAAACTCATTTTCATACTACACAATGTTTTTGAGAAATGTTTCATTGCTTTTAAAATTTGCATTCATTTGGCCCAATAAATGTGGGTATACAAACTTTACTCCTTACAATTATTTTTTTTATATTTAAAAAAATAATTTCAATGGCACAAAAATTGAAATATTATTGTATCATTGTCACAATAAAAAAATTATTATAAAAAAATACAATCAATTAATAAAATTACGGCTATATTTTTTAAAAATAGTATAAAAATTGAACTTATGATTTTCCTTATATGTTTCTTTTTTACTCTCACTTATTTAAATTAGTGCATTAATCGATATTATATTCAATGCATTTGTATGTGTTTTAATTATTTTAAAAAAAAATTATACGCGTGAAATTATAGAACATCGCCATCAACATGTGCCCTTAAGATAAATTTTAACCTAATTTTCTTATATATATGAAACATGAAGATGGGTGGAGCAAATGTTTCCCACTAAATATGTTGAGGTAATTGTTATTCCACCAATTAAACAATCCCTATTCATGAGACATGATTTTATGTTAAGTTGTAGACATGAAAGAGATACCTAATCAAATTCTGGTCTGGTTTAGCCTAACTATTTGTTTTCCCTTCATTGCATATGGTATTTCATTAAGAGGTGACTCATGAACTGAACATGCCGGTTGCCTAAAACAAAGAAAACGAAAAAAGCTTTCTCTCCATGAATTTGTTATATTGCTTGTTGGTGCCAATAAACTAAATCAAATTTCTTTTAAGGGATTGAGGAGTCCAAATGTTTGAGAGAAAATTTCCACTAACTTTTGGTTCGTTTATGGATTTATGAACTAATAGAGCAAATTCGATGCAGGATTTCTTAATCTCAGATGGGTATAATTTCAGTTAAAAGACAAAGAGAATAAAATACATGATTTGAATTTTAAGGTATGCTTGAAAGTGCTATAAAAAATGTTATGGTTATGTATTTTAGCCTTTTTTTTATTAATTTTATTTATAAATTTTATTAAAATATTTAATTTTATTTGTAAAGTACTTTAAATACATTTAACACCTTCACTTTTTAAATTTTAATAGAATGCTAGAGAAATTGAATTTGGGCATTTTATCCACAAGAATGACAATATCATTGCATCTTTATCACAATAGTAAAGTCTTACATGAAATTCTCTCTCTATATATATATGTATATTCAATAAAGTTATGTTATATGTTTTAAAATTTTTCATGTTTATTTAAATTATTATCGGGATTTGAGAATTTTTTTATAAATATATTTAATAAAATAGAATTATATATTGAAATAAAAACTTCTTTCACTTATTTAAATCAATGTCATAATTAATTAATCTTAAAATAAATATATGGGTGATAAAATTTTATAAGTTAATTTTATAAATGATAAAATAGAAATATTGTGGTACTAAAAATTTTTGTATTGTAATAATAAACTATTATTTTTTATTTACTTTTTTTTTTTAAATTTATTTTATATAAAAGACATATGAGATATGACTATTTTTCTTTGCGGGTCTACGTAGAATATTATTATCACTATTTACTATAATATCGTTTAGTACAAATACGAATATTATTTCAAACAAATTTAATTTCATGTATTTTTTTTAATTCAATATATAAAAAAAATATTCCACAAATGCCCTTAAGATAAATGTTAACCTACTCTCTTCATAAATAGCAAGTGTTAATTATTACAATGATAGACCAAACTTTCAAACTCCATATGATAAACGCATGCCTAATCCTTTGTTTCCCATTTATTGTGTTTGGCATCACATCAAAGAGGCAATTCAATAAGGCAGGCTTTCTCTCTATGAATTTCTCATTCAAGAGTGCTTGATTGTACAATGAATTTAATCCAAAATTCATAAGGGGTTCGATCGATCGATCGATCGATTAATCAGTCCAAATTGTTCATGGGTTCGTGACAGTTGTAAATATTTATGAATTTATGAACTGCCGTGGCAAATTCGATGTAAGGCTTCTTAATATCTGATGGTATAATTTGAGATGAAGACAACAGAATTAGGCATATGATATGCTGAGTGTGCGCATGCATGATTAAGACAGTGACAAATTATTCATATTTGGGGAGTTCCAATTCCACTAAGGTCCTAGTGGGGTGACCGAAAGTGGTCGAATGATCCTAAGTAATAGAGAAATGATTTACGGATCTGGCTCAATCTGCTGTACTTGTATTACAGAATAAGAGTTGTGTGGTGGTAGCAAGGTAGAGATACAGAAAATGACGAATAACTTGACGCACATGATTATGCACAAAAGAAAGCGAAATGGGCGATCTTCTCACCATTTTCAAATAAAAGAGATGCCATCTGTAAAGCAACATCTGTATGCAATGTCAATATTCAAAGAGAAACTGCATTATATGTCCACTATAGAGTTGCCCTCATGCATGTTTTTAATCCTCTTGTAAATTCTAAGTAAGGTTAATGATTACTCGATCTTCATCATATGTACAGCAACGGCTGAAATTTTATTGCAGGTCAATCAAAGATAGGATAATGACCGAGGAAGAACATGTGGACTGCATTCTTGGTTGTTTACCACTTTTAGATTTCAATCAAAACGACCCATCATGTGATCATTTATCCACTTTGTTTATGATATTCTCGATTAGATTTGCATGCAGATTGCCGAGATATTGTTATCATTCTGCATTTTGAATGTATCTGCAAAGGCACTACTGGTTAAGATATGCATATATTGCATCAGCGAACTAATTGAATAATCAAGTTTGTCCGCGGACTTGTATGCAAATTTTGAGAAGTAAAAATTATTTATTATTTTGAAGTTCTTCTTTAATCCCATTTAATTGGAAATATATAAAAGTTCTTCCACTCTGTCGAGATTTTTCCGTAGCTAATTGAATGACTTTTGGCTTTGCTGTATATGATTCTGGCAATGATATGAACATGATTTACTTTCTGAGAATTTTATTTTTTTAAAGTTCATTTACCTTCTGAGGGACTATGATTCTGATTGATGGTTACTTGACAGTGAAGGCGCAATTAAATGCGTTTTGTATTTATCCTTTACTCCAAAAATGCTCAGTGGGGCAATTTCTTTTGTAACTACTAATGGAACAAATATTTGGAAACGGCGGTCAACATGATCATTGTCTTTCTAATGAAAGACAACAATTATATCATATTCGTGGGGTGTGAAAAGAGCTAGAGGAAAAACACCACAAATTTGATCGAGGCGTCTGAAGCACACATGCATAATTGCAGGTCAGTGGCAAAAATATCAGACTACCAGGACACTTGGCATGTATTTTAGCCGTTAAATCATGCATGCGCGAAAGCGTCCAAAGGAGAAGGCACCAAAACAATCCCATCAGTCGACATTCGGTGCTTCACCACCACAAAGAATGTGCCACCCATACATGAATATGAATGTGAATATGATAGTGCTTTGGCTTTTCGAAAGTCCACCTCTGTGTTCATGGTGCGGATCAGAAAAGTCTGGACGGTTCAACAATTAGGAAACTTCTGTCATTGTAGAACACCGTTCCATATATAAATAATTCAGAAAACTTATGAACAGAGCAAGCAGTTGGCAATGGGGCCGGTGGGGTATACATATTAATGCGTCAATTTTCAAGGCAAACCATACTGTATATTCTTTTACAGGAAATTGGGAATAAAAAGATAGCTCTTATTTATATATATATCATACAATATTTTAGAAAAGAAGAGAAAGAGATAACATCTGAAATAAAATGCATAGCCCTGGGGAACTTTTTCACTTCTTCATATGATATCGAATTTCTCTCTGATCTCTTCATGGTCTTATTGGACCAGATAGCTCTAGGTCTTGACAGGATTTTTCTTCAAAGTCTACGCTAGCCCTGTAACGATAAATGTGTGCACAGTAGAGAAAGTAGAAGAAGTTAACAAACCCCATCCCTGCTAAGACATAGTAGAAATAATCTAATCTTCCAGCATTAAGATCATTAGCTAACCAGTCGGTGTGGCCGTGTTTTCTTGTGTGTCCATGTATTATGGCGATCATTAAGCTACTTAAATAATTTGCAGCACCAAAGGCGCAAAAGATAAGAGAATTAGCAATACTTTTCATGTGATCGGGGAATTCCTTGTTAAAAAATTCAAATTGTCCAATAAAAAAGAAGGCCTCGGAAAAACCCATTAGGATAAGTTGAGGAGCCAGCCAGAAGACAGATAATGGTGATATCCCAAGTAAGTGATCAGGGTGGGCATTGGCTGTTGCCCTTCTCCGTCTTTCAACAAGACCAGCAGCTATCATTGATAGAACTGAAAATACTAACCCAATTCCCATTCTTTGAAGCATTTTGATCCCTCCTTCAATTTTGGTGATTTTACGAAGAGCCGGGACCAGAAATCTGTCGTAGAATGGGAGCCAAATTGCTATTGTGAGCATTGATATGACAGTAATTGAACCTGCTGGGACTTGAAAATTGGGGCCGAGATGTCTGTCCATTTTCAAGGCTTGTGAAACGGTGAACGTTAACTGTTGCACCAAGGCAGTGAAGGTAATGATTCCGGATGCCCATATGGGAACGACTTTTGTCACGCACTTCACATCTTCAACTTGTCGAACGCTGCACAGCCTCCAATTACTGAGGGGAGTTCCATTGGACTTTAGTTCATTATCCACCACCATTGCAGCTTTGTTCAAAAATCTGATAAAAAGTCCAATCAAGCAGCAAGGGAAATCAATATCATGTCCTTGACTCGAATGCTATAAAACAAGTGACGAGTGGCGAAATATTATATTAATTATTAAAAAAATTTATTATTTAATTATTAAAAAATTTTATTATTTAATTATTAAAATTTTTTATTATTTAATTAATAAAATAAAAAAATTTATAAAAATTTATATTAATTTTTTTATTCACAATAAATAAATAAATAAATATTTTTTATTTTATTAATTAAATAATTTTTGAATGTCAATTATCGTAGAAAGGCCGCTCTCTCGTTCTAATAAATCGACAAAACACTCAGCAAGACGGGAAAATCCCGTGTCATAAGCTTTAGATTCTCCAAATCACATGATTCCACCGTACGGAAAAGGTCTTCAAATTTTTCTCCTACTTCTGACAACCCAATTTAATAAATTATTGTACGAGGAGAGAGATAGACCTGAACTGGTTGGTGAGAGAAAGCTTCGAAGAAACAGGGCCCTTGGATGGAGGGTCGTAGTAAATCACGTTCGTTTCCACTCCAGGAAGCTGAAGCCGTCGCTTCTTGTAAGCTGCAACAAGCACTTGAACCATTCCTGAAAAGATGCTGCCTTCTGCTTCAACAAGTACATAAATTCTCGTTCCGACGAAAAATAGAATAATTGAACATAGCATAAACGCCGTCGGAATTCCAAATCCAATCACCCAACTCACTGAATCTTGAATGTAAATCACTGCAGTTTGAGAGATCAGTATGACCACTGTAAATGTGGTGTAATACCAATTAAAGAAACTGTTGATTCCTTTTATTCCTTTTTCCGTAGTTGAATCAAACTGATCGACGCCGAATGGAATGCTGCATGGCCTGATACCGCCGGACCCAGCAGATAAGAAACCTAAACCCGTCAGCAAAACAGCCATTTGAGATCTGTTGGGTCCTTTGCACTGACCAAAAGGTGGATTTGTCCCGTCGCATTTCGGAGGTTGCAGCTGCGGCACCCACGCCGTCAAAGTCAAGGTCAACATGCCCTGTTTGATATCGTCATCAGCAAAAAAGACGTGAATTTTTTTTCGATAAAGTAAACTACAAAAGGTCAGTAATTGAAGTAACAAAAGATATTAAGAAAGGTACCAGAAAAGATGCAAATGATGCAACAGCAATAGTCTTAAACCTGCCGGCGAAGGCATCGGAGATAAAAGCACCAATCAAGGGTGTAAAATTGGTAACGCCCCCCCAGAGATTGAGAAGTTTTGCCGCAGAAGCCTGAGTCAGGTGAAATTCTCTAGTCAAATACACCATAAAGTTGGCCAACAAACCCAACGTTGCTAACCTCTCAAATGTCTCATTTCCTGCACAATTACATACATCATTAACAAGTACCAGTAATTAATAAATCTCGGTCTTCTCAGAGAAACAACAATCACAACAAGCTGCAGGAAGAGAAATAAATTAGTGACCTATGATGTAAGGCATGGCTTTCCATCCGCCAGGTTGCCTCTTGGCTTTGCTTCCCGGCTCTGAAACTGATAAAACATCGCCATGCTTTTCTTCCCTCTCTGGTGTTGTTGAATTTGGAAAGCATTTTGCGGCAGAGTATAACCTAAACGAGCTGGACCTCCTTTCATCTGCGGCCATCATATTTTTTCTTGCTAAATTCGGCTATCAGCTTAGCTTAGCTTAGCTTAGCTTCTCTCTCTCTCTCTATATATATCTTGACGATCACTTTTCTCAAGGCATGCAAAAGGTTCTGTGATCAGCTTGAGGTGCTTGTTTCGCCAAAAACACACACATATATAATTGCATGCATGCTATGCATATGTACACACAAGAGTGACGAGGATGATCAAATAGCTGACGAAATGAGATCGTGAGGAGCGATAGTATACTCTCACGCACACCTAAGAAGTTCTGAATGGCCCAACGTTACGTGTTAATAACTTTGTATCATTCATCCAAATTTTAATTACATTAACAAAATTATTTAATACAAATATAAATCAATTTTTTTCCTTTCAAATGAATAAGATTACAAGATATGCATATGCCTGCCCAAATTGATTGTATGGTGTGTTGTATTCGGTCTGGTCTATCGTTTTGGTAGTGGAAGAGTGGGGCTACCAACATTTTCAGCGGGGTTTGGTTTATCTGGTTAACGTTGAGTAAGTTGTAACGTCCATTATTTTCTTTCACAAATTTACTTGCTTATATATTTTGTATTGTTCCATTGTTTGGCTATAACTGTGAATAGGACCACGAGGTCAATTTGTTGTTCCACCGACCGCTCAATAAAAGCCTCACGTATTTCTGGATTATCCATCACTGATAAAATATGCAGGGACAGAATTATGATAAGAATCCTGGAATAAAATGCAATTCATTCGGAGTTTAATTCTAGCTTTGCAAAAGAATAAACTAATATCAGTTACGCGAGCCCGGCAGCAGTCAATTTTTATGCCTTACTCCTGTGGAAAATGACTGTCATTGACAATGATACAACTTAGCTTGGCAGTAACGCAAATTAGAACTGAAAGAGAATCTAGCTATCTAAATATTTGAGTAATTTTCTTCTTCTTGTTGAGTTTTGACAAGAAACCATCCAACAAAACACAATGGCCATTGTCATTTGTAATTGTATGCTTCAAAAGGATATGATCTTTTTTTTTTTAAAAAAAAAAATTGAATGGGGTTTTATGAGAACTTTGAAGGTTTATGAATAGCATATGCTTCAATTTGATGACATATTTATTGAATCAGAATGTTCTTAAACAATTGTTTATTCACAAGTAAACACTTTTCTCCCTGGCCTATTGGCAGTGGCTGTACCCCATTTCTTTTGACTGATGATTCGGGCGTTGCGTAAAGGTAATTCCCAAGCATGTATGTCCATGCTGCTTGCCAGTTGCATAATGGAAGAAGAATACAAAAGCTTCTCCACTTATTAAAGAGTGCTTTTGTTTTCTGTTATCAGAACCCTGACAGTAAGTTGTAGTAGATTATCATTTCTGGGGCCGGTTCAACCTCATGCACTAATGAATAATTGATCCGGGATTAAGAATTATAAAGTTAGAAGAATGATATTTTGAACGTTCAGGACTCAATTTGTGATGGCAGTGCCTAAAATTTCAATACAGGTCAGTAAATCTGTGAGAGGATATATAATTTTTATGACGTGCAATCAAGTTAGTGTAGGAAGGGTCATTATAGACTGGATTATGCTCTTCAACACAAATTTCAACGCAGTAAAGAGAATTATTACATTATACATATAAACTGTTTATGCAGTTTAATTATTTGCAAGTAAGAAAAAAAAAAAAAAAACAGAAATGATAGTACAGAAATAAAGGTAGTCGATTTGATCCTTAATTTCGTGGTTTGATAGAATTACCAGAACCAACGTGCTCAAGATCGCGATCAAGAACCATATCGTGGTGGAGTTTATCATCTTCTGGTTGCACGCTACCCCTGTATCGATATATATGTGCACAATATAAGAAAAATATAAGGTTAAGGGCTGACAACCCTGCTATAAGGAAATAAAAATACTCTAATCTTCCAGCATTAATATCATTTGTCAACCAACCAGGATGGCCGCGCTTTCTTGTGCTTTTTTGTATTATGGTGACTAGTAAGCTACTCAAGTAACCTGTAATTCCACCGGAGCAAGCTATAAGAGAAGTACCAAAACTTTTCAAGTCATCAGGAACCTGCTTGTTAAAAAATTCAATCTGTCCAATTGTACTAAATGCCTCAACAAAACCCAGAAGGATGAGTTGAGGAACTAGCCAGAAGACAGATAGTGGTGAGGTCCCAAGTGACTGAGGGTGCGAATTGGCTAAATTCCTTCTGGCTATTTCAACAAAACCAGCAACTATCACTGATAGAATCGAAAATATCATGCCAATTCCAATTCTTTGAAGAAGTGTGATTCCTCCTTCACGTTTGGCTCTTTTACGAAATGCGGGGACAACAATTTTATCATAGATTGGAAGCCAAACTGCTATTGCGAGCATTGGTATAACCGTAATTGAACCTGGTGGGATTTCAAACTTAGGGCCCATGTGTCTGTCCATTTTCATCGCTTGTGAAATAGTGAAAGTTCCCGATTGTATAAGAATGGGAAGGTTTGTAAGAATTCCTGATGCCCAAATTGGAACGATTCTTATCAGACACTTAACATCTTCAACTTGCTGGATGCTGCAGAGCCTCCAACGATTGACCGGAGTTTCGTCATGTAAAAGTTCATTATCGTCCACTATCATCGCTGCTTTGTTCAAGAATCTGGAAAAAAGGAAAACAAAAAAAACCAAACAGCTGGTGGAATCAATACCCTTTATTATCACCAAAGCAAAACACGGCCGACAAAAATGGTTGCACCAAAAAGGAGAAAGAAAATTAAAAATTAAAAAAATTGAATTCAAAGTGAGATGGAGGCACCTGAAATGGTCGGTAAGAGGTAGTTTTACTGAAACAAATCCTTTTGGCGGAGGATCGTAGAAAATCCCATCCTTATGACCTCCTTCTGGAGGCTTAAGCCGGCGCTTCTTATAAGCCGCAACAAACACTTGTGCAATGCCTGAAAATGTGCTGCCTTCTGGTTCAATTTTTACATAAAGTTTTGATCCCGAGAAAAAGACAATAATTGCAGCTAACATAAGCACGGTCGGAATTCCAAATCCAATCACCCAGCTCACCGATTCTTGAATATAAACAACTACAGTTTGAGTGATGAGCACGACCACCGTAAGTGTGAGGTAATACCAATTAAAGTAGCTGTCGGTCCCTTTAAGGCCTTCTGTTGTAGTTTGATCAAACTGATCGACACCAAACGGGATGCTGCATGGCCTAACTCCGCCGGTTCCCACCGATATCAAACCTAGACCCAGCAGCATAACACCAAATTGAGTGCTGTTGGGTCCTTTGCACTGAACAGAAGGTTGCTTTTTCAGGTCGCATTTTGGAGGATGTAGCTCCGGCAACCCCGCCGTCAAAGTCAGGACCAACATCCCCTGTTCGATATTATATGTTTTCACAAACAAACATATAATTAATCTGCGAATGAATATGTCTACAAATTTGCTGCTTAATTCTAATAAACCAAATAATAATAATAATAATAATAATAATAATAATAAAATTAAGAGATCTAATACTTGTCATATTCCCTTTGATTAAGTATTATATTTATCTTTTCACTTATTTATTGAGATTTTGAAAAGAAATGCTCAACTAATGTGCACTGAGGACTTAAATAAATGAATTCATACTATTGAAACGAGGCTTGTCAGACGCGGGAAAGAATCAATCTTTGCATGCCGAAGGAGGTGGGTCAAACAGAGACTATCCATGTTTAAAACAAATAAATGTACAAGGACTAAATTGTTAATGTCGTACTAAAATTGATTAAAAAGGTGGGCAGTTGGCTGGCTGGCCTGTAGCCTAATATGCCTGCCTGCCTGCTGCCTGGCACGCTCTTGCGTCGTCTATGTCAAAGTTTTGAGAGTTAGTAACCACACGTTCACTACTCATAATTAATGATTGGCCTAACTTATCGTCACTGATTTCTTCTCCAGATCATTACCGTTCGATTAGCAAGGTCGAGTAAATTAAAAAGGACCTAAAACATTTGCTTCCAGCCTTACAAAACATTTAGCACAACAACAAGAAAAAACAAATCAAAGATATTATTTTAAAAATAGTGACTTGAAAATCTTTGTTTAAAGAGAAGAGGGCGATTGGGAAAACTAGTTAGGAAAGAGAAAGGCATTAACATACGTACCAGTAATGATGCAAAGGATGCACAAGCAATAGTCTTAAATCTGCCGGCATATGCATCAGAGATGAAGGCACCCACCATTGGTGTAAAATTGGTTACACCCCACCAGATACCGATGATGTTTACGGCAACCACCTGATCCAGGTGAAACACTCCTACCAAATACACCAAAAAGTTTAGCAGTAGACTGGTCGACGCTAACCTCTCAAAAGTCTCATTTCCTGCACATAATAATTCAAACCCATTTGCTTATTAATTTACAGCAATAGATTATATACTGTTGCCTCAAGAACAAACTAGCAAAAAAAAACAGAAGAATAGATATATATTATTGACCTAAGATGTAAGGCATGGTTTTCCATCCTCTGTAGTTTATCTGGGCTGGCTTTCTTTCCCCTTCTGCCGCTTCTCTTTCTGGTGATGTTGATTTGGGAAAGCATCTCGCGACACTGGATAACCGAGACCAGATTGGCCCTTTCTTCTCCCCGGCCATTATACTTTCTGCTCAATTAGTTTTGCTGAGCTTAGCTTCTATAGCTTCACTTCTTACAAGGCATCCCAAGATTTCGAGACCTGCTTAGCTTGCATTTGCCTCCGTGCACATATTTATACAAGCAGTATGGGAAGGTTTTCATTTAAATCCCTATTGTATAGTAAAATTTTACTTCCTTCCCACGACTATTTGACACCCAAGTCATCTATAAAATTTTAAAAAAATATAAAGTGAGGCATCTATCACTTAAGCATATAATTAGCATATAACATCTAAAAAATATTAAAATATTTTAAATAAAATGATTCTAAAATATTAATATAATTAAAAAATATATTTATCGATGATAGATATAAAAAATTTAAAAAGAATATTATAAATTTTTTTATCATATTAATTAAATAATACGATTAATTTTTAATTTTTTTATTTATTATAAATAAATAAATTTCACTCATTTTATTAATTAGATAATTTTATTACATCAATTTATAATAAAATTATTTTACCTAAATTTTTTAATATTTTTACATTTATTTTATTTTAATTCTTACTGCTTTAATCAATATAGCCTATTATGTGAAATTTATAAAATATATTATCAAACATTGTATTTTATTTATTAAAAGACATAAAATAAAACAGAGTTAAGGATGTATTGTTTAGATGATGATGGTTATTACGTAAGCTATTTTCATCACCCTAGATGAGAGTGATTTTTACAAAAATTACTTTTCCCACTCTAGATAAAGTTAGTGGATTCAAATTTTAAAAAATAAAATAAAATAAAGATGAAATTATAGAAAAATGTGTGACACGAGTGTCAAATTAATCAAATAAAATTAAAAAAAAATCAAAATAGAATAAGCCACCAAAGGAATGTGTGGGGCTCCTCGAGGAGAATATATCTCCGCGACTTTCGGTTGAAATGAATGCGTTTGAGGGATGGTAAGGAATATTTATTTCTTGGGTTTGGCATTCTGTTCGGAATATTAACCATTGAAGAAATGCTTTAAGTAAAGAGAGGAGTCAAGAATCCTGATTCCAGTCCCATTATTATATGAATTAGCCAAAAGAGTAACACTCTCTCTCTCCATCCATTGGTTCAACTGCAGCTCCCAAAATTAAGAATCAACAGAGAAAATTTGGAACGGTGGGAGGGAATGGAGTATGAATAATTATATGGCTGTTTATTGAAATTGCACATGTTATGGAGTAATATCACTTTGTATTGACATTGCACGCGTCTTGTGCTGTGGTTGGTTAGTCTATTTATTTAGTTGAAAATGTCTAGTTTATAAAACAAAGATTCTATTCTACTTTTTTTTTTTTTTTTTTCCAAAAGAAAGCATAAATATAGAAATATATATAATTTATTTTTATTTTAATTAATTTTTTATTTTTTAATTAATAATATAAAAAATTAAGAAAAAAGAAAAAGTTTTAGGAATGACTGTCTTACCACTTTAATATTATTATGTGATGAGACTGTTCAATTAATAAGATAAAAAAATATATTTATTAATAATAATTAATAAAAATTAACAAAAAATTTTATCAATTAATTAATATATTAAAAAAATTATCAAATTTTTTATTAATTATTAATAAATATATATTTTTTATTTTATTAATTAAATAATTTTATTATA